>JAJMGS010000026.1:0-83778 GCA_030562185.1 Lachancea sp. yHQL494 | reverse complement strand
CCGTCCATGTTTTACTGACATCACTTTGTACCATGATGTCGCGGTTCTCCAGTATGTGCTCACTCGTTGTATAATGCAATTGGCACTATCCAGCAGTAACTCGCTAGTTCTGACAATATTAGTGTCAGAACCAGTGGGTGATAGCTAAGCGCCGAGTTTTGCTTAACAAGGACTGGTTTGATCAGTGACAAAATAGTATAAAAATGATAATACCAACTTAGGGTTGAAATGCTGGCTTTCGCCCTTTCGTGCCCTACAGTATTTAGTACAGTATTCGTGTCCCAGACCAATACGTTTGAGTTCAAATTACGCACATTTATTGTCTGTTTTGACTATGACACTTTGGTATAAAGTGACAAAACTCAGATATTAGGCTCTCAGATTGATAACAAAAATGCTGAGGTCTAGATGATGAGATTGAACAGTACCTACCTATAGGCCACAATTTTGTCAGAACTAGCGAGTTACTGCTGGATAGTGCTAATTGCATTATACAACGAGTGACCACATGCTGGAGAACCGCGACATTATGGTATAAAGTGATGTCAGTAAAACATAGACGGTCGATGAAAGATTCTACATGAAGCCCTAAAAGAGCTCACGAAGAATCGGACGATACGACAAAATGGTGTGATACCTCAGATGATGACCATCTGGGATCACCCGATTTATCATACGATCGTTCCTGAGTATTGAGTGAAAAGTTTTACGCTGAATCCAAAATTTGTATAAATACCGACAAACTGTTTGGATATATGGACCATCTATATAGCTGAAATAATCACGGAGAGATATTTATAACCTTCATCTACGAACAACTTCAATCAACCTAATTATGGAAGAATTAAACAAGAACATCAGCAAGCTTTCCATTGCTGATTCAGACTCGCCTCAATAAATATTTCCTTCCATATTAATTACTACTGATGTCGAAGTCATAATCGTCGTCTCTAGCATTCCAGTTAAGGTAACAAGCAAAACAATGCAGGTGAAAGACCTGGGAAATAACGGAGATGGTGTTGATTTATTACCGATAGAAAACCCGCATAGCCGAAAATGCTGACGTTAATGTTATTTTACCACTCTAAAAGGCAAGGAAAATGACCATAATTGCAAGGAAAGGCTCAAGAATTCCCTTGGTGAAAAAGGATCGCCAGTCGTCAACTCGATTCGTGAATTAGCTAAAAAAGTTGCTCAATATCTGTGCAAAATTACAAAGAAAGCCTACACCCTCCACTTTAATTACTGTTAGCTTCAAGGCTTGCCTCCGAAACACCGCAGTCTAACCACAACAGTTGCCCCCTGTGCTTCTATTGAAGTTTAGAAACCTACACCTACAACTTGTTGCCGTCGCAGTACCATCAAATACGATGTAGCTAGCAGAACGAGCTACAACTGCGAGAATGGTAAAGTAATCGGTGACAATGACTTCAATACTGGCAGCGACATCATATTTAAACATTGTTCAGGCTTGATACTATTGTTCCCATCACATCACGTGCTTTAGAGTAAGACTCAGAGGTCTACTTTCGTTTCCCACTGGGGAGATAATACTCATAATTCTTTTTTGTAGTTTTATGTTATAACGGTCTGAGAAGAAAGGCTCAAAAACAGAGTACTCCGCACAAGTATCTCAATTTCAAGAAACAGCTTCACCTTACAAGGAAGCAGGTTCAATTGCAGAATTACACTTTGGATAGTACCATCAAGCTGGGTAGAGAATGGTTGGCGAACAAGACAAAATCGACCTTTCTCCTGTTGCTCCATCTTCCAGCATCAAACAGGAAAAACATAGTCCCCCCATTGCCTCCACTAATGCAATAAATTCACAGCAAATCTCCCCCGAGAAGGTCTCTGAGCTTCTTCTTTCGGAAGGGCCGTTGGCGATTCGGTTCATAACAAAGGCTCTGTGCAAACAAGTACCAGGGTTTGGGGATCTATCGGCTTCAAAACAGAGAAGACTCATCATGGCAGCACTTGAGAGCGGTGACAAAACCAACTCTGTTATATTTGCCAAGATTGGCTGGGGCCATTGGTCGGCGAAAAGAGTTGACCTTCCAGAGAATTTCGAGAGGGACCGAGAATTAACTAATATTGACAATAGTAAAGTTAAGGATATGGTTTCGCAAGAAAGACGCAAGAGCAGCAGCGTCTCGCAAGCCAAGAAAAATGCTGCTTTTCTTAAACGCGAACTAGAGTTGCCAAACGCATACCGATCCGTGTTTCTGGACGAAAGCGCTTTGGCGTCCGAAGATGAAGATGAGGACAATGGGGCTCCTACTATGGGCAAGCCTGACGAATTTTACGACGATAATGACCTTAATGACCAGGGTCATCATACTGTTCCCTATGAATTGTTCAAAAGACGCAAATCCAGTGTTGTGTATGCAGAAAACTCTCCTCCGGACGACTCGGAGCAGGAAATGGGCTACAGTTCGCTACGTCCACTACTGAGGAACCACCGCCGATCTTCATCTTCCAAAAAGCGTTCTCCGTCTGTTGGAAAGCGCAACTCTTTCCGTGGGTCCAATGCAAGTTTGGAAGCTATTACGAGACGTTTATCATCGCCGGCTCATGTTATTGATGAGCAAACAACAACCCATGTCACGTTGAACAATGAATCAGATGCGGCCAACGGTAATACAAGAGGGCGAGAGCCACGATTATCGTTTTCCAAAGAGTCAAGCCTTCGATCTACTCTTCTGTCGCTTGCTAGTTACCGCTCAAGCCCCGTTCAACGAGCTTTTGATTCGCCTCGGCAAAAGGAAGCCTCTTACAGGTTGAACAGTCCGTCTTCGGATACCAATGCACTGGCGAGCTCTAATGGTGAGGAAGAGTGCGCTGCAATTGGCGAAGATGACGACCAAGATCGTTCTGATACTGACGAAGAGGACTGGAAACATATCGGAGCAGAGTCGCTGAGAAACAGTCGTGCCACATCACAAATACGATCTCCACACTCCCCAACCACGGGACGTCCTCCTTTGGAACGTCATCCTTCACATTTATCATTGAGCCCACCTACACTACAAGACGGTTCAGAAAGGGTACCGAAATCTCAAGCTGACTTGAGCCCAAAACACGAACCGCAGGCGGAAACACAAGATGCTGCTATTTTGCTAATGAGTCTGAAATCTTGAAATTGAAAGTAGCGACAGCTATCTAGCGTCCCAATATAATCTCAAAGCCTAGCCCAGCCCTGATCCGATATGGTGTAGCGTAACGTAGCGCGTATACACTTAGGTCGCATCGTGCAAAGTAGTTTTCGGCCCATAGTCATGTGACTTATAACTATTCCGCTTTCGATTCTGACTTTCAAAAAGATGGGGATATCGTGTTACGTGATGAACTGAAAGACATGATCTAGAGTACTTTAGGGTAAATGCAGATACCCCTTTATTAACTACTCCATAAAGGGTGACTACAAGGCTTTCGGAAAGCTCTTTATTACCATCCTTTACTCTCCTTAATTATATTGGGTGCGGCCAAATACTCAGAATCGTTTTTCCCATTGTTTTTGCTTGATCCAAGACCGTTCCTGTAATTAAACCTGGAAATTCATAAATTGCCTAGGTTCTGAACATCATCAGCACTTCAGATTGATTCTAAGAAAGCAGCAGTTCTGCCTTAAGTAAGGAAGGGCCTTCTAATTGAGCCAAAGCTTGTCTTGTGAAAGAAATAGCGTTTGCCCAAAGACGGTTCCACAGATAGAAAGTGGAAAGTAAACTATTATCGCTCATAGCTATCAAGTTCGTTCATTGTCAGGACTATTAGGCCACACTGGAACATTGTAAAACTTAGTTCATTGAAGCGTCAAAAGGAAAAGAGGACTAGGCCTGGCTGATTATCGGCTACTACTGAGGAAAGGGTTTGCTTCTAGGCAACTTGTTTTTTCTAAGCCTAAAGACTACAGTCGAGGGTTTTTTGGCTGTTACTTTATTCCAATTTAAACAATTAGAGTTTGCTGAGCGAAGTCTTACGATTTCAAAATGACTATTGAAGAGGACCAAGGGAGTCCAGGTGTGACAAACGATAGCCGCTGGGGATCAAGCAAAGTGTTTCAAAACTATTTGATGCCTACTCTCAAACTTTATGATACTCGGGTCTCTATTAATCACTGGCAACTGAGAGACTGCGTGAAGCAATCTTCCAGGGAACCCGGCAAAATCTACTATATTTACGATCATTCCATCCGTGTCCTAGACACGAGGACTCATAGCTCGGGAATGAAAATAGGCTCTAAAAAAGTCGCTATCCGTGACCGGAAAAGGAGAAGTTCTTCACCAAAGCGGCCCGTCAAAGGACAACTTCGATCGCCCTCTCAAAAGCTCATTGAGTTTGATTTCAAATCTCGTTGCTTCCAGGAAAAAAATGGGCTGTTGGTCTCCGGAGGGCTTATGGGGCCAGATGATAATGGGAACTGGGGTCAATTTTCTCGACAATCACCGTCTAACTTTAGTAGCACCGGTGGCACAAGTGATAGTCTTTCCGGCTCTGGTGTCAAGCCTATTAAAGTTGCGAGTAGTTCAGTGTTGTCGGACCATAATTCGTACAGCAATCCTGAAAGCTGGAAGGGTGTCTTATCAATCTACAATGAAGAAAAAGAAACCAGTCTAACCTTTCGATTAGGCCAATACATTAACAATTGCGTTTTGCTACATCCGAGAACAACTCAGCAATACGATCTTTTTGCATGCAATAATGACGCCCATTTATACCAGTGCGATGTAAGCAACAGGGGGGTTGAGCTTACAAGGAGATATTCAGATCTCAAGTTTTCGTTAAACAACGCCGCATTATCCCATGACGGAAAAACGTTGATCACGTCTGGCGATTCTAGTAAGTTTGCAATATATCACCAAAACGAATTGACAGGATTCTTTTCGTTAAGGTATGATTCTCAACCACAGTGGGGAAGTTCCTTCATTAGAAACAAACGCATTCCCCGATACGCAATGCCTGACAGGACGGGATTCATTGACAATATATATGAGGTTCCTGGAGGAGATCACGGATTTTACACAAGCTTCAGCGAAAACGATATGCTGTTCGCAACAGTTTTCCAGAATGGAACATGTTGGGTATATGATGCCAGGAAAATGGAGTCGCCCTTGGCCGAAATTAACTCAACACGAAAGTACACGCAAAATGGCGCCTTTCGGGTTTGCAAGTTTAGCGAGGGGATGGATGACCTGTTATTTATTTCTGAACATCATGGAAGAGTCCATGTTGTTGATACGCGAAACTTTATGAACCATCAAGTAATTATGATCCCGGATAGAAACACTTGTTTGAGTGACGATAAGCAACGCTTCGATACAGGTAGAAGAAGCTCCATGCCCACCCAGCCTAATGATCCTCACACGACCCTCGCTACGAGCATACCTGTCAACGAGCTTCAGCCGTGGTTGATTCCCTACCCGAAAGTCATAAATTGCATGAATAACGACATCGATGAGAATAATTGTGGCGACGAAGTAATAAATCGTGGAATTTCGGGGCAGAGGAACCGAAGGTCTTCTTTCAGAGTTAGAAGATTCTCCACCTCCAGCAGCACACCATCGGTATCTTTAGAATCTATTGACCCATCCATCTTGGATTCACGATATGCTGCTCAGAATTACAGGGCCGTTGATAACTATAACTATGTTGGCGAAAGCCGCAGAGAAGGTGAGACAAGCTATCAAAGGGCGAGTGTCCCTGGTTTTCAGGTTGACAACGATGTGTTGTTTGACAATAGCGTTCAAGTAGCAGAGGCTTACAGCGATGGAAACGCTCAAATAACCAATCCTGTCTTATCGCGATCACGGCCTCATGGTGACCGACCTTCTCCTAGTGTCTTACAGTATGCTCGTGGAAGTGACTTGTCAGGAAATTCCAACGATGAAAATAGCATATCAGGAATTGACTGGATGGATGATGAGGAAGGGAGCTCACTAATCATCGGGACGGACTATGGCATCATGAAATGGAATGTTAACTCTTGGGCACGCAGGTCTTTCCCAAGTTACGACTTCTGTTAATAATGGGTGGTCCGCTTTGTATTAAATACAAATTAAACTACATAAATCCAAAAAGCTTTCGTTGAGATGATGTCAAGACAAAAGTCAAAAGAAGCTGGGCACCTGTTCAAGATCAGTCAACCACTTCAGAGGTAGCCGTGTTAGCATCTCCAACCTCCTCATAGTCTTCTTCCAGTCTTTGTTGATCGGAGTCTTCCTTTTGTACTTCATTTTGGTATTGAGCTTGCAGCTCTTCAAATTCTCCTTCGTCTTCGAGCAAAGCATTTATGCCAATGATGGCTCCTTCATTGAATATATCCAATATAGCCTCAGCTTCATCGACTCGCATTTCAGCAAAAACATCGTTAATTCTTTCCAAACTTTGAGTCTTTACTGCATTTTGCATTTTGGGAGGCAATTTATTAAAAGCTTCCAACCTCTTTAGCTCTTCAGGATCATTCGAGCCAAATTGGGGCAAATTTACTTGGAGCTCAGTGGATTCATCCAGAGATTTTAGCTGTATGGTTTCAACGCCTTCTCTTGTTTCTTCTTCTTCCATGACTTTAACGCGCTTTTTTACATGGTCAAACTTTGTTTGTACCGTGTCCAGAAACGATTTCCTACCTTGATTATTGGCCTTATTGTAAAGAACCTTCTGGAAAAACATTTTGATAACTTCAGTGAGTTCATTCACTTGTAAGTGGGATATCTTTTTCATAGCATAGATTTCTCTGATATAACCAATGAGCTCGGATTGATGTACGACTCGGTATGCTTCATCACTTCTGCCCTCAAGCTGATATTCGAATGCAGACATCATAAGAGCATCCTTCTGCTGTTCTGATACAATGGGAAGGTTTTTTAACAGGTAGGCTTCTGCTTTCTGCATATCTTTTGGTGACATTTTTCCAAATTCGACAGTTTCTGGAGCCAGCCTCATCACATCATCTTTATAGTCTATGAACTGGAGCTTAGGAGAAGGCAATGCGGCTTCCAATTGATCAACCTTCTTTGCGGGAGGCATATATTTGCTTGCTGCTTCATCTTGTTCGCTCTTTTTGTTGACAAAACCTTTGTCGAAACCAGGATGAATGTCATCAGAAGATATCAAAGAAGTCCTATCCTTATATAGCTGTGCAAGTTTTTCATTGGCTTGTTTGGTAACGGCATCGATCTTCATGCGGTGTTCCATAATCATTTCCCTGATAACAGCACCATCTCTGGGGTTTTTGTTCGCCTTCTCGGCATTTATCTCTAGTTGGTCGAAAAGGTCCTCAACCATTTCATTATAAGGAGGCATATCGGGGTCTACATTGTCGCCTTCACCTTTTTCGTTTTTATCAAAGTTGGCGTTCAAAAACTTTCGTACCGTGTCTATGCTTAGCAGGTCTTCATCTGTCAATTGCCTTACCATCTTGTCTACCCTCTGATTAAGCCTTGAGTTCATATGGACTTGAAATTCTAAGTTTTTGATGTCATTATTTCTCTTAGCACGCTCTTCATGGATGCTTTGTTGCTTCCATCTGATAAAAGATCGCTTGTCCACATTTGGATGGACTTCGATGTCAGAATCATCGGAAAGTTGGATCTTGTCCCACTTAGAATAGTCAATTGGCATATTTTGATAAAATAACGGATGCTAGCTCGGTGTTTTGGACAAGTTGAATATAGTTAAGTAATACAAAAATCTAAGCATAATAGAACTTCATTTTGAAATCAACAGTGTCATTGGGTACGGATAAATACGAAACGGGATCTCACGATCACAAGTCGACGACGTCTTTCGATGGTTAATACATTTTGAAAAGTTTCAGAGTAATCAGGTACTAGATAACGAAAACATGGACTATCTAGGAAGAGCTTAGTCCTTATAATTGTGTCAATTCGTTCGCTCAAAGCCCGTTATGATCGCACAATATTACCCTTCTTGAACATGCATTGACGTTAGCTGGGTAGAGGGGTTATTCGTAGCTACTGTGCATCCTTTAATTCGTATCTACACCGAGCTCTGTTTTGTCAAAATGACATTGCATTGGCCTATAAAGATTTCATTTTTATATTGGAGGGAACTACACCAATAATTGCCCCACCTACCCGTTTTCGAGATGCAACACTTCTAGAACATCAAATATTAAGAGTACATTAAAAATTTTCCAGTTAGCGGTAAAAATCCGGTCTTGCAACATTCAACCCGTACTCTGACACAGCGCTGCTGAGATCATTTACGGTAAGTACTACTTTGTTAGCCTTGGTCTTTTCATTTTGCTGCTGTTGCTGTTGCGTTAGCTGTCCTGGTTGCTGCTGACCCAGAATTAATTGTCTAGCTCTTGCTTGACCATTGTTGGAATTGTGAACGGTAATTGCGGAACGAATACGAGAATATTCATATGCATCTGTTGCAATGTCACTGACAAACTTTTGAGTGGCTAATGCCAATAACCTTTTCACCCTAACGTCTGCACAATCGAACCCACTTTTCATGAGATAGTAATCAATTACGGCATCTGGTATGATGGGTGGGTTGTCCTCCATCATATCGAGTATTTCATTCAACGTCTTATCTTTACGCGTAAATTCAGGGATCTCAAAGAGATTACCTGCTCCGTTTTCCAACCTGGGTTCTTGCTTGCTTTCTTTGTCATTGTCTGGGAATAAGGAAGCATTATCAATAGGACCTTCCTCATCATCATCAAACTCATCCATTTCCTCATCCACATTTAGCTCCTCATTTCCTATTGGATCTTGCTCACTCATCATTCTGAAAAGCTCGCAATCTTGGCTGCTCCGTTTATCGAAGGAACTTTAAATGCCATTGGTAGGAGCTATGGTATATGCGTTATTCATTAACATCAATAAGACGAAATCAATTATGGACATATCATATCATACGTTATAGTATTCAAAACTGTTCGTACCTTCAGCACTGCATTTCTGCCGAAAAAACCTTCCAGTCATGCTGCCAATTCCTCAAATACACCACGCTTGCCTTTCAACCTCGTTAAAATACAGTGGCTCATCAATGGAGTTAATCTTTATGTCACTGCAGAAACAACATTTAGTAGACAGCAATCCGTCAAGCTCTTGAAGATCGGCTGTACCTTTGGATTTTCCCGCTTCTCTTTGAAAGGCTTCAATTTTATTCCGTAGTGCGTAGTCTGTCGAGCTTAGAATTTCCCTCATCAAACAATCTGTATGGAATGAGTGTCCGCATGGAAAGACGTAAAACTTGCGAGTTTGTAGAACCTTGTCGCAAACATCACAACATGCGCCGGGTTCTAGAGTCTGGTAACGTGTTTTAAGCAGATTGATATCCTCAGATATCTCTTTTTTTATTTTGATGGAATCTTTTATTTCGTGTGAAACCTTAACCATTATAGAATTATGCTTTTCTAGATTCCGAATCAGTTCGTCCTTGACATCCGCAATTGTTGCGAGTTCTTCGAAAAGCGGCAGTAAATCCTTTATGGTCAAGGTTTCATTTGAATCCTGAAGTATAGCCTTAATGGTATGTTTCACGTCATTTTGATCACGCATCATGCATTTGGCAATTTTCAGCCACAACTTGCGCCTAAGACGAAAGTTCGCGTCTAATTCGCGATTAGTTACCACTAACTTTGCATCTTCTAACAAGCCCTTCTCAATGGCCAGCGTCACCGCTTCTTCGAAAAGCTTAAGTTGCGAATACAAGTGAACTGTGATTTTATATCTCTGGAATTTGGTACTGAGTCGTAGTACAAACTCGTTATCGAAGCGACCCATATTTTTTTCAATAAAGGCAATTATTTCAACCTCTCTATTTTCTGCATCGAATGCTGCAATCATCATGTATAGAGCCGCATTGGAAACGACTGGATCCAGAGACTCACGAATTTCGTCGTATTCTTTGAAGCACCACATAAGGTACTTTAGCGCGTAGTTAGTACTTGGTTGTGATGTGGCTATAGATGAACTTGCCTTCTGGTACTTCGCAAAGTATGTGAGCAACGGGCTAATGAGCTCAGAGGGATTTATAGATGGAATTTTCATCCATGTGTTCACAGTCGAGTCTGGTGAATTGATGAGAAGCGTTGTAGCATACTTATAGATGCACTCAAGGTCTTGTGTTGTTACGAGAACCTTCAATGACTCGTACCAATTTTTTGATCTTATCCAGTAAGACAAAACGTACTTGTAGTCCTTGATGAGTTTCGCAAACGTCAGCACCTCCAATTTCCGATTCTGATGCGACATTATTTGGTAGATGGTTTCCTTATCTAGGATTGAAACGTTTTTTTTGAAGAAACTCGTTAGATCAGAGTTCAATTCCTCCTTTCGAACATGCAATGATTCCAGTTTGTTAACATTTTGCTCAGATGCTATGGACTCATCAGCAGCGTTTAACATCTGCACATAGTCCCAAACGATCCAATTAGTGATCAATATCAGTTGCACTTCATTATGCGTTCGATTTTTTACTATGTCTAGTCTAGTAAGGAGATACGCTTGCAAAGCGTCCATTTTGGAAGGGTCTTTTAAGAATTTCAAAGCCACTTCGCCTACACCAATGCAAGAACTTTTGCCATAGCTCACAGCTGCCTGTATGAAATCTTGCTGAGAAAATAGGTGGTTTGCTTTCCGCAGGTAGATTTGATTCTCTTCTTCCGGTGTCAAATTTTCTAGTAGCAACGCCTCGTTAAAACGTCCCAACTTGGAAAGTACATTCCACATCCCATCGGTTTCACCTTGAACTATGACCTCGTATATGTTGCTGACTGAGTAACACCAAAATGTGGGTGGGTTTTGAGAGTAGTCTGCAGTGAATTCCATAATTTTCTCCGAACCATGAGTCCAAATAGATTTTTGTGCCACTATTTCATTATTAAGCATGTTGACTATGAGAAGCTCATTGCCTCTTAAAATGAGGATGTGAAATTTGCTGATAAGTATGTCCTTAATCCTGTGCGTTGATGGGGGCAGCTCAGGAGCTAGCAACACGGTTGCACTGCTCAAAACATTGTTCGGGTTCTTTAGGTTACCGAAAACTACCCCAGAACCAGCTATCCATGCATATGTACCCATGTAAAATGTAAGCCTTCTACCACCTGGCTTCTCTAGCTGCTCGAATTGTTCCGTTTCAGTTGCAGTACCGGCCACGAAGGTCTTCAGGGGATCATGAGCTTTGTTCCAAAATCGGATGGTGTTCCCGCTACCCAATAGAGCCCCCTGGCCCATAGAAAACACAAGACCATCAATTGGTTCTTTTCCCTTATAAACGTTCGAAATCGAATTCTCACTCTTGAGATCGACCCAATATACATTACCTTCCTGAGTACCGCACAGAACTTCACTTTCATTAACCCACGTAATAGCTGTGATATCGCAGTTTTTCTTACAGAGTCGCCTCAGTTGAACAATAGATCCTGCATCTCCCTTTTCCATCCCAGTCCTTGTAAGGGCGTAGTACTTCGCGAAGTTGGTCTTCAAAAGCAAGCTTGTAGCATCAGGATCCATCCATACCTTGAGAACTTTCTCTTGAGGTACTGTAAGTAGTGGAAATCGATATTTAGTCACTTTTGAAGGTGTCGCCAGATCTATAACGAATAAGTACCCTGTTTTCAATGCAAAACACATCACATTCTGCTCTACACACAACGAAGCCACATTGCTGTCTATTTCCCGAATAAATTGTAGCTGTACATGCTCAATAACGGCCTTCATATTGGTCTAAATTGTCTTCTCAAAGCGCAATGACCTTATCATGGGAGGTTTTTCGCACTTCCCGATGTCTGAAAACACTGATAATTTAAAAAAACGTCATAAAACGTAGAGTTGAACAGAAAACTCTGACTAGAAGACCACTAAATATCTTTCTAAGTGCAATGAGTTCTAGTGGGATACCCATCAAGCTATTAACTGAATCTCAGGGTCACACAGTTTCCCTGGAACTTACTACGGGTGAACTGTATCGTGGAAAACTAGTGGACAGTGAAGATAACATGAATGCACAGCTTAGAGATGTTACAGCAACTGCCAGAGATGGAAGTGTAACGCGAATGGACCATGTATTTGTTCGAGGTTCGAACATACGATTCTTCGTTCTGCCTGACATTCTCAAGAATGCGCCCATGTTCAAACAAGGTCCTACTTCTAAACCACCTCCACCAATCCGGGGACCGAAGAGAAGATGATTCTTTTACATATGTGTTGCGGTGTATATTTAGTGTATAATATCGAAATAGGACGAGCACTATTGCCCTTTTTGGGTGTATCAACATTGGTCTAGTTTGTTTTCAGGTCGGTATCAATATATATCCACATACAAATTATAATTACATATTCTTACTTAGATCCTCATTATTACATTTAAGCACTAATTCAGAGACCTCTAAACAATGGGAAAAAATCCATTTTCCGTTTCCAATCGGGATCTGTGTGATTTCTACCATCTCAAAAGTCTAGATCCCAGAGATTCGTGGCTTTCAGACTCCAGTGTGGTGTATTCATTACGAGAACCACAGACTTTGGAGTCCGTAGACACCTCTTATGCTGTATTAAATGAGCTATTGCGACAAGAACATGAACATAGTACAGATAGAAATGACGGCATAGAGACGGCGGGGCTGCATGATCCATTGAACCCTCAATTGCGGCTGGATGAACTTTTGAATAGTTTCCACATCCCAGCAACAGACCGTTACAAGTACTACATTAACTCAAAGAAATTCAATTCTAAACTATATCTGAAGGGGTTGCATGTTAAGGACAGCTTCAATGATTTGAGCACCTCCCTAGACCTTTTAGATCGTTCTTTACAGGCACAGAGTAATGACCTGAAAGAATTAGTGCAGAACAACTTTTCCAAGTACGTGAGGTCCAAGAATAACCTGGACCGTATCTATAATCAATTCAACAAATTCTCACTTGAAGACGATAAAGAGCTAGGGACTGGAAACTTGGGCGTCGCCGTGGATGACACGGTTCAAGATGTGATTTTAAAAGTGAAACCCATCCTTGACGCTGATTCCAAACTGCAGGACATTAAAACAACGATTGCGTTCATACAGGAAAATCGTAAGTTTTTTGATATACCGAAAAAGCTTAGGATCTGCTTGTTGAACCAAGATTTCTTACAATTAATGACGCACTACCATGAGGCCCATCGGATATACAATGAACTAACGGCCAGTGGCCACTCTATGCCTATTCTTCTAAAGCTATGGGAACAAATTGAGTCTACCATGAACACTTACCGCAGCATTGTTTGGGAATCTCTACTGAATCTCCAACCTGGAGATACGCACGACAAACTTTTACCACTTGTTTCTAAACTATTGGATTTAACTTCGAAAGAGAGCCCTATAACTGAGTGGATCAGTACCAAGCTCACAAGCTTTGAGTCAAGTGTAAAAGAAATCGTCTCGAAGATGTTTGCAGCGATTGCTGCAGCCCATAAGAAAGTCATCAAGAGTACGTCAGACGAGAGTGAAGATCTCAGCTACTACTTGTCTATTGAGCGCTTCGTCGATCAAAGTTTGGCTGCATCTGCTCAATTCCGATCAGTAGGTAAACTAGCGCAAACAAACTCAGGCCTGTGTGACTCGCTTGTAATCATTGAGATGTGGCTGCTGGTCAAAAAACACACAAATTTACTCACCGCGGAATGCAGTTATTTTGTCGAGTTTTGGGAACATGTTGAAAAGTTTTTAGATGGTACCTACCAAACCTCTTTGCTAAATGACAAGAGAAAAGACGATATTTTGGGAACCTACTTTGAAAGTCATGATGGTTACGAACGCTCTTTGTCGTTTCGAAGTGAAAATGTTAGCTCAATAAGAAGAAGAGGCGAAGATTTTGTCATACTACTAAGTGAAGGTCTTAGCGGGTTATTCACCGCTTCACAAGCATCATTACAAGGACATGTAAAGGCAGAGAAAGAGACGGGAATACCAGAAGATTATGGGTTTGTACCTCCAAAGGCGAACTGCCTGGGCTGCTTAAGGTACTTGCCACAAATAGTCGAGCCTATCCTGAAGTCTACGACAGAATTGGCGCAATTAAGTATTTCATCAAATTGCATCGACATCTTGAGAAGGACCGATTCGTTGATCCTTGACCGTTCGGTTGCCGCCATATCGGCTACAAAATTGAGAGATCTATCAGCATTCCACACACTCGAAGATGGACCAATGTACAAAACACTAGGCCATCAAGAGTATGGGATAACGCAGTTCCCTGAGATTGTCCAGATGTTTCAAAATTTGAGTATAATTACAGTCAGGAATATTTTGTTTTCATATGAAAAGCTTCCTGTATTGAATGGTATTTATGTTGTTACGCATCCCTCCCGTCAACTGTTAGCGGGAATTGAGGTACAACAAATAGCATCAATGGAGGCGGTGCTGGAATCGGTTCTTAAAGATGCCGCTAAAGAGAAGGAAAATCCAAGGACACCGAGAACCATTCTTACTTTAACAAATCTGCAATACATACGGGAGCAAATTTTCCCCAAGGTCCTTCAATATTTTGATGAAAGTTTCGAGACCCAGCTGAGTAAGAAGAATCTTGAAATATTTGCGTTACTAGCCAAAATGGAAGCATCCATTTTTGGTAATTACCTCTCTGATTTGAAGGTGAGCCTCAGAGACATTTTGGAAGAGAGGTTTTATGAAATTAACTGGGCAACTTATAGTTCCCATTCATTTCGTGTCGCGGACTACATAATAGAAGCTTTGATGGTGTTGGTGAGTGTTCACAGCGAATGCTTTCGAATAGGACCTCAGCTGATCGGTCGAATTCTGAAAGAGTCTCAGCTTTTCATTTCAAAGTATTTGTTTGAGGCCTTTAAGCGGTACATTGGGAACCTCTCGTCTGATGCTTTACTCCAAATTGTTGTTGATTTGCAATATTTCTTGAAGGTGTTAGGCAACCTATTGGAAAAAGACACAGAGGCCACTTTGATGGCGTGTTTACAGAATTGTTTTGAGAACGACAACAGCAGAATGCAGAGATGTATAAAAGAAACGGAACCAATTGTGTCAGCAAACTTAAAGAAAACGAGTGCTCAGTTTGCCTCCTTTAAATGACTATGAATGGCGGTCTGAGATCCACATTTTCGTATTTCCCTTATGCCTATGCAAGTAAAGACAGACTTTCCTCGAAGTATCTTCTCCACCGTGAGGAGTGTTTGAACACTTGGTTCAGATTATTTGTACGGTCTATATGTAGTCCAATTGCCATCTGAATCAGTTTTCGAGCGAGTTCGTCCAAATATGTTAGATCCTTTATCGCTTTGGGAGCTTTGCATGCTATACATTTTCAAAACCAAAGTTTTCGTTTGCTAGTATACTATCCTCATCACCGATGGAACAAAACTCCTCGACATCCTTTCGAATCTGCGCATTACCTGCTTTTAGAGTGTTGTGTAGAGTCAAGATCTCATCTTGAACATTTTGAATTTCGTCAATTATTCTTGCCATTTGCTTGGCTGATTCAGCGTTCCACTGACGTGCTTGGGCTTGATTACCTGAATCTTTCCGAACAGTAGGAGGAGCCTGGGGAAAAGAAGACGACATTGCCCGGAGTAATCCTTCTACTTAGTCTCGTATATCAATGGGATAAGGAAATTCATAGATTAGAACCTGACGCTGAACTTCCCGCAAGAAATTCGCAACTCGTGTAACGTGAAGTAATCTCGAAGTGGTGAAATGAGCTATAAAGTGAAAAAATGTGATTAAATAGGATGTTTTCGGCAGCAGCGTTGGCATTGCAACCGTGAACGATGTAAGTCACTAAGAGATCGTGCTTGATGCTTCAACAAATGCTGTGTCCATTGTTTGAGGCAGCCTTATGCCATAAAAATTACATTTGTAAAAAGTCTTAGGATATCAAGAGTCCTCCTGCAAGTGGATTGGAGCTGTTAACAAAACGTTGAATGTATCGGCGAGGACCTATTGAAATAGCTTCATTAGTACCTTGCCGTATTATAGTTTACATAACGCATGTCACGTGACACTCAGAAACTTGGCACTACTTGGATATCAAGGTAAGGACATCTCGAGTATGTCTATTCACAGAATGCGTAGATGTTAGCTAGCAGCCCATTGAGTTGTGACGCATTGGATTCAGAGGCTATGTATAAAACTAACCAGATTAGGAGTAGTGCTCTCCGCGTTTTCTCAAGGAACCCACATTATATAAAGGATAGATGTCTTGGGGTTCGGTAGTAGCAACTGCATCCCCAAAGAGCTTCTCCGTAATACAATTGTGGAAACTTACATTTTTCTCGTGATCAATAGAAAACTGAGTACCATCCCAGGTAATGAATTCAACGAAGTGCGAGTTTTCTGAACCCCGGTGGTCCAGGGTGACCATGAGGTTTTCTGCACAAAGAGCGCTCGATAATGATACTATGTTGAGTGGCAATTCAATAGTTTGCGCTAGTGTAAATTTGGCCAGTAGAGGATCAACTTTGCAAATGAATAGAGCCCTGGTTTGCTCGACGAAAAAAGCGACGTAAGGTATATTCGAGAAAGTTACTAGCTGAGAAACAGCGTATTCGACGACTGGATTCGACTCGTTTTGAAACTTCTCGGGAAGCAATTGAGCATCACCGATAAAACGTTCAATGAGGTCAGTGATATCGAGCGAGTCCAAACGATCTCCAGACTGCCAATTCCAAGAACTCACAAAATTGTCTCCACCCGCGCTGAAGAGGAGGTTCGATCCCCACTCCGGAACACACATGCTTGATATGAATTGCCGCGATCCGAAAAGCCACTTGTTGATGATGTAGGTTTGAGGGTAATGAGTAATTCTAATGTGCTCGTCTCTATCTGCTGTAACCAGTAGCTGTTTACCGTCCGCGTCACAGACTACTGCGATATCTGTTAATAGTGAAACATGACCTAGAACAGGCTCCAAGTTCTCGTTTGATATATCTAGCACCGTTTTATCTTTAGCATCTATGCAGTAAACGTCCCCGAATTTGTCCGCGACCAGCACCTCATTGGAATCCTTAGTCGTGGCCAACGCGTTAGGTCTCTTCGGTAGCGGTTGGCGCTTCTGGAGTACTAAGCAGTTTTCAGAGGCAGAATCGCTAAGATCGAACGTGAATACTAACACGGCTTTGTCAGAATCGGTGCATGCAAAAAGAAGCTTTTCATCGCGTGACAGATCCAAATTCCGGATATAGTTATAGATGGGAGGTGCACCATTACCTGGGACGGGAACTTTTGCGTCCTTAAGTTGCTTGCTCTCGGTATTATCTTCTTTGTCAGGGTCACCTGCAGTTCCATTGAGTTTACGTTTCTTAGCCTCATTTTCCGCTCGTTGGCGTTGCTGTTCCTCAGAAACTTTTTGCTGGATATCACTTGTCTTGTCTTGCTCATCTACCCACTGTCCAACAGCTACGAACTCTCCTTGTGTCTTTTCCCACCGGAACACTTGAATCATGTTCTTTATGACACAGAAAATGACAGAGCCGTCACGGGTAGAGACCGCAGTTTGTATTGGATGAATCATTGATTTAATAGTGGCAAACAATTGATGAAAGGTTGAACATAGACGCTTCTTTTCTCTGCTTCCTATACCTCTCTCTACTGCTCATCATCCCAGCTCATCTCGTCGCATCGCTTGTACATGTGCTCCAACTGCCGTCGAAAAATTTTATATCGTCATCAACGTGGTGTTAATGGAAAATGATAATCACAAACCCGGAGTGCAGCATTTGAATTTTGGTATTGAATTCACACACTCGTTGTGGTTACCGCACTCTTGAAATTGAATTGGATCATTTCATTCGATGATGATACACCATCGGCTATATCGTGTTCGGACTTTTATTCTTTACTATGCCTTGGCCTCGAGATTTTCCCTGCTCGAAGACGTGAAAAATAAATAGCATACAGAAGAAATTGAAATGCGATGAGCAGCTATTGGAGCATTTTTGAGGCCTGAAGTTCCACTCGTAAATCGAAAAGATGAGTTGCGAGGACTCCAAGCTGATTAAAGATGGGTGGTTCCATGAGGTCAACGAAAAATCTTTTCCAGGTCAAGGACTGGCGCTGAAGGTTAAAAAGGTGCTCCATCACTCAAAAAGCGAGTTTCAGGACATTTTGGTATTTCAAAGTACATCATACGGTAATGTTCTGGTGCTTGATGGTATTGTGCAGGCCACGGAAAGAGATGAATTTGCTTACCAGGAGATGATAGCCCACATTCCGATGTTTGCGCATGAAAATCCACGCAATGTTTTGGTTGTAGGAGGAGGCGACGGCGGTGTGCTACGTGAAGTGGTAAAGCATCAATGTGTGAAATGCGCGACGTTGGTCGAAATTGACAAATCTGTTATAAATCTTGCGCAGAAATTTCTCCCGGATATGGCTTGTGCGCTTGAGAATTCTAAGGTGGAGATAAAATTGCGGGACGGATTTCAGTTTCTTCGGGACATAGCGAAAGAGCCTGAACAGCGGTACGACGTCATCATCACTGACTCTTCGGATCCCGAAGGGCCAGCGGAAGCATTTTTTCAGAAAGAGTATTTTGAACTGTTGCACAGTGCGCTTAAAGAGAATGGCATTGTGATTGCCCAGACTTCAGAAAACGTGTGGCTTAATTTGAACTACATTAAGGACCTTTTAAAGAGCGCGAGTTCTGTGTTTGCCAGGGCTCGATACTGTTACACCACTGTTCCAACGTACACTTCAGGCCAGCTTGGTTTGATTGTATGTGCAAAAAGCAAAGATACTGATCTAGAGCATGCGATTCGCCAGCCAACTGTCGAGGAGCAATCTCAGATGCGGTACTACAATTCCAAGATTCATTCGGCGTCCTTTGTGTTGCCAACATGGGCACATCGTAGAATTTATAAAACATAGATCATGGGAAATTCAGGATAAAACTTCAAATTGCAGCATTCACCAAAAGGTTCGTTCTTCACCTAACTAACCAAAAATGTCATCCATTACGTTAGTTTTCTTTTTCTTTTTGTTCTTCTGTTTACCGCTTTTCACAGCTTCGATCTCTCCTGTAGGCGCTAAGTCAGGATCTAGAGTATTTTCTGAGAGCTTCTTCGGTACCTCTTCGTGGTCCACTTGAACTTCTTCACCTAACTCTTCATCCACAAGCCCTTGTAACTGACCACTTGAAATCAAAATCGAATCCCGATTTTCCTGCTTGTGGAGTAATCCTACCGCCTGAAATTCTGACTCGTGTGCTTGGTATATGTCGTTATAAATAGCGTTTATCTTAGCCAAAATTCCGATCAGAACCACTCCCAAGGTAACGAATTGCCCTAAGCCTATCACCCCGTTGAAGCTGTAGTACATTCGAAAAAGCTGACGTTTTCGTAGCTTTTGAAGGCAATTATATAATCGCACGAGCTCTGGCTTTCTTATTTTCTCATGCTGGATCAACATCAAGACGTGGGAAACGCTTCTTTTCAGCTCATTGAAATAACCCCACCAAATCGTCATTTTGTGTTGATTTTTGTTCCTATGATAAATTAACAGTATGTACCGTAGCTCCTGATGGAGAGCATTGGTAAGAACTCGATCTGTAAATGGCATTTATTTTCTCTTTCCAGTTTTATTTCTGGGGCGGCTAACACTTACGTTTCGATCTAGTTACAATAATAAAGGCTTTTTAAGCTTCTATGCTTTTGTAAAATTATACGAGGGTTGGGGCATCATTTTGTACTATATCATTTTGTCAAGTGGGGATCCACACTCAAATTGAAAACCTGTCGATATTGAGAACCTCCTAATAGATGGCCTACTTGAACCAGAATGGTATGCCTACTTTATAGTCTCTTTGCTCATCATTTGCTAGCATTATAGCCCACGATTTTTCCCATGGTCTACAATATCAATGGACGAGTATACTACAAAAATAATTGGTACTGGTGACCTTATCCATTTTTGGTGTGAAAGTCATGCTTCCGTTGGGCAGTGCTCCAAGGTGCCACCAATCTGGTATCAGCAAACCACTTCCTCATTAATGTATATTCACGGAGACAATATTCTTATGCTTCAGCATCTTAACGAAAGTGGTATATCCGTGAATTTCAAAATATGCAGAGATGACATATATGAATGGCAGAGGACAGATACGAAAGAGGAATGTACCTTTTAAATATGGAACGGGGGTGCATAGTTACTGTCCAAACTCAGGGTCTATAAGTCAGTATTCTTGTCATCTGGAGGCTGATGCCTAATTTATTACTTTGTACTATCATATCGTAGAGCTCATGTAATTCGTACTACACCAAGATCTATGTAGGATCCAACAGTATCCAGGTTAAAGGTTCTAAGACAGTTAGGGCTCTCTTGCAGACTGAATCAAACTACGATCGCACCCAAGCTTTTACGGAGTCCTGTTTTCCTAATTTCTGTGGCAATGCGCGCATTTCTCGTTTGCCACTAGACAATGAGAAGGATGGGCCGCAGCGACGAAAAGGATATCAGGAGTGATCGTGAATCCGACACCAGAGCGGTTGTGTAACGTTAGAAAACCAGGTGTATACGCCGTCTAGTCTGAAGATTATGCAGCAGCAGAACATTTGTAGACCCTAAGCTATCATCGCACAAATGTGACAAGCAGACCCTTACTATTACATAAAAAATTTTCAATTTTTCACGGTCGTTAACATTCCATGGTTCCTCATTGACCGATTAGCACACTCATATTTGATGCTTTAACAAGATCATCCCAAAAAATAGCATTATACTCGGAGAAGGAGTGTGGAACCCTGCTCTTCAGGGATCATAGCGTGTAGCTCTTTATCGGCTTTCCTCGTTAAAAATACTTAACGAACTATCGTCTGGACAATTGCTTTCGCTTTCATTCATATCTTGATCTCTCTTCCCTTCTCTTCTCTTCTCTTCTCCCCTTGCTTGATATACTAGATATTCCTCGCTCAACACCGTACATTTGATCAATATTATCTCTACGCTTACTTTTTCACCCGGATCTGGACCGGCTTAATGTTAAAAATTCTTATCTCTTTTCGTACTCATCCACAGCTGACTGTCTAGGGACCAGGAATGCGTGTCGATTCGTATGTGACTTTCCGTAAAAAACCACATTGTCGATAAACATCGGTGCTTTGCTACTAATCACCGACCTCGTGATAACATTCTCCGGACCTTTTCACCAAACCTCAACAACGGTTAGATCAGGCTGACTAACCACTCGACTGAACGGCTCGTGTGGTAAGGGCAGAAGCTTCCTACTTACTAGTGTCCGTACGCAAATTAGAGTCTCTAATCTATGCAGAAGAGATTGATTAGCAAGCCGTCCCTGAAAGGGGCCTCTTACTATACCTGGTTCCAAACGTGTGTCATGATACGCTCGAGGTCTTATCATCCTTACTTCTAGGAGGAGGAATCAAAAAAACGGTCCGTGGACTTATCTTCCGTTCGATCGCCGAGGTCTATCCAAGCGGCACGCCATTTGCGAGAATGGCACCGCAGTATGCAACGGAATGTACGCAAGATATCAATTACGTTGCGTTTCGATAACTTCCCACTCGTCTTCAGCACTCCAATCGGACTCGTATATTGCCAATCATATCCATCAAGCGGTACTTTCGCATGCTGGCACGGCGCAAAGATTACACCGGCCTTGGCCTGCTTCAAAAATTGAGCCAAGCATATTTAAAAGATCGCAGAAGAGTCCCACAGGAGTCTCAGATCATACCTTCTCTAAACTATTGTGCAATACTAGATTCTCTCCTACTCTCAGTCAAGCCTAAGCTTCTTAGTAGGATCCCCCATATCTAGGTTTCGTTCGCCATGAAGAACTTTGTCAAGTCCATGCTGTCAGCGGACACTCCTGTCACAGATAAAGACCTCCTGTATACTTCCAAATCTCAAGAAGGAACAGCCGGTGATATGGAGCTTCGCAATCTCTCGCGGAATAATACGGATGATAAAGGCAAAGGAGTTAACACTATCGTAGTGACTGAAGACAACTCCTCAGACAATATTGACCTGGAAAACGCAAAATCCGGACTTGGCGCCGTCAACAGTGGCAACCTGGACCCACTGGCAGCCCAACTCTCTCAGGCAGCTCTCGACGACGAATACGCTGGTATCACGGTCGAAGACGATTCGCCCTATGCAGAAGTGCGTGCTGCCGTTCCATCGAGCGATGACACCTCGCTGGTCCAAAATACGATGCGCATGTGGGTTCTCGGACTAATTATGACAACTATAGGGTGTGGTCTTAACATGTTGTTTTCCATGCATTCCCCTTCCATCGTTTTGAGTAGTTATGTTACTGCTATTCTTGCTTGGCCGTTGGGCCGTGCATGGGATAAAGTCATGCCCAACAAACGCCTTTTTGGAAAATGGGGCCCTCAACTAAATCCTGCACCTTTCAACGTCAAAGAACATGCTCTCATCACCGCTATGGGTAATGTAGCTTTCGGAGGTGGTAATGCCTACGCTACCGATATTCTGCTTGCCATGAATAACTTCTATTCTGTCAATTTCGGCTGGGGCTTCAACCTCTTGGCAGTCTGGTCAACCCAATGCATCGGATTTGCGCTTGCAGGTCTCTCAAGAAAAATCCTTGTCACTCCGGCATCTATGATCTGGCCAGCAAACCTGGTGTCGACCACTTTTCTGACCAACATGCACATCAATGAAAACCATGTGGCTAATGGATGGAAAATATCAAGGTTAAAGTTTTTTCTAATTGTATTCGTGTGCGGATTTGTATACTATTGGTTTCCTGGTTTCATTTTCCAAGCGCTTTCATACTTTGCTTGGGTTACATGGATTAAACCCAATAATGTCATTGTCAATCAAGTATTTGGTGCTAGTACTGGGCTCGGACTTATCCCTCTTACCTTTGACTGGAATCAAATTGCCGGTTACGTTGGATCCCCTTTGATTCCACCTGTAGGGGCAATTTTTTCGATTTTGTTATCCATGGTTGCAATCTTTTGGGTTGTTGTGCCTGCCGTACACTATTCTAACGTTTGGTATGGTAAATACCTTCCAATTTCAGACTCTTCTGCCTATGATAGGTATCAGGACACTTACCAGGTCAAGAAAATCATTACAGAGAACTTATCTTTCAACAAAGCGGCTTATGAAAGCTACTCTCCTCTTTACCTAACCGCTTCTTTTGCCATTTCGTACGGACTTTCATTCGCTTCAATTACTGCCACTATCATGCATACTGTCATGTTCCATGGAAAGCAAATTTGGGAAGTTATCAGGCGGAGAGAGAGCGAAAAGGAGGACGTTCATGCTCGATTAATGAAACAATACAAGGATGTTCCAGCATGGTGGTTTGGTATAGTGTTCTTGGTGTTTTTCGCTTTATCTGTGGCTACCATTAGAGCTTGGCCAACCGAAATGCCTGTTTTTTCGTTGATTATCGCTCTTTTGATCGCAACTTTCTTTCTACTGCCAGTTGGTATAGTCTTTGCTTTAACAAACATTGCGGTCGGGTTGAATGTCATTACAGAGTTTATCATTGGTTACATGACTCCAGGCAAACCACTGGCAATGATGTTTTTCAAGACTTTCGGGTATATCACCAATAGTCAGGCTATTTATTTCGCCCAAGACATGAAGTTGGGCCATTACTTAAAAGTGGCACCTAGAGTCTTGTTCTGGGCCCAGTTATTCGCTACTGTGTGGGGGTCCTTGGTACAAGTTTGTGTTTTGAAGTGGGCCCAAGGAAATATTGAGAATGTTTGCACGCCTCATCAAGCCTCGCATTTCACATGCCCCGGTGCCAAAGTTTTTTTCAACGCTTCTATCATTTGGGGTGTGATTGGTCCCGAAAGAATGTTTTCTGCTGGCCAGATTTACAACAAGTTAATGTATTTCTTTGTTCTGGGTGCAGGGTTGCCCGTGGCAAATTGGGCAATCCTAAAAAAATGGCCTAGTTCTGTGATACAGTATATCAACTGGCCAGTATTTTTCTCTGGTACTGGTCTAATCCCTCCTGCAACTCCTTACAATTACGGTTCTTACTGTATGGTGGGAATAATTTTTGGATACTTTATCAAGAAGCGGTTTTTCCACTGGTGGAGTAAATACAACTATTCGCTATCCGCAGGGTTAGACATTTCTTTAGCCTGGTCTTCCTTGATCATCTTCTGCACGTTAGGATTAACAAATACTAACGCTCCAAGCTGGTGGGGTAATAACGTTATCAACACTATGGAGTATAATGATGAAGCAATCCAGACAACATTGGAGGCAGGCCAGACATTTGGCTTGACAAAATGGTGATCAGCTCAGTTATATTCTGTCCCTAATTTTGATATTTTGAACAAATGAGTTAGTTCTTTATTATAATCTCATTTATAAATTTGCTTAAATTTTGTTAAACCCTAGATTAGATATTAAAAGCGATCTTAACTTGTTGGCGAATGACCATATTTCTCAGACAAACAATTTTTCATCAAATACTAGAGCACGGTAAA
Source organism: Lachancea sp. yHQL494 (assembly GCA_030562185.1). Lineage (NCBI taxonomy): Eukaryota > Fungi > Ascomycota > Saccharomycetes > Saccharomycetales > Saccharomycetaceae > Lachancea > Lachancea sp. yHQL494. Next base: position 59,349 of record JAJMGS010000026.1, on the reverse strand, counting down.
ACTAATGCCCTCAACCATTATCTGGTAGCGGATAAAGTCTTTGGCTTAAGATCGTTTCTTCTCTCGAGCTGGCAAATGTCGCTGGCGACACACGGTAGTAAAGTGATATCAAAAGCAAAGGAAGGCTGACTTCGATCATTGCTTAACCACGTGACTGAGTATGGGCCAACTCAGTGTTGTGTGCTTGCTTTCTATTATGCCAACGGGAGGATATCACACATGATCCTTGAATGGAACTACTAAGTAGCTATCTCTTCTCTTTCCACGAATTTTCTTACTTAGCTCAATGCTTTCCTAATATTCCTTCAAAAAAGCCATCGACGTATACTTTCTCACCAATCCATTTATCGGTCTTCCGCCGTTACAATGGTGACATCACTAGTAGAAGTTTCATCTTCGCCCAGTTCCGTCGCAAATTAAAAACTTTTCGATGACTTGTTTTTATGTCTACGACTGACAAAACCCGGTTTGTCCTCCTGCCTAGCAATCTGAGAAAAAAGCTTCAAATCATGGATCACGAAAGAAGAAATTTGATAATCGATGATATGTTTTATGCATGTAGATTCTACTGAAAACGTTACTGACCTACTCATCTCATCCGTAGGTACTTATATATATACACATATTTTGTGGAAAGCTACGTTCTTCGATTTACTAAACTGTTTGTGACTAACCAGTTATCAGGATTTGTGGAAAAGTACTCAGAAACTCGAAGATTTTGATCGAAGCAACGCCAGTACAGTAGCACGCTTGAAAGAAAAACTACTAAGGTTTTTCAAGTGACTCTTTTTTACAAATAACGATGTCGATTTACGAGTCGAGTCTTCCCACCACCTCGGCTTTCAACACCGAAAGCTACAATCCGCAGCTCGTCAAGGGCGTGGATTCTGTCCTGGTAATTGGATCGGGCGGTCTGTCGATCGGCCAAGCTGGCGAGTTCGATTACTCCGGGTCCCAGGCTATTAAGGCGCTGAAAGAGGCCAACAAAAGGACTATTCTCATTAACCCTAACATCGCCACGAACCAGACGTCCCATTCGCTGGCAGACGAGATTTACTACCTACCAGTTACTCCAGAATACATCACATACATCATCGAGCGTGAGAGACCAGATGCCATTCTGCTTACTTTTGGTGGCCAAACTGGTCTGAACTGCGGTGTGGCTCTGGACAAGATGGGTATTTTGAAAAAATACAACATCAAAGTGCTGGGTACTCCTATCAAGACTTTGGAAACATCTGAAGACAGAGATCTTTTTGCCCAGGCCTTGAAGGAGATCAACATCCCCACAGCTGAGTCCTTTGCTTGTGAGACCATCGACGCTGCCCTGGACGCTGCTGAAAGAGTCAACTATCCCGTCATTGTGAGGTCTGCCTACGCGCTTGGCGGTTTGGGTTCTGGTTTTGCCAATAACGAAGCTGAAATGAAGCAACTAGCTGCTCAAGCTTTGTCTTTGTCTCCGCAGATCTTGGTTGAGAAATCGTTAAAGGGTTGGAAAGAAGTCGAATACGAAGTTGTGCGCGACAGAGTCGACAACTGTATTACTGTATGTAACATGGAAAACTTTGATCCCTTGGGTGTCCACACAGGTGATTCCATCGTTTTTGCCCCCTCCCAAACTTTGTCCGACGAAGAGTTTCACATGCTGAGAACCGCTGCAATTAAGATCATCAGACACTTGGGTGTTGTCGGTGAATGCAACGTTCAATATGCTCTACAGCCGGACGGTCTGGATTACAGAGTTATCGAAGTTAATGCCCGTTTGTCGCGTTCTTCTGCTTTGGCTTCCAAGGCCACTGGGTATCCATTGGCCTACACCGCTGCCAAGATTGCCTTGGGATATACTTTGCCAGAACTGCCAAATCCAGTTACCAAAACCACAGTGGCAAACTTTGAGCCTTCCTTGGATTACATTGTCGCTAAGATTCCTCGGTGGGATTTGGCTAAGTTTCAACACGTCAATAGAAATGTGGGGTCCGCCATGAAGTCTGTAGGTGAGGTGATGGCTATCGGAAGAAACTTTGAAGAGGCTTTTCAAAAAGCCATCAGACAAATCGACCCATCCTTCTTAGGTTTCCAAGGATCCGACGAATTTGGTGACGACCTGGATGAAGTTCTAGCGAATCCAACTGATAGAAGATGGTTGGCCATAGGTCAAGCTTTGATATATGAGGGCTACTCTGTCGAAAAAGTGCACCAATTATCCAAGGTTGACTCCTGGTTTTTGTACAAATGTATGAACATGGTTGAAATGTACAAAGAGCTTGATGCTGTCAACTCACTAGATGCTTTGGAGAAGGAACTACTGGTCAGGGCAAAGAAAATGGGTTTCTCCGATAAGCAGATTGCTCTATCTATCAACAAGAACAGCCAATGCAAAGTTCAAGAGCTAGATGTTAGGAAATACAGAAAGTCATTCGGCATAACTCCATTTGTTAAGAAAATTGATACGCTAGCTGCCGAGTTCCCTGCGGACACGAATTATCTATACACCACTTACAATGCAATCAAGAATGATGTGGACTTCAACGACAAGGGAATGTTAGTCTTGGGTTCCGGAGTTTACCGTATTGGTTCCTCTGTAGAATTTGATTGGTGTGCCGTGAACACGGCCAGAGCCTTGAGAGACTCAGGAAAGAAGACAGTTATGATCAACTATAATCCTGAAACAGTATCTACTGACTTCGACGAGGTTGACAGATTATATTTCGAGGAGCTATCTTTTGAAAGAGTGATGGATATTTATGAGCTGGAAAACTCTGAAGGATGCATCATCTCTGTTGGTGGTCAACTGCCTCAGAACATTGCATTGAAGTTGCAAGACGGTGGCGCCAACATTTTAGGTACCAATCCAGTTGACATTGACAGAGCTGAAAACAGGCATAAGTTTTCCTCAATCCTCGACACTATTGGAGTTGATCAGCCAGAATGGAGTGAACTATCGTCCGTTGCTGAAGCCAAGGAATTTTCGAAGCGTGCAGGTTATCCAGTGTTAATTCGTCCGTCCTACGTGCTGTCTGGTGCCGCAATGAGCGTTGTGAATTCCGAAGATGAATTAGAGACCAAATTAACTAATGCATCTGATGTTTCCCCCGATCATCCTGTGGTCATCTCTAAATTTATTGAAGGTGCTCAAGAAATTGATGTTGATGCCGTTGCTTACAATGGTGAGGTGTTGGTTCATGCCATTTCCGAGCACGTTGAAAATGCAGGTGTACACTCTGGTGATGCCACTTTGATTCTTCCCCCACAATCTCTAAGCCAAGACATTAAGGACAGACTTTATGAAATTGCGAAAAAAGTAGCGAAAGCGTGGAAAATCACCGGGCCTTACAATATGCAAATCATCAAGGATGACAGAAGCCAGGGTACAACTTTAAAGGTCATTGAATGTAACATTAGAGCTTCTAGATCCTTCCCTTTTGTTTCCAAGGTCTTGGGTTGTAACTTCATCGATGCTGCGGTCAAGGCGTTCATCGGCGATGATGTTCCCAAGCCAGTGAACCTAATGGACAAGAAGTATCCTTACGTTGCTACTAAAGTACCACAATTCTCGTTTACCAGATTGGCGGGAGCTGATCCATTTTTAGGTGTTGAAATGGCTTCCACCGGTGAGGTTGCCTCTTTCGGTAAAAATGCCTTAGAAAGTTACTGGACTGCCATGCAGAGTACCATGAACTTCAATGTACCATTGCCACCCAGCGGTATTTTGTTTGGTGGTGACCTCAGCAAGAGTTACTTGGGCCAGGTGGCCAGTTTGGTGGGAGCGCTCGGTTTCAAGATCTACGGTACCAACGACACCACCAAGCAGTACTTGCAGAAGTACGTCCCAGAGAATTGTGACGTTGCTATTATAGAATTCCCAAAGAATGATAAGCGTAAGTTGCGTGAGGTCTTCCAACAATACGACATTAAGGCTGTTTTCAACCTGGCCGCCAAGAGAGCCGAGTCCTTGGAGGACGTGGACTACGTAATGAGAAGAAATGCTATTGACTTCGCCTTACCTCTGTTCAACGAGCCTCAGACGGCTCTGCTGTTTGCCAAGGCTCTCAGCCTCAAGGTTGGTGAGAAATTGAAGATTTTGGAATCCAGCGACGTTATTGTGCCACCTGAGGTGCGTACGTGGCACGAATGGATCGGTCAGAGACCAATGTAAAGTTGGGCTAAGACTAGGTACTATGTACTTGTAGATTAAAGATAGGTACTCGAATTTTGTTTAGGTATATTGGACACAACGAGATATCGAGGTCAAATGTAATATTAACGTGTTAGTGATTAGGATTTTTTTTGTTTACATTGGGTTTCGTACGTGGCTGGTATGAACCTTCTCAAGATGCAGACGATTATGAGATAGGTGTAGAGAATGTGAGGTAACAGATACTTTTACACGGCTTTGCACTTCCCAAACTCTTCTCCGCATTACTGAGATGGGAGCTGATAGTTTAGAGATCGGAACATGTTCTGTAACTATAGTATTCTTAGACTCCTATAACTGCGTAAACCTCACATGCCATGCCCACCTTTACAAGACTGAATAGTGTTCTTCTCCGCAGACAGTCACCCTCTTTGCTTGCATTACAAAGGAACGGGGCTTTCACCATAGGATACACACATTTTCGTTGCTAAGTTCAATAGTGCCCATACCATAAGCACGAAGTTGGTTTTACGGCTGTAACTGGTTGGTTCGAAATCTGCCCAAGAGCTACCATATTTCCTGCCACTCTACCGCTTGTCCCGGAAAAACGAGCCAAAGGTTTTTTACCTTGTCCCGGCCAAAAACTTTTACGGCTGGTCAGCTGGGTACAAGGAGGATCCTGGGAAAAGCCAGTTGCCATGAAAACTTGGAGAGCAACTGCGGCAGAGCTTTGTGCTTACATGTGTTAATACTGAGGCAGTTGCCAGGTCCACAAATGTACAAGTGTGGGGAGACCGGGGGATCCGGAAGAATTCCCTGGGGCATGGGAAAAAACCGGAGAAAGCATTGAAAGGGCTCTGGAGGAACGCCAGAAGAACTCAGTGAATTATAATTCAAATTACTATAAAAGAATTATCTTTTATGGGTCTCGTACCGCTTCAAGTCGTTCTTCTGTTCCTTTCATTATATCAATATCAATTAATCGTGGTTTCTTTCTCTCCTAACGCATAGAATCTTTTCGACCAGACTCTCTGCATCGAAATAGAAAACTTCACAGGCTTCCATACACATCTCCCTACGTTACCAATAGTAAAAACGAGACAATGGGTATTCTTCAAACATTCTTCAAGGCCGAAGATCAGATCCAGGGCTCCAAGTATCGGGCCATCTTTATCGGGCTCTTCGTGGCCTTTGGAGGTATATTGTTCGGCTACGACACGGGGACCATCTCTGGTGTGTTAGCCATGAGATTCGTGAAGGATCACTTCACGTCAACCGGCCATTTTACAGCTGGCGAAACATCACTCATCACCTCTATTCTATCCGCAGGTACCTTTTGTGGTGCTATGCTAGCTCCATTGGCATCTGATAGCTTGGGCCGCAGAATGGGTCTCCTCATCTCCTGTATTATCTTCACGGTCGGAGTCGTTTTACAAGTTGCATCTTCGGGACAAACTCTCCTAATTGTGGGTAGAGTGATTGCCGGTGCTGGTGTTGGTGTTTTGTCTGCCATTGTACCGCTATACCAGGCTGAAGCGTCTCCCAAATGGATCAGGGGTGCTGTCACCTCGTGTTATCAGTGGGCAATTACCATCGGTCTTTTGCTCGCTTCATGTGTTAACCAGGGAACGCACGCTAGAAACGACTCTGGCTCTTACAGAATCCCTATCGCCATCCAGCTTCTCTGGGCATTGATTCTTTTCGTCGGGATGTGCATACTACCTGAATCGCCCAGATTCTACATCATGAAGAACAAAGTCGCCGAGGCCAGGGATGCTCTCGCCAGACTAAGAGGCTTACCAGCAAAACACGAGTACATTGAAGCCGAATTAGAGGAAATCCTCGCCAATTACAACTACGAAAGATCATTCGGCTCAACCTCCCTATTCGACTGTTTCAAGCCTGCCAACCATCAGTTGAAACGCATTTTCATCGGTATTGCCATCCAAGCACTTCAACAACTTACCGGTATCAATTTCATTTTCTACTACGGAACCCAATTTTTTCAAAATTCTGGTATTAATAACCCTTTCATTATTCAGTTGATCATGAACATTGTTAACGTTGCAATGACCATCCCAGGTATCGCTTTGGTGGAAATTGCTGGAAGGAGAAATCTGTTGTTGCTTGGCGCAGTCGGCATGTGCGTAAGCGAGTTTATTGTTGCTGCCGTTGGAACCGCATTGCCGGATAGTTTTTCTGCAAACAAGACTCTAATTGCCTTCTCTTGCACTTTTATTGCTTCTTTCGCAGCAACCTGGGGTCCACTTGCTTGGGTTGTCGTTGGCGAGATCTACCCATTGAGGGTCAGAGCAAAGTCTGTTGCTGTCTGCGCTGCTTCGAATTGGCTGTTCAACTTTGCCATTGCGTATGCTACCCCGTACCTGGTGGACAGCGGCCACGCCAACCTACAGTCCAAGGTATTTTTCATCTGGGGAGGATGTACTTTCTTGTGTTTCCTATTCGTATACTTCTTTGTCTATGAAACCAAGGGTCTCACTCTCGAGCAAATTGATGAACTGTTCGATACCTGCTCAAGCGCTCGCTATTCCAAGGGATTTGTGCCTTCGGAGGGCTTCGCCGCTCACGAAGGTTCCAACGGCTCCGATATCGACAAGGCCGTTGTTGTTGCTCTCGAGAAGGTCTAAATCCGAGCAGACCTTATTCAAAGTACATCTACATACAATATTTAAAACTTAATGATAATGACGTTTTAGCAGTACAGATTATGGGTCATGATGACATAGTTTCCTCCTTGTACTGGTTGGTAACAAATATGCGCAGGATCAACGTATTCGTTTAAGGTGATATATAATTTCTAATATGTAATTCTCGATTCTTACGCAAATTATCGCCTCTCCAGACCTCATCAGTCATACAGCTATGGATGAGAATGACCCTTACGAGTGGGAATTGAGTCATTCTTTGCAGCGAGAAACCCTGATACAGTCTTGGACCGAGTCTGTATATGAGAGAAGCACAAAGCCAGAAACTCCCCCCAGCTTGGAACCTTTGAAAGGTATATCTTGGGGAAATTGTTCAAGCAAAAGGGATAGGTATTCCGAAGATCTAAGAACTCTAGAAAGTGAAAAGCCTTTGTGTGAGGAGTCATCCAAGAGACCTAGGTCCGAATGAGAGGCTGGGAAAAGGACCACAATGCTGCTTGAGCTTTAGCTTCCATGAGATCATAATGCAGGTAAATTCGTTTGGCAACCCCTCTGATCACAGAGCGGTAAATATCTACACCTTAAATTGCGCCGCTTTTGGTATAATGTAGATTTGCGAAGTTGAAGCATCGTTTTATGAACCTAAGGACATTCCCCGCCAAGGTGGGGTTTGGAACACAATACGTCAGGACCAAAGGCCAAATCAAATGTTTAATAAAACAGGTTCCAACACAACATCTCTTAAACGTAACACAGATCTCAGACACTACAGTGATTTAAAAACTAAGACCAACTGTAATCCAAGTCACTTGCGAACGAAGAGCAGCAGACTATGTAATATTATCACTACATTTTATAGTCTAGGAGTCGGCTTAATATGCCGCTCATTGGGCTTACGTCCTGACGCCATCGAGTGAAAAAGCTCTTATTTCTATTGCTCGAGCTCGCAACTTTAATGGTCACCTTACTTGCCTTCACTTCCTTGAAATCTGCATTAGCCGCCGATGTGGTCTCGTGATTGATTGGACAGCTATTACCCGACCTTTTTACAAACTAAGGGGAAATTTGGGCTTCCAAAAAAATAAAAATAAAAAAATTAAGTGCTACCAACCGAAGTGGGTATTTATAAAGAGGTAGATTGGATTTGAAATTAGAAGTTCGACTTGAACTTTACTAACGAAGTGCCAGTTCTGCCAAATTTGGAGCTAGTAAAACCATTACATCTCACAGTACTCAAGTGGTCTGAAATACCCAATTTTACTGGAAGTGATAAACTAAAAACGAACGGATAACGGGTCTCTTTTTGAGTTTATAAGCTTGATTACAAGGCGCTGAAAGGGACAGGAAAGGAGGTTTTCCACATTCCAAGGGTATATATCGTGAGGTCTCAGTACTTGGAACAATTTCGGGTGCTTACTCAGGTTAAAATAACGAGACAAGCTAGACTAGACTAGACTCGCCGAGGAGTCTTACCAAAAATTCGAATATAAAATCGAACTGGCTTTTCAGTCCTTCCCCTTAATAGTCTACTTGCTAGAACTAAGGTAAAAGAATACGGGACAAGAGACGTAACGTCTTTCAAGGCATTCGGTAAAAAGGATATCTTTTTAATCGCGATTTTCGGTAAATGGGAGGTTGTATCTCAAAATCAGAATCTGGTGGACCAGAGGGCAACGGTGGTAGCACTGTGAGAAGAACTTCCGGTAAAGAGATCAAGGGATCAGTAGAGAATGGTGAAAAGAGTTCCGCTGATAACACCGTGGTACAAAATGATAAGACAGCCCGACAGGGACGAGTTGCGGCTGATGGCACGAAAAACGGCTCGGTTAGACCCACTGCCGGCGTACCTACCAATAAGCGGCAGCATTCTGTAGTGTCTACGAATAGTGCACAGTCGACAGGGGCTTCGTTGGCATCGCTAACCAAATCCGGGGGTGGATCCACAGACTCCAGTAAAGCGCTTAAAGTTCTGCTGCTTGGATCTGGTGAATCTGGCAAGTCTACAGTGCTCCAACAGCTCAAAATTATACACCAAAACGGTTTTTCCCCTGAGGAGCTCGCTGAATACCGGCCCTTCATTTACGACAACATTTTGGAGACGGGTAAAGATCTGATAAATGCCCGTTTGCGCTTCGGAGTACTCTTAGAACCAGACTCAGGTCTAAAAGAAGAAGATGAACAGGAAGTCCTCAACTACAATACCCCCGGTTCCCAGCTGGCTGAGTTTCCAACAAGATTGACGGAGATTCTCACCAAAGTTTGGTCATTACCTTCCACACAGGACTTGATAACGGGTGAACACAGGTCTTCATTCTACCTCATGGACTCAGCGCGTTATTTTATGAGCGATCTGCAAAGAATTTCGGATACTCATTATACCCCTACCGTGAGGGATGTTTTGCTCTCCAGAAAGAAAACATCCGGTATATTCGACACAGTCGTTGAAATGGATACCAATCTAAAATTACACATATATGACGTTGGTGGACAAAGGAGTGAGCGCAAGAAGTGGATTCACTGTTTTGATAATGTCACCTTAATAATTTTTTGCGTTTCTCTATCAGAGTACGACCAAAAATTACTGGAAGATAAGACACAAAACCGACTCGAAGAATCTTTAATCCTATTCGACTCGGTAGTCAATAGTAGGTGGTTCGCTAGGGCTTCTATTGTCCTGTTTTTGAATAAGATTGATGTCTTTGCAGAAAAGGTTCAGCACGTGCCCTTGGAGAACTACTTTTCGGACTATGCAGGGGGACAAGATATCAATAAGGCTGCAAAATACATTTTGTGGAGATTCGTTCAACTGAATAGGGCACATCTGAACATCTATCCGCACGTCACACAGGCGACAGATACTTCTAATATACAGTTAGTATTTGCTGCAATTAAGGAGACCATCTTGGAAAACAGTTTGAAGGATTCCGGAGTTTTATGATAAAAAACCTCGGTTATAAAAATTCAAAGAAGACTGACGAACACTATGTGAACCACAGGTGACTTTAATCACCAACAACCGAGGCCCAAGAAAACCTTCAAACAAATTTTATTAGCTTTCAAGCATAAAAATGACGACGACTAACATATGGACTGGTTCCATCGAATTCGATTATTGACGACTGAAACTTAATTTACACTGGTGTTTCTCTTCTGAGAGTAAAAATTACAGCCGAACTGTTCTTCCCTCTATATACGAAAATATTGTCTCCCCATTCCGCGTGTAGAGATAGTCAATGTCTAAAATTTATAACCTGCAGATATATTAGAACTGCTTAAAACCCATCACAGGTGTTAATCAAAATGAAGTAGGCACGATGCTCATACATATGAAGCCATCTTTCCAACGGGCCTAAAAACCTGTGACCATGTCGACCTCCAGCAACCTTGGGTGCTCGACAAATATTTTCATCTGCCAATGAGATAAGCTTCGTAGATGGACCACGATATTCCAAATCTTCTTGTTTCTGAGGTAGCTCTCGATGGTTTATGAAGATTTCCAGACCTGCTGGTTCATAGAATGGCGGCACCATAGTGATGTAGTCTCCATCGTGCGCTACCCTAAAATACCCCCTCCGAAACATTACTTTACCTTCAGAAAGTGACCAGTTATGGATTCGATCGGACTCAAAGAGCTCGTCAACCCAAGCTCTCAGTTTGCCGCTGAATATGTTTGGAGAAGCGTAAGTCAAGACAAGAGGTTCATAGCCTCTTAAGCGTAGCTCAATGCCGGCTAAAGTTGCAACGGCCGCTCCAAGAGAATGACCTGTGACAACCAGATTGTAATCAGGGAATGCTTTGAAGATTGCTTCGATTTTCTCAAAAAATTGCGAGCTTAATGTTTTCAAGAAGACATTGAAACCTCTATGAATGAGACAATCCTCGCATTCTGAAACTCTTCCGGAATCAACCCACTCTTGATAGTGCTCTTTGGATGCTGGCTCATAGGGCGTAGGGTATATTGCAAAATCGCTGAGCCAGTCTTGGTTTGTGGATGAGCCTCTGAATGATAATACAACTACTTTCTTTTCGTGATCAACGGCCAAAAAACCTGTCCCCAGTTCCTCACTCTCAGCTAAGAGCACCAATTCAATCATTGTTCGTCTTGCAGTTGGATTAGAACCCTCATCTGAGCAAAAGTCAAGCCTGGCTGGACAACCACCTTCTTCAAAGGTTAACCCAATAGCTAGCTCGTCAGAAGTAATACAGTAAGTTAACGCACACATTTTACTGAAATAAACAAGCCTTTCGTAAAGTTCCCGAGTAATTTGAACACCATCATAGTGGACTGCTTTAGCAGTAGTAATGACAATCGTCGAATTGAGCTCTGCTTCTGTGTATCGTTCAGTGCCATTCCCATTCAGAACCAGGTTTAGCTCAATGTCACGGAAACTAAGAAGTCCTGGAGTTGATGTGGGGCTTGAAGCATGGCCACTATCGGGCACGGCACAAAGCCCTGCGCATGCCCAAATAACGCCCAATATCATAACTTGTAGGAAAGTCATTGTTGCAAGAGCCACAAAGCTTCCTGTTTACCGGAAACGTCAGCACTTCGACGCAAATTACTGTATCTCCAAAGAGACTGAATGCGAAGCCAAGTTATAACCTGTAATAGGCAGTTTATAGTATTTTATAACTTCCAATAAAGTTTCCCTTGTGTTTTAAAGTAGCCGCGAAACCTTTTTCAAGAACCGTGACGTTTCAGTGACAGCTAAAAAAAGCCAAGGGTTAACTAGCGAAAAATAACTTTCATAGTCCTTTGTCCTCAGATATTTCAACTAAAATGTTCCCTAGTGTTGCAAGACCCCACCAAGAGCATAAAAATATGCCGAAATATTTGAAGTGTTCTGACACAAAGTCAACGACCGGCTGAACCTTGGAGAAAACGACTAGCAAACCAACATTCTGGACGAGTATGAAGCCTATCGAGAGCAGAAATTTGTAATCAATTGATGTGTCTCCCAAGGGTACCGATCTTGAAAGCCAAAAACTGTTTGAATTAACACCATTTACGTCCATCAACATTGCAACGAAACCGCTAAGGCCGATTCCGACCAGAGAATTCAACAGAATTCCTCCAAAGCAAGCACTTAGTGAGATGAATAAGTATCTAGATGCTTGTTCTTTTCTGTCATCGTGTGTTGTCATATCAATTTTGTGATGTAATTTAGACATTGCGACATTAGACATCAGATCGCTGATAGAATTGCCCCACGAAAAAATAGTCAAACCTAAGACAGCTTCTGATATACCTGTAAGCTGCTGGTAGATAACCATGATCTCTACTAGAGCATTTGCGAGTAGCGATATCCATAACACACTGTTCATAATTCCAACGCTGTCGAGGAGTAGAATAAAGTATTGTTCTAAAGACATGAGCTTGAAAAGCCTCCTCTCATCGTGCATCACACTTTCGTTTAGCGAGAATGTGTGGTATACCGTAACTTTCCACTTGAATGCAAGTGTGGATACCAGCAAAATCATAGATACAACGGCACTCAACAGTATGTACGGCCAGGTCATGTAAAAATTTACAAGAGCTGATAGGAGCATCAGAGAGCAGAGCGGTGTGCATATAGATTGCGTTAGTAAAAGTACTAGTGTTTTATTACTGAGAATTGTCTTATTTCCTGAGAACTTGCTATCCTGCAGCATGTCATCGTATTGAGGACAAGTGAGCCGGAATAAAACTGTGAATGGTGCCGTAGCGATAGAAACGAGCTTAGCAGCAATAGATTTGTGTTTAAAGTTCATAAGCTGTGGTGCTAGAAGATAAAATGCTCCAGTTTTTAATCGGTGTATTCTCCTCCTCATGATGTCCTCGTAGGTGAGAGGTGGAAGCGATTGGGCATCTTGTGCATCTTCTTCCTGTTCTTCATCGTGAAAGGTTCCGAACACAGGCGGGCTTGAGTACACATTGGGTCTCTCACTGTACAACGTATCACGAAATTCATTACCTGGCTCGCTCAGCGGTCTCGGAGCTATGTACTCATTATCAGAATGGCCTGAATTAAGCGTTCTCAATGTTATAGCATCTTCAGTTGAATGCAGTGATTTCTGCATTACTTCGTATATGGCGTTATAGTCCAGTGCGCTCAAAACACTGAACTTCGGTGTTGGCTCGGCCTGCGAGAGAACATCATCTGCCATTCCCATTTCAATAGGTATTGTACTTTCCGGTTCCTGGCTGTCTTTGCTGGTCGCAATTCCTGATTTAACTACAACATAACCAATGTATAGGGCCAACATGAGTGAGCAGTTCAGTAAAGTTACCTCATTTCGGAGACAGACATAAAGCATGATGAGCATTGCCACTAAAATAAAAACCAAATCTCGTCGCAGATGGTCATTTTGGTGTGGTTCTAAATGTACTGACATGGGGCTCATCGCAATGAATATTGCGCCCTGAACCACACATAGGATGAAACCACAAGATCCGAGAACTTCGCCTACTGAAAGGGCTGCAGCATCAGACGATGTCCAACTCATGAAATTAGTGAACAAGTCTGGAGAAGAGTTGCACCATGATAATAAAATAGCGGCCATAATTCCCCTGTGACTTTTACCTTGGGTTATGCTTGACACCGTTGGACACAGGTAGTCGGACGCGCATATTCCGAGAAGGACAAAGCAAATGACCAGATAAAGAATACTCAACACCACGAATTGAACATTGAGCTGGTAATTAGAGTAGAGAGAAGAAGGGTGGGCCAGCAGGTAAAACAAGTTACCATCTGGAAGGACCATTCTTTTGTCGAAACCTAACTTTTATCGACAAATTGGTCAATTAGAGAAATATCCTACATTTCTATACGGTGTGTATATATATATATATATATGCACACATAAATTCAATGTATCGGGAAAACACTTTTGCATACTACTCTTACTGGATATTACGACGTTAATGGAACATATAGCTTTCGATCGACCATGACATTTTAGGCTTGGTATGGCAGCTTTTCAGCGGGGTAGGCAGCACCAACTTCTTGTATGGACAAAGAAGCTAGCCATTGTCCTATGTCAACAGCTTTGTCGAGAGATTTACCCTCAGTCAAACCAGCCATGAAACCAGCGGCAAAAGCATCACCTGCACCATTAGTATCAACGATCTTGTCCTCTGCTAAAGCCTTCACAGCACGGGTTTGAGCGTCCTGAGCAGAAACAATCACAGTAGGCTCCAAACCATGGGTGAAAACAACGACTCTATTCTTGGAGTCGCCAACGATATGCTTTGCAATAGCAACCAAGTCGTCTGACTTGGACTGGACGCCAAAGGCCTCCGCGTAAGCCGCAGCTTCAGATTCGTTGGCAATCACATATGTAGTGTATGGCAGGACCTGTTCTAAAGCAGACTTGAAAAACTGCGGAATGAAGGGAGCGCTCAAATTGAGCACAAATGGTTTGCCGGTCTCCTGAGCATATTTCCCAAGCTTCACAATGGCCTCTGGGGAAACGGTCAAGTGGAAACCACCGACATAGAACAGCTTGGCTTGTTCAACTACCGACCAGTGTTTGTCAAGGTGGTCAGGTGTGAAGTGATTGGCAGCACCTAAGTCGGTGACCAATGATCTGTTGTGGCCCGTAATGAGAGCAGCACACTTGCCGGTGCCGACCTGGGTCTGCTCCTGATAGTACGAAACGACGCCTGCGGCATTATTCTCGGCCAAAAGTTTGGCAGAGAACTTGTCTTTCCCCACAGAACCAAAGTAACCGACTTGACCCTTTCCTAGCACATAGGCGGCACCTCTAGCGGTGTTTTGAGCGGCACCACCGGCGATAAACTTGACGTCCTGGAATTGTAAAAGCTCATCGAAAATGGCCATTTTGGGCTCATTTGAGCTGGCATCGACCAGTATAGCATCGTTGGCCTTCAACTCGTACTTTTTCAAGTATTCTTCTGGGACAGTGGCTTGGATATCCAATAATGGGTTCCCAAGACACACCAATTGTGGTGTAGCAGCAGGCATCTTATAGTAGCAGCAGTTGAGAGCACACGGATGGTTTCTGGAGAAGAGAATGAATGACGTGGAAAGTTCCAAATGTCGTTAAGGCTAGACCAAGGTACTTGAGATAACAGTCTTTCGGATTTCAGTGTTGTATCAAATTTTACATCGAAATGGTGATTTATTCACATGTGAAGAGAACGAGAGAAAGAGACTAGTCCCGCTCACTTCACGTGGAGCTTAAAGAGTGAGCTGTCTAGCCTCCACAGCGGAGTGATTTGAGCCGTTTAGCCCGTTGAAGAGAACCAAGCAATTTGGCAGAATTATAGCCTTGGGTATGCACCTTCGTTTTGCCCAACATATCCAAACAGCTGTTGGAACGGGGTTCAAGGCCGGTACTGAGCCACAGAAGAGCTCAGCTGTTGGAACTAAGTGACAAGATTAAGGGAAAATTATATTCTAGCATGATTATATATATAGATTCTGGTTGAAATGCCTTTGGAGTTGGTTTTTGCTTTCCACACATGCGCATTCTTTTTATCTTGTAGGTACTGGAATCAATCTATCACTACGTTGAAAGATCGAAAACATTGAAACCACTAGATATAAAACGAGGCTTCTTTTAAGGAAATTCAAGAAGGACACTGAGTTTAGCCATAGTCTGTAGTGATCTTGATATTTCAAATAAGGTTTGAATAAGGCTCAAGAAGGAAGAAGCTTCGCTACAGGCAAAAAGTATCGTTTTCCCAGCGTAACGGAACTACTGCTACATCATTCACAAAACCAAGGTACAATACACCTACCATTTGATTCAAGTGCTGTTCATACTTGAGAAGTTCAATACCAAGTAGTTGAAACGTTCAATTGCTGCTCCCTATCATGGAAGACGTGTTCTTATGGTTGTCCCCCTTTCCACAGAGTGAAAACTTGCTCTTACGCCATTCGCTCGAAATCGTGGTCTCGTTTCTCATCTACCGTTTTGTCTTCGAGCAACGTCTTGCACCTGCTATCAATCGACTCGTGTTTGGCAAACACTACACCCAGCTCGAGGACAAAAACACCAAGTTCAACTTCGACATCCACACCGTTTCGATGGTCCAGTGTGTGATCAGTCTGGCGCTTACATGGCCCATTCTGCTGCAGCCTCTGTCGACAAGCGTTGCCACGTATCAGAACTCGTATAACTCAATGGTCGCGGCTTTAACATGTGGCTATTTCTTGTGGGATCTGTACGTGTGTGTCAAACACTTTTCGCTATTTGGACTTGGCTTCCTAGGCCACGCGCTGGCATCACTCTATGTGTTTGTCATCTCTCTCAGACCCTTCTGCCAGTCTTGGATCGGAAAATTTCTTATCTTCGAGGCCTCTACTCCATTCGTGAATGTCAATTGGTACATCAGCCAGCTCTCGCGCAGCAGCGATTCCTCCAAACCCGTGGTCCCACTGTGGTTTAATGCTATAAATGGGATTATGCTTATTCTAACATTCTTCGTGGTACGTATTTTATGGGGGTTTTCGGCTGTTGCCATTTTGGCCCGTCAACTATGGATCGAAAGAAGTCTATTACCTGTATGGGTGCCATTGACAGTGTTGCCTTTGAACTTGGCACTGGATTGTCTGAATGTGGTATGGCTCAAGAAAATGATTCACATTGCCAAGAAAATGGTAAAAGGTTCCAGGAAGGAACAGAAATTGGGTTAAAACTAGCGTGAGAACCAAGGTGGTAGATTCGGGCTTTCTTGTACCTACCCTAGTCTGTCTTTGCTGGAATCCGTCCTTTCTCCTACCTCAACTGCGGTTGAAGAAACCCCCGAGGTCTCTCTTATTTCCTTGCACTACACCGTTAGGCTTCATAAAAGAACCAACCCATTATGGAGCACTCAGCCAATACCATGGAGCAGATGAACATCCTGGGGCAGAATCTTTATTTCCGATCATAGCGTATATAACGACGAAATATATCCGCGACATCTGGTCCTTTAAATTTGTCTCTTCTGCTTTTAACTACAACTCTACTACTACACGCACTTGTCATATAAAATCAAGACTCGCGAGGAATATGTCCATTGTAGACTATATTCAAAGATTTTTCGACAATCCTAGTATACCATGGAAAACGGTTATCACAGCTTTCACTCTGGGTCAATTTGGCTTCGAGACGTACTTAAGCTACCGTCAATATCGTACCTTGGGCAGAAAGACCCTTCCAAAGGTGCTGGAGAATGAAATTGATCCAGATACTGTCCAAAAAGCTGGTGATTACTCCCGTTCCAAAATGAACTTCAATATTTTTTCAAGCTTAGTAAGTCTTATGCAAAACCTTTGTGTTATAAAATTTGATTTGTTCCCCCGTTTGTGGCATTTGGGTGTGTCGTTGGGACATAAACTGCCTGTGAAAGTGTTGGCTACTTCGACAATTGGACAAAGCTTGATTTTTTTCACGCTTTTGTCCAATATTGCTACCATTCTGGAGCTGCCTTTGTCCTACTACCAACATTTTGTGCTGGAAGAGAAACACGGTTTCAACAAATTGACCATAGGTCTATGGATCTCTGACAAGATCAAGGGGTCAATTCTAAGTGCTGTCATCGGGATGCCTTTGATGTACGCTTTCCTCAAGATATTCGATGCTTTCCCCAAAACCTTTTTGGTATACATCTGTGCGTTCATTCTAGTGGTTCAGATTTTGGCTATGACTTTGATTCCTGTATTTATCATGCCTCTCTTTAACAAGTTCACACCTTTGGAAGACGGCGAACTGAAAAGTTCGATCGAAGCGCTTGCCACTCGCGTCAGCTTCCCCCTAGATAAGATTTTCGTTGTGGACGGTTCGAAACGGTCTTCTCACTCCAACGCATACTTCACAGGCCTCCCATTCACCAGCAAGCGTATTGTTCTTTACGACACCTTGGTTAAAGACTCCTCTGTGGACGAAATCACTGCCGTTTTAGCGCACGAAATTGGACATTGGCAGGAAAACCACATTTTACGTATGTTGGCTTTCAGCGAGGTCCACATAGCCTTTATCTTCTCCCTTTTCACCGCGGCGTATCAGAACATATCTCTTTACTCCGCGTTTGGCTTTTTTTTGGGTCAAGGTGCCTCTCCCAACGGAAGTGTAGTGATTACTCCGCATTTGCCAGTGTTGATTGGATTCATGCTGTTCAACGACCTATTACAACCATTAGAATGCGTAATGAACTTTGGCGTTAACCTTATTTCAAGATTGCATGAATACCAGGCGGATGCTTATGCCAAGAAATTGGGTTACCAAAAAGATCTGTGTCGTGCTTTGATAAGCCTACAAGTGAAAAACCTTTCGACGATGAACATAGATCCAATGTTTTCGAGCTATCATTACTCGCATCCCACCTTACCAGAGAGATTGATAGCTTTAGACTATGTCAACGAACAGAAGAGCAAATAAACGAGAAATCTAGTGACAAGCATCGCCATTCTCCAAAGTGGTGATGAAAATAAGTGCTCTTTTTCCTAAATGAGGAGATAATACCGCAGTCTATCCGTTGATTAATAAGTTTGGCTTATGTTAGGCTTATTCGTACAGGTTTTTCATGGACAATCAGGAGAGGCAGAGATGGGTGCATACCTGATTTGGGAAGCTCTTGCTGAAGTACTCTCTAACTGCCTCTAAAAGAACTCAAGTTTGCCCAGCTAAAGGTTTATAAGTATATATATTGTCACTCAAAATAAGATGCCTTCATTCCATGACCGCTACTTTTCCAGACTCGACCTCTGTTTCGATCTTTTAAGTAACTATTTCCATTTTTACCTCTGCTCGTTTTCTTCACGCGTCGCAATAGCGATAAACAAAGTATGAAAACTTCATCCAATAGAACAATTCAGAACTTGATCTTGATTAAGAATACAACAAGACCCGCTTCCAAGGGCGTTTCGAATAGCCGTGGATACTTCCGGAGCTTATAAGAAAGTTTTCAAATGCAGGGATCGATCTACAGCTCTCCTTTCCCTGCTCTTAATCCGCGAGTCAGGTATAAAACGGCCCTAGAAAGAGCTGGCTTTGATGTTAATCCAAATAAGCCCAAAAAATCAGCAGAGCCTGAGCAGCATTACGAACCAAACAGGCATTTCAGTGAAGGAGGTAGGTCAGTTTGGGGGATGCATTCGGTGCCAAATTTGGTTCAAATTCCGCAAGACAGAAGAAACAGGTCTTTCAGTGCAAGAGACCCCCAAGTGAGCTCTGGAGACTGGAAAATCAAGAATCTGAAACACCAGTCTCAATCATCACAGAGAAGCGCCTCAGTGGCACGAACAGTGTGTGAGGAACATGGAATCGCCCCAAATGTGAATTACGAATCTGATGCGAGCCGCCGCACTTCAAACGTTAGCAATGAACCTTTGTCTTACCGTCATTCAGGTACGCATGCTCGTGAATCATCTGTTTTTGATTTTGAGCATAAGAGAACGTCGAATGCCATATGCGAACCACAAGCGGTAAATGTCGATCCCATAGAAAAAAGCTTTATGCAATTGACGCAAAACTCCAGTGAAAGTATCTCTTCATACCAGGAGCGGGAATTTACACCCTATGGACGCGATTCCTACACCTCTGTGAGTGGCAGTAATGCCGATTTCGAAGATGCACACGAAAATCGCGTTTCTTCAGGCAGGACTGGGAATATAAGTAAGTGGGGTTCCATCATATGCTGCAGTGGAACGTCGCAAGAAAAGTCGCAAAAAAATTTGGATACGCTACAACCACAGCTTACAAAAACCGATGATCTCAATGCAACCCCCCGATCCAAGAGGCAGTCTGATTCCAGTATAAGTTTTACTCCGGTTGCCGAACTCCATGTGAGCCTTTCGCCCAAGGGAACTGCTGGTATTCCACCCACAACAATTCCCACCATCAGCATATCCAAAGATGAACAACAAAATAGAAACTTCGAGGTTGGCGATTTGGAGCCTAGTTATGCCGCAGAAAACTCAAATAGTAACGGTCCAAGCCACTCTGCAATGGAACAGAAAACGAGTGGAAAACCTTTGGTTACAGAGAGTATAATTGAAGTTGAACATTCTGCTCCCCGCAAACTTTTTTCGGGTTCCAAAGCTCTGTCAGTGGAAGGAGAAGAACTGGCAGAGAGGGTGCTAGGCTCTGCGATGGATAGTCATAAATGTGAGTATGGACTGCAAAATCAGCAAAGAGAAGGAAACGACGAGAATATTGACGCATCGTCGACCATTAAATCTTCGCAACAGGTCGAAAAGCTACTTGCACAATTAGACCATATTTCGATTAGCCGAAACCTCACCGTTGAGAATCCGCATCCAAACATTCCGGGCCGTTTCAAAAAGTCTAGTGCGTATCTTTCTGGCTTCATCCCCGCCATAACGCATACTGCAGCTGGCATTGATGCGCAACTGCAAGAACCCGATGTTTCTTCCACAAATGGATTACAATATAAACCTCAAAGCATTAACCTGATTAACGAAACTCACGGAGCACTATCTGGTGAATTGTCGCCAGACTCCGATAGCTCACCAAGATTTTATAAGTTTCTACAGAACGTGAATCTCCCTACGGGACAATCGAGCGACGCAGATGACACTTTCGAGGATGCTACTTCAAAAACTGTAGAAAATTCAAGTAAAGCGGAGGAGTCCTTGCAATCGCCGGTCATATCGCATTCCCAAACATATAAAAACGAGCAACAAGAGAGAACACGATCCGAGTTGGACGGAGATAGTAATAACGAAGCCGTTGCTCAGAACTTGAATGCACCGCAATCAAACCCGCTCAAGTATCCAGCAGGGCAGGGGCCATGTCGGGCTTGTGGCTCTGAAGTCGCTTCTAAGAGTATATGTTCTAAGAAAGAAAATGAACTTTCAGGGCAGTGGCACCGGTCTTGCTTTAAATGTATCAAATGCGATCTGAAGTTTTCAAGGCACACTCCGTGCTATATTTTGGATGACGAGCCATACTGCCAATTGCATTTCCACATTGCAAATAATAGTATCTGCCAAATTTGTCGCGGTTTCATTGAAGGGGAATGTCTTGAAAATGATCGGGACGAACGTTTTCATGCTACTTGCCTAAGATGTTTCCGTTGTAACATTTTTATTCGCGAGGATTACTATCTATTTAATGAGGTGCCTCTATGTCACAATCACGGCGTAGAAGCACTCAACCTCGAGGCATTCGACGAACTTGGAGGCTCGACAACCGTTTCCAAAAGGAGAACAAAAATATTCAATTTTAGCTGACTGTTTCACGGTTCGTACGTTCTCTAAACAAGAAGAAAGTGCTAACAGATGACCCTCAGACAGCATGTCAGGTCAGAGACATGGCATCAATTTACGAAGTGTTCAAATTCAGGATACATTTATCTGCCTTCCTTGTTGGAAGTTTTGTTTAGAAGCTAAATTCAATATCCAGCTTTATGTGGCTAAAATGTAAGATAGCTAGTTATCTGACTTCCCAACTTCTCTACATGTTCTCCTACTTCAACCCTAGCGATGGGATATAGGTTGATAATCGCGAAAGGCCACATTGCGAAATTTTTTTGGAACCTAGAAAATCAAAACAGGGAGCACTATAAAGTAAGCATTCAATTAACGAAATAAAGTAAGTGGCCTTGTGAACCTGTGCCGATCAGTTTAGCATAGTTCAAGCCGCTACTGTTTTTTTGGAACTTCTCTTTGGTAAAAAGATTCGTGACTTAGTCCTCCATTTCGACTGATATTTGACCTATTGTGGTTTTTTGTTTATCTAGAGAAAACAAGGTTCCCCTACTGTTTTAGAACGTTGATCGTGTCGATAGCTGACAAACTTGGTCTACTTGGACAGTGTAAAATTAGTTAATAAAACGAAGAATTCAGTGATGGAAAGAACCTCTAATCGTGAAAGTGCGAAGCGATCGTCCTTTCGTGGGGAAAGTGACGAATTTGACAACGCAAGCCCGAAATCCCCACAGACCCCATCGCCCCCTCACAACAGCAACCACAGCATTGGCCGGAACAATCGAAGGACATCTGTTTCACATGGGTTTTTGGGGTCGCCACTGCCAGGAAGCACTTCCAAAAGGCACAGTGTCTCGGACTTTTTGGTTCCGGAGTCGCCAGGCATGAAAGCGCGACTTCTACCTCCAACAACCCCCAAATCCAAAAATGCCGAAATGTTTCTATCGCCATCACCAAAGCTGAGATCTCCCGGTATTCAGAAAGAGACCGAGCGGCCCATTCGTGAGCTATCGAGTAATCTAAAAACACGCCTCAACTACGCTTTTGTGAAGCTTCAAAACGGATGGATAGACAAAACATTGCCGGAACTTGAGTCTGTAATTTCAGATTCGCCCGAAAAACCTCCGCAAGGGGCTACAGATGTCGAAGCTCCAAAACTGCGGAATACCTCCTATAGCAATCGTTTTCTAGAAGATGAGGAGTCTGGAAACAACTCTGCGCACGCTGCCTTCATGAATGCACTTACAAGCCCGAGGAAGAAGCAGAGATCAGGTTCTGCTTCGTCTGGTGGTTGGAATTCTAGTCCTAGAAAACCTGCGCCTCCTCCGATCTCGACCAGAGTGATCGACAAAGAGAGGCCGCAGTCCAAAGACCAGCCTTCGGAAGTGGAAGCGATCGAAACACTTATGTCGCTTTCTTCGCCCAAAAAATCGTCACACAGTAAAAGCCAAGATTTCACGCTGCCGCCTCCACCGTTGCCGCTGTCACAACAGCAACAGGGAGGGCAGTCAGACCAAACAATAATGGCGCTATCTTCCCGATCGTCTTCGTCCAGCTCTTCTATTCCAAACACCTTAGCAAAGCCTTTTTTACTGAAAAGTGACGCTGGGACCAGCGCACAGGTCTTACTCGATGTAGAAACCGACGTCGAAGAAAGTAATGGAGATTAGAAGATAAACGAATTTTATAACTCACAGGGAAACGGGGAACTTTAATCTAGCATATACAGGCCTATATATACATGATTTGTTGTAATATTATATTCAGATATACATTTAAATGGAGCATGTTGGTGGGCATTTATTTTGAATAAAGTGTTGTAGCGTTAGGATTCGTGGTCAAAAATGGACTGCTGACTGGCAGCTGACTAACGAAGTCGTGGAAATCGAAGCTAAGATATAGGGATAGTTTGTTTTTGTGCTGGCTCGGTATTACAGTTCATGATTGAAGCAGTAGATGGTTGAATATGGTTTCAACCGATATGTTTAGGAAAAATACTTGCGTTGGGAATGCAGTTTTTCCAAGAAGCTCCAAGTTCTCCACATTAGACCCCTCGAGAGATATTTTGAAAATAGTTTACGATGTTTATAGCTCCAAATGGTTTGGAACTGGGAGGCCGTTGGTTAACTACGTTTTTTTACATGGTAGTGGAATGAACCGTAAAATCTGGGATTACTATGTCCAGAAACTCACTCAACCGAAAGAAGGGGACATTTGGAAAATTGGCAAGATCATCCTTATCGATCAGGTTAATCATGGGGACTCCGCTATCTTGAATGAACATCTTTTGGGCACAATTTATGACTGGAGCGACGGAGCAAGAGATGTTTGCAAATTGTGTATGGATGAGTTTTTCCAGGAAGGAAACAATACCTCCCTTAACGTCGTAGTGGGGCATTCAATGGGTGGATTCCAAGCCCTGTGCTGCTCTATACTATTCCCTGGTCTTTTCAACTCTGTGGTGTGCATCGAACCGGTTGTTTGGATGAAGAGAGTTCGAAATGCAAAGAATGATGATGTTACTATCATCCCACCATCTTTCTACAATGCTTTGGCTGCCAACATGACTGACAAATTTACAAGTGAAGAGCAGTTTGCCAAGTATTTCGATGAAGTGAGCCTCTACGCTGCTGCCCATCATGTCATCAAGAAAAATGTTCAAAAGTTAGAATTGCAGAAAGTGACACACGGCTTATACAAAACGAAGACCAATGCTCACCAACACATGCTAACATACCTTTCTTTGAACCCTACTGCCACTTGGTTGAAGCAGTCTTTGCCGTTCATCAAATGCCCCGTCTTTTGTCTTTACGGAGAAAACTCAAAGTGGTGCCCTCCCGAGAATCGACAGTATCTGCGCGAACATATTAGCAATTATCAGGAAGATGAAGTTCTGAATGGAGGGCATCTGATTAACATTGAAGATCCTGATAATGTAATTGTTAAACTGAACTTGCTGGTCAGCAAATTAATGGCAGATTTAAACGTCCCCGCGAGAGCTGAACTCGATGACTACTCCCGAAAAGTGAAATTCGATAGTTACTATGAATCACTTTTAAATGCAAGAGTAATGAAAGGAAAACCGAAGCTTTGAAATTCAAATTTCTTTGACCTGTTGGGCACAATGCCATTAATTATTATACAAAACTGTAAACCCATTCAAATATCTGTAGTTTAGCTCATGCATGCATAGAAAGTGGGTGCTTTCTAATCTGTAAATTTATAGGAACCGGTGGTGAGGGTGATGCTGCCCCCTCTGTAGGAACCTCTTTTCATTTTGTTCTTGTTTTTGGTAAAGTCTTTACCTCTAACCCTGCCTAACTTGTCATTAGCCGACTCACCCCAGGTACCTGCAGCCCCTTTATATGTATTATCAGTAAGGGTATTATCTTCGAATGAGACCTTGGATCTATCAATCCGGGAAAAATGCTTACGTTGGCCTGATTTTAAATCTTCATCGTTTGCGGAGATGTGTACCTGTTTAGAGGTGGGCATATCTGGAGAAGCGGTTTTGGAGGACGAACTAGAGTGTTCCGAGGAGCTCTTATTTTCCAGAGCGACTTCTTTTTTAGCGGCTTTAACATCTTCATCTGGACTTGATTCATCGTCGGAGGAAGAGCTATCATCAGAGGAGCTAGAGGAGCCACTATTAGATGATGAGCTAGATGAGCTAGATGAGCTGGATGAGCTGGATGAGCTGGATGAGCTGGATGAGCTGGATGAGCTGGATGAGCCGCTGGAAGAGCCGCTGCAAGAATCCGAAGGGTCTGACGGTGAGCTTGAAGATTCACTATCAGACGCGGAGGAGCCGTCACTAGAATTTCCAGCTTGTTTCTTTTCTGCCTTTGCAGGAGTGTCTCTCTCAGAGTTGCTTGATGATGATCTACTGTCTGATGACGAGTCGGATGACGACTCGCTGTCCGAAGAGGAGCTAGATGACGACTCGCTGTCCGAAGAGGAGCTAGATGACGACTCGCTGTCCGAAGAGGAGCTAGATGACGACTCGCTGTCCGAAGAGGAGCCAGATGATGACCCACTGTTCGAAGAGGAGCTAGATGATGACCCACTGTCAGAAGACTCACTGCTAGATTTTTTACTGGTGCCATATTTCTGCTCTCCAGAGTTAGAAGATTCGTTCGAAGAACTGGAAGAACTGGGGGAGCGCGGAGAATCAGAGGAGCCTTTCGACTTTTCAATTTTTTGTTTCTTGATGCTTTTCTTGACTTTCGTAGCCTTCTTTCGTTTCCTAGACCTGTCTTTTTCGTCTTCGGATGTACTCAGTTCGCTTGAGCTCGAACTAGAACTAGAGCTGGAACTAGAGCTGGAGCTGGAACTAGAGCCGGAGCTGGAACTAGAGCTGGAGCTGGAACTAGAACTAGAACTAGAACTAGAACTAGAACTAGAACTGGAACTGGAACTGGAACTGGAACCAGAGCTAGAACTGGAACTGGAACTGGAACTAGAACTAGAGCTAGAATCTCCACTAGTACTCAATTCCGCTTGTTTAACTTTCTCGGAAAGCTTTGGAGGATCACTCTTAGTCAAGTTGCTCGATTTTTTAGACCTCATAACGCTAATGTGGAGTCTAGTGCGCCGTTAGCACCCCTTCCGCATGTAAGCTTGAAGCTCAACTTCATTGAAAAGTTTTCTGATTTCCAGAATTGCAAAAAGTTAGTACAAAGTGACATTTCATTTGATATAGGTTTAAATGAATTTGTAATGTCGAGTTCGACACTTGATACATCTATCCAACCAAACCTACCCCAAGTAAGCTAAATCGTTCAAAAGTAACCGGTATATCAGCTTGGTTGGTCATAGTCTGGGCGATTGGTTATCTTTCTAGATGGCAGAGCACCACTACCAAACGAGAAGTAAAGGAAGCACGTTCGGGAGCCAGGATTTGGACTTTTCTGATGACTCGGTGGCTACAGATAATTCGGACTACGATGATGCCTTTATAGATGGTGATGATGGCGAATATGGACTAGGTAAAACTGCAAAGCAACGAGGGACAAAAAGACAGACGAGGAACCCCTCTAAGGGAACAAAAAACTCGAAAGCGTCAACTACCAACGAAACATTGAATAAGCTGGCAGCCAAGGATCAGAACTTTTTACATGATTTTCAGAGAGATGCGCCTCCTGATTTTATACCTGACGTCGTGTCAGGGTTGTTCAGGACATCTGATTTCAGCTACCTGAAATTGAAACCTGACCACGCATCTAGACCCCTATGGATTTCTCCAAATGACGGGAGAGTTATTTTGGAAAGTTTCTCAGCCTTAGCCGAGCAAGCGCAAGACTTTCTCGTCACGATTGCGGAACCGATTAGCAGGCCGTCCCATATACACGAGTACAAAATCACGGCTTATTCTCTATATGCGGCTGTTTCTGTAGGCTTGGAGACAGATGACATTATTGCCGTCCTCGACCGACTTTCTAAGGTGCCAGTAGCAGCTTCAATTACCAACTTTATCAAGAGTGCAACCGTATCGTACGGTAAAGTAAAGCTCGTTATTAAGCACAATCGTTATTTCGTTGAAACGTCACAAGCCGATATTTTGCAAATGCTTCTGAAAGACACAGTGATTGGTTCACTCAGAATAGATTCAGAATCCTCAACCACGAATGCAGAAGCACTCGACCAGTCCACGAAGGCTAATAGCGCTGGTGCAGACAACCACGACGCTATGGTAGACCCGAATGACGTTGAGGCCGTCTTCTCTTCCGTAGTGGGTCATATTCAATTGGATGATGACAATGAAGATATTGATGCTGTTCATGCATTCGAAATCGCAAACGAGTCTGTCGAGATTGTCAAAAAAAGGTGTCAAGAAATTGATTACCCCGTTTTGGAAGAATACGATTTCAGAAATGATCACAGAAATCCTGATCTAGACATCGACCTTAAGCCGTCAACTCAAATCCGACCATATCAAGAGAAATCTCTAAGTAAGATGTTTGGTAACGGCCGTGCCAGAAGTGGCATTATTGTTTTACCTTGTGGCGCAGGGAAAACGTTAGTAGGCATTACAGCTGCTTGCACAATAAAAAAGTCTGTCATAGTCCTATGTACCTCATCGGTGTCCGTGATGCAATGGAGGCAGCAGTTTCTTCAATGGTGCACGCTGCAACCAGAAAATGTGGCAGTTTTCACTTCTGATAATAAAGAAATGTTCCAAACGGAATCTGGTCTAGTGGTGTCCACTTATTCAATGGTAGCTAACACCAGAAATAGATCACATGACTCTCAGAAAGTAATGGATTTCTTGACGGGAAGAGAGTGGGGCTTTATCATTCTGGATGAGGTACATGTTGTTCCAGCAGCTATGTTTAGAAGAGTTGTCACAACAATTGCTGCCCACGCTAAACTTGGATTGACCGCGACTTTGGTACGCGAAGACGATAAGATTAGTGATTTGAATTTCCTGATCGGTCCCAAGTTATATGAAGCCAACTGGATGGAACTTTCACAAAAGGGCCATATTGCGAATGTCCAGTGCGCTGAGGTTTGGTGTCCCATGACAGCAGAGTTTTATCAAGAATATTTAAGGGAAAACGCTAGGAAAAGAATGTTACTTTATATCATGAACCCTACCAAGTTTCAGGCTTGTCAGTTCTTGATACAATACCATGAAAAGAGAGGAGATAAGATAATCGTTTTTTCCGATAATGTTTATGCATTACAAGAATATGCTTTGAAGCTAGGGAAACCTTTTATTTATGGTTCAACCCCTCAGCAAGAGCGCATGAACATTTTACAGAATTTCCAGTTTAACGACCAAATCAATACAATATTTTTGTCGAAGGTTGGTGACACTTCAATCGATTTGCCGGAGGCCACCTGTTTAATTCAAATATCCTCGCACTATGGCTCACGTCGTCAAGAGGCTCAGAGATTGGGAAGAATCCTGAGAGCCAAACGGCGTAATGACGAAGGATTTAATGCTTTTTTTTATTCACTGGTATCCAAAGACACCCAGGAGATGTACTACTCTACCAAAAGACAAGCATTTTTGGTTGACCAGGGTTATGCTTTCAAAGTCATAACGCATTTACATGGTATGGAAACGCTTCCAAACTTGGCTTACGCGACAGCTCGTGAACGTAGGGAGTTGTTACAAGAGGTTCTCTTGAAGAACGAAGAAGCTGCTGGCATCGAAATTGGTGATGATGCTGAGAATAGCATCGGCCGCGGAGGCCACGGAAACAAAAAGGCAAAATCGAAAGCAGTGAGAGGAGAGGGCTCATTATCTGGGTTAGCTGGTGGTGAAGACATGGCATATCTGGAATATTCTTCAAACAAGAATAAGGATTTAAGAGACCATCACCCACTAATTAGGAAAATGTACTATAGAAATTTGAAGAAATAGGGTTCATACGATACTAAACAGGATGTCATTTATTAGTTAAGAGTTGCTTTTTATTTTTTAGGAATCCGTTAACCCTATTCCTTTTTATTTTATACTATTACAATACGTACGCTTACTTTACCCAAATTTTATTTTGTGAAGCTCTTCTGCAGTAAGATATTCCAGATCTTCAACTGAGGATTGAACATTAATCTTGAAATTGCTGACGAAATCAATTACATTTACGACCTTTGCGTATAAATTGTTTTTCTCTCGATGCACAGAAAGCTTTAGCTCTTCATGCTGAAGTTTAATATTCTGAACATCTTGCTCTGCCTGTGCAATTTTTTGATTAGACGAATGTCTAACATTTTGAATCTTTCTTTCCATTTTCTCTATTTCGATACGTTGAGATAGCAATCGGCTATGACTCTCCTGTTTATAGCTGTCATATTGTGATTTGGCCGAAGACAGCTCTTGTTCCAACGATTCAAGAGCGCTTGTCTTCTCAGTAATATCCTGCCTGAGGCTCTCAAGGTGAGCCTCATATGAAACAGTATCCTTTTGTAGTTCCTGTATGCGATTCTGTATCGTAGCATTTAGTTCTAACAGTACCGGCCTGAGAGTCTCGCGCAGGTGTGCACGCTCAGGAACCTCAAACTCTGATTCGATTTTCCCTAAGTCGTAGTTTTCTACCAAGTTTTGAGGAAGGAGAAAAGCATTCTGGATAACATCCATGTGATGCCCCACGTTGGAGCGTGCTGTAGCGAGACTCTCGGTCGATGTTTGGTACTGTTCGCTAACGTCCACGAACGTCTTATACGCACCCTCTGTCTCCATTTTCTGGCTTTTCAATGAACTTACAGCCTGATCCAACTGATTAGACGCCATGTCTAATGCTCTCGTTAACCTCTCGCGTTCAGTATTGTACCTGTCAACCTCGGCGATCTCCATGTTTTTGTCTTTGATTAATTCGCGTAAATTTGAAACCTCACTCTCCGTTTGTTTAAGCTGTTCCTCTTTCACCTGCGTCTCTTTTTGAATTTTCTCCAACTTTCGTGGCCATTCTTGACTCTTATGCTGCATGGCATTCACATAATTCTGGAATTTCGTTAAGTCGCTTTGCAGAGCATTGAACTTGTCCTTAGCAACTTTGATCTCTTTACTCTTCTCTATAAGGTCATGATATCTGACTGATAGATCACTGCTTGCCATGGCTATGTTGTTAATGTCAGTTCTGATAACTTGACCAAACTTCTCAAATCCCAAAACCAGTTCATTCATGTAAACATCATAATCATCATCTAGCCTTAGGAAGCTCTTGTAAGACTGTACGATATAGTCAATAAACAACCGTTCAACTATAAGCTCATACTTTTCTTGCTTATCTTCTTGCTCATCAACTGTTCCTATCGGCTGTCGCAAGACAGTCAGGTCTTGTGTATTCTGGCCAATCAAGGAAAGGTCCACTTTCTGTAAGTACACATCAAGTCTTTTGTTGGTGTTTACGAGCCAGTGTAACATGCCGAGAAACTTTGGCCAACTAGAACCGCCTACGGCAGATATCTGGGACTTGTTTATGGTTTCGAGGTAAGGGTATTCTATTGTTCTTAGTATTGTGTAAACCTCATGCTCTATGGACCTACTGAATTGGTAACCAGGATCCATTCTTTGGTAAAGCCATCGAAAGATGAAAACGAAGTCCTTCTGAGTTGGCTGGCGCAGGGACTTCAACGATATTGGATGATTTGCTTGGACATCGAATTTTTGAGCATGCAAATAGTCGTAGATTTCTTGCTGTATGATAATCTGGAAGTTTTTATCTCGCAACGGCCTTGGGTCTTTCTTACTGGTGTTTGTGGTATTTGTGCCATTGTTAATTCCTTGGGATGGTAATAAAGATGTCCTTTGGGATGATCTCAGGCTTTTCCGAGAATCCAGCAGCAAACTTTTTCTGGAGTCTGTGTACGGCCTTCTATTATTCTCTGATCTGGCTTTGGCCAAGCTTTTATTGATCAGATCTGTAAGACCTACACCACCAACCGCTGACGCTGTACTATTTCGTCTGCGGGCTGAAATTGGCGCTGGGATCTGTGAAGAAAACCTCTGGGGATCCAGGTTATTAAGTACTCCATGGAAACTGCTAGGTAATCGCTTCTGTGCCTCTTCCATCCCTTCGTTGAGTGAACCTTTACGTGTTTGTTTCAGTGGTTTTGTTTGTGGTTTGTTTTGACAATTTACGGAGAGATGGATTGATCTTCGGCGCTGATCACAACAAACGTATAAGGTGACGTGTTCGATAATTCATAGAAAGAATAACTTCTGCTAAGCGTAGCCATACATCGTACATACATCGTACAACTATGTCCAGTGCATTTGGATCTCACCTTAGCGTCGAAATGCATCTCAGAACTGTCAAGTGGCTCGCCTTTCTGTACGATATTACGAAGCAAAAGGCCAAATGTGCTTCAGCGAACTAGCATACTTTTCGAACAAATGTGAAGCCTTCCGTACCTGCAACTTGATATATGGCATCTGTCATTGTGCTCACTCTCTGCTCAACTTCGTTCATCCTTGTTTTGTTTTTTTTTTTTGGCATTTGTGAGGTTTCTGCAGTTTCGATTTCTCGGAATATAATACGAACTGTCGCTCGAGCAGAAATTATAAGCACATTAAGCGCCCAAAGCACATTCCTGATGAAGGTTCTACACACTGTAAAGGAAGTAATAGACTGGAGAAACAAGTGTGTCGACAGGAAAACACAAACAAGTGGGTTCGTCCCAACCATGGGATGCCTACATGATGGACATTTGTCACTAATAAGAACGTCCAAGCAAGAAAATGATTTTACGGTCGTAAGTATCTTTGTAAACCCATCCCAATTTGCACCCACTGAGGACCTGGATAAGTACCCTAGAACGCTGGAAAACGATCTAATACTACTGGAAGCCGAGGGAATCGACGTGTGCTTTGTTCCCAACACCAAAGAAATTTATCCGCAGGGAATTCCGTTGAAAGTAGCAGAACAAAGAGGCCCATTTGTAAGCGTGCTAGGCGTCAGTGAACAACTTGAAGGGCGTACTAGGCCGAATTTTTTTCGCGGGGTTGCCACTATTGTCACTAAACTGCTGAATGTGGTCTTTCCCACGTACGCATACTTTGGCCAGAAGGACTTTCAGCAATTCACAGTGCTTAAGGTAATGACCGAGGAGTTGTTCATGAACACGAAGATCAAAATGATGCCCATTGTGCGGGATGCTGAAGGTCTGGCTTTGAGTAGCAGAAATCGTTACTTATGCGCCGAATCCCGTCAAAATTCGAGGTTTATATACCAAGGTTTGAAAGCTGCCGCTTCCATTGTAGAAAAGCTCGAAAACGGCCTAAAGGTTCCGCGGTCGGATCTCCTAGATAGAATTCATGACGTCTGGGCCCCTTTTGAGGCTTCTGGGGATTTTAACGTCGACTACGTTTCGATAGCAAACGCGCATTCCCTACAGGAACTGGACGAAGTGACCCGAAAGACCGGCGTGGTGATAAGCTGTGCAGTTTACGTCAGGGATAAAGAAAATGAAGAGGTAGTGGTTCGGTTGATAGACAATATTGTGGTGAGCGGCGAGGCACACCAGGCCTAATTTTCGTCAAAAAGTATTAAATGCAGCTGTGTGCAAAACATAGTAGTATACAGAAAAAAATTAGACTTTTCTCACCAGGAAATGAAGATTAGACCCCAGGGTCAGGCTGCCGTACTTCAACAGTGTGGTTGACTACGATATTCTTAGTACTATTGAAGTCACGATCTGAGACGGCTTAATAATTTTCACAGAGTAATTCTTTGCACTACTCGTGATCGTACTTTATTGTTGCGTAATGCGAAATAGGTTTTGGAGGCATGGTCTTCATCAAATTCGATGGCTTGGGGGTATCGATGAACTCCTGTGCTTCGATCGTGATGGGATCGAAAAAGCACAGTAGGCCAAGTGAGAAATCATGTAGTTAAGCGGGGAAGCAAATTTTCTTGCAATCTTGGCACAGGTATTGACGAATCTCTTTAACCAAAAAATGAACCGACATCATTCGGGAGGCCTCCTACTTTAATCGATATTCACACTTTTCAATATAGTTGAGCTATACATGTTGCTTGCCGGAAAGCGATCTCAAATAAGAGTGTAAACAAAACAGCTGCAGAGATCTCCTCTCTTAATAAGAACCACGACCTTGTTGCCGGAAACTAATACTTAGCCTACCACCACAGGGAGGTCTTTCAAGATAATGTTCGCTACCAGGCAACGTGCCTAGAGTAAGGATCAAAAGACTACTCCGTCAATAGTTTGCTGGCGCTTCTCACTGGTGATATTGGATTCCACTTTTAGCATAACAGTCTTCAGCCAAGAACATACAACCTAAGCGACTTTTCATTCTTCTCGAGATCCGCATTTCCTATCGCTTCTTCGAGCGCTTAACTATCAGCTAAGCAGGCGGGATTTGTCAATTACTGATGATGCCCACTTATGCAAGGTAATAGACGACCCCGGCCATAGATACCGTATACGTAAGGGCTGACCATTTCTTGTCTAAGGTATCACTATTTACGTTATTAAGCGCATAGATAAGAGAAGATTAATTAATCTACGCATATTTTATTCTGTATCTAAGATGCCTTTTACTTTCTCAACAATGATGCGTCTTGATAACATCTACTTATGAGCGCTTAGATACCACAGGGCTTATAGTGCTCGGATCAGAGCTGCAGTGCTATAGGAATTGAGGATTTGAGGAATGGAGTGCGCAAGGCATTAACTATGAACAATGAGTTTGTGTATATATATATATATAAGGCCCTAGCGCATTTTATAGATATTGAAGGAGTAGAGTGCATGGTTCTAATACAGACGGTGTATTTAAAAGTGAGTAAAAGAGACGGACACATTGTGCTCACACAAGCTCCACTTTTATGAACAAGAACCACATGTCAACTACTAGTAGTACCAAAAATACCATAACTCACCGCCAATCGGCGGTGGAAGAGATCCAGGAGGGCCATATCCAGGAACTGCGAGCAGTGACCTCATCGCACGGTGTCCCCATTAGGTACGTGGATGCCAAAAGTGCCACTTCGGACCAACAGGTGTTGGCAGAAATTGGTTATAAGGAAGAACTGAAAAGAGAATTTTCGCCGCTACAAATTTTCGGTGTGGCTTTCTCGATCATGGGTCTGCTACCGTCCATCGCATCTACACTGGACGGCGGGCTTACGGCGGGTCCCGTGGGTCTGAACTGGGGGTGGTTTGTTGCGGGCATTTTGATTTTGTCCATTGGTATCTCGCTAGCTGAACTTTCGTCTTCGATTCCCACTGCTGGTGCCGTTTATATATCCTGCTACCAATGGGCACCTGCGAATGTCCGTAAATGCATTTCCTACTCTGTAGGATTTCTGGATACATTGGCACTGAGCGCCTCAGTGTGTTCGATCGTGTATGGACTTGCGCAGCAAATTCTATCCGCTGTGGTAGTGACCAACCCCGATTTCGACGTCACCAACCCAATTAACTACGGTGTTTTTGCCGCATGTATCATTGCGATGGCTATGCTAACCTCCATGACTTCCAAATTCACTTCTAAACTACAAACTGTGTCCATAGTGGCCAACTGTTTTGTAATCGTTTTGCTGTTCATCGTGTTACCTATCGGCGTCAAACGTTCTGCGAAGCTTAACTATAGCTTTAACGATGCCAAATTCATATTTGGTAAAGTCGAAAATCTCAGCACTTGGAACACGGGCTGGAATTGGTGTATTGCCGGCATGATGCCAGCCATCTGGACTATTGGAGCCTACGATTCGTGTCTTCATATGGCAGAAGAGGCCCGCGATGCTCCCAGAGCCGTTCCTATTGGTATCGTGGGCTCTATATCCGTTTGTTGGATACTGGGGTGGCTCGTGTGCATCGTTTTATTAGCCTGTATGGACTCGGATATTAATAACATTGTCAACTCTTCCTACGGTGAAGGGATCACTCAGATTTTCTACGATGCCTTAGGGAAAAGGTGGGCTTTGGGGTTCTTGTCTTTGTTGATTATTTGCCAATTCTTGATGGGTGCATCCACGGTGGTTGCCAATTCGAGGCAATTCTGGGCTTTTGCCAGAGATGACGCCATTCCATTGAGTGGGTTTTTCAAGAAAGTTGACAGAAGAACTGCTGTTCCCGTGCGTGCTGTTTGGGGTTCAAGTGGTCTTGCCTTGGCCCTCGGATGTTTGTGCTTCGCTGGCGACACTGCGTCTGATGCTTTATTCAGTTTGTCTGTTGCAGGTATGTACATGGCACTGATTTTCCCTATCACCTTGAGGCTCACCTACGGTAAGAAAGATTTCAAACCTGGTCCATTCTACTTGGGAGATTTCTGGTCTCCAGTTGTAAATTGGTTTGCCGTCTTTTCACAGGCCTTTATCATTATAATGATGATGTTTCCGTCCGATAAGGCTGTTAGTCCAGATACCATGAACTATACCGTAGTAATCGGTCCAGGATTTTGGGCCATTTCATTGGTATACTACTTCGTATGGCAACGCAAGTTTTACCAGGGACCAAAGTCGAACTTGACCGATGAGGAGTTCCAAGAATACGTCGGTGAGGATGTCATTGATGCCATAATGTCCCACAACGCAGATACTCTCAAGAATAGAATGGTGTAAAATACAATCGACTTTGTGCGGGTTCATCTCAGGCCTGGCTAACCTGTGAGAAGTCTTAATTCAGAAATATGGAGGGTCTTGCTTACACCAGAAGATACAAAATTTCTATAGTTGAATCCACATTTACTCAGCAGTTAGTTTACCAGTTCTTACACTATAACTATGTACACGTATTAATAATTACTATAAATGCACCTCCAAACTCTACCTGGCAAAATGTCTAGTGGTATCTTGATGGAGTAAAGGGTTGCGATTGCCAGAGGCTTGCAAAGATCCATCAAAACAATCTCAAGTCCGTCAGCTATGTCAATTGACTTTAATATTCACAAGTTACATCACGTGCAATTAAAGCAGAAACCCATCACCACCCCATGCCCCAAGGGATGAAAATGCTTAAATCATATTTATTACACTAGTTAGATCTAGATGGGTTGAGGTAGAAGAATACACCTGAAATCGACCAGTGATATTCCAAGCAATAGAAAGGCCTATCGTGCGCATTTTTATTTTAAGGAGCCGGAACAACTGCAGACATTTTATGTCTGAGCACTAAGGAGACTTCTATTACAATCACACTGTATTAAAGTTTCAGACTGCGCCCAGTTTCAAGGTTTGAGGTTCTACGGTTGAGTGAATACATACTGCAAATTCATTCGACAGGAAAACAGACCTTTAGTTAGCCCCCAACTGAAGTTGTGTATAAGAGGGCTGATTGACCTCCATTTTCGTCCATTCTTAGTTACAACGAAGCCTGGCCTTTTTTATAATCTCACGGTAACTAAAATTCCCACGACATGAGCCAGTACGCACCAAATCCTTCTCGACGCGCGAAGGAACAGTTAGACTCGTCTTTCCAGGCCTCCGCTACCACAAATTCCGTGCCTTTGAACCAGCGAAACAGCATTTTAGACCCACACTTATCAGTTCTCCATCTTCTGGAGCGTGCCGAACCTCCACCACCAACTACTCAGTCTGAAATTACTCCAGTGAGGAGACAGGAATTCTTGCGATCGCCGTCACCGCCCAAAGTGTGCGCGTCAGAACTGATGAATCGCAGCATTTCCGATTCTTGGCAGTCTATCAGACGAACAGACTATTCCATTCTGAGTGTGTTCAATGACCCCTCGGTTCAGCAGCATCAGCAGTTACAACATCAACAGGAGTTACAACATCAGCAGCAGCAACCGGTTGGCATTCTATCTTCCTCTGATACTTCAGAAGACGAGCCTGATCATTTCCTCTCTCCATCCCCAAACCACTTTACTTTTAGCGGAAATATTACTACGATGTTTCCAGAGCCCCCACATACTTTAGAAGCACCGACATTATCAACATACCGCGCAACGGGCTTACAAATTAGTAAAGCAGGGGACCAAAACTTCAGCAGTGGGGAGGCCGACAATGGTAATGACGTTGACAACGAGACCGTAACTTTAAGTTTAATGAATTCATCGAACTCTTTTGTCATGCCTAAGCTGTCTGTGGCCAAGCCATCTCAAAAGTTCTGCATTCTTATCGTTGGAAAGCCAGCCCACAGATTTTATCGTGACGTTCCGAAATCATATCGCAACCTGTTTGATGCATGCGATGTGGATAATCTTGGTTGTCGCAAACTGAACCAATATAGTGCCGTTTTGGTAATATTCACCGAACCTAAAAATGATCTACCGCTTCTAGAAACGGTGGCCTCGCAAAATACTAATATCATTGCTGTTTGTCAGCGAGGACAGCAACAGCAGATTTCTGGCCTTTTAGGACGCTATTCTCAGTCTCATCAATTGCGTTTAATTTACCACCTGACGGTCATGTCAGATCATCAGGATATACATCGATTGCTGAGATACCTGCACAGTTTGAGTTCGGAAGTGGATTCGGGCTATGAAACTGAAGTTGGCTCCCGTAAAATCCGCAAGCGTCGTAGGTCTCAAAAAAAGAGACCAACTAACGTTAACCTCAATCGTTGGATGATATGGAGTATATCTCTGACTGTAGGCGTGGGGATTGGATACTGCATCTCTTGTGTTTTGTCCTCTGCAGTGTCGATGCGAAGTGGGGCTTTAGAAATCTCTACAGATGAGGCCGCTCTTTTGGACGACGTGCCGATCTCATCACGCGAAGGTGGTTTTGATAGCTATGTTCGCCAGCTGGTTCTAGCGTTCAGAAGGGCTGTGAAACAGGTCAATTTGTCCTTAAAACAATACTTAAATGGCCAATCCCTACTTGTTATGTGGATGCAGCGCATGGGGAAAGAATGGATGTCAGAAGACCCCGATACCACGCTACCTGGCGTTGCAGCGTTAGACCTAGTCTTAATATAAGATTGCCCGAAGAAAGACAGAGTGTTCGAGGCATCGGGTAAAATCCATTTGGTCTTCAAGCTATAAGAGCTCTTTCTGTTTCTTTAAATATATCGGTAGGAATTTCAATTGCCAAGTTATAGGATACGCTCGTAGCTTCTTCGAGCAAATAACATTCTCAATCGAAAGCTAGAATTTTCTTTAGGTCTGTTAAACATAACACTGAGCTCACTAAAATGGTGGACATTCGATTGAATATTACTTGTTTTCTCAAAAATAACATAATTATTAGCGATTCTATAGTCTTTTTGAAGCCTGAAAATGAACATAATTTCTGCTTCTCAGAATAACACAGAAAAGAAAAAAGAGGTTGACGCTATATAACCCTCATAGAAACGGGTGTGGCCACTCGTAAGAATGCTGTCAAGACAGAAGTTTGACTTTGCAGCTTTTTTGCGAAAGAAGACCAAACCGCCGTTTCTTGTAAGCATACGAACGCAATTAACAGCGCTGGTATGCCTCGTTGCGCTGTTCTCTTTGATCATCCTAGCGGTCATCACAGGGGTTTATTTCACGTCTACTTATAAATACCTAAGAGCAGAAAGACTCCAAGTGGCATCTCAGCTCAAGTCCTCACAGATTGACCAGAATCTAAATTACTTGTACTACCAATGCTACTGGATGTCAACAAGAGATATCTTACAAGATGCTCTAACACAACATTTAGCCGGTAACACAAGTTCAGAGAATTGGTCTGACGCCTCAGCTTCCTTAGAAAAGTTTCTGGGGTCGTCAGATCTCTTCAGTGTGGCCAGAGTTTACGATTCGAGTTTTAATAATGTGTTAAACGCGACCAATAACGCGTCAGGAAACCTTGTACCTGATTATATACTCGCAGAGCTTTTTCCTTTGTCTACTAATGAAGCACTGCCGTTATCCTTGGAAGAATCTGGACTTCTTACCGACCCTGTGATGAATGGTACGAGCGGATATCTGATGTCAATGTCTCTACCAATCTTTGCAAACCCATCCATCATTTTATCCAGTGAAAATGTGTACGGCTATTTGACCGTTGTAATGTCTGCAGAAGGTCTGAAATCTGTTTTCAATGATACCGCAGCATTGGACAAGTCATCCGTGGTGATAGTGTCGACGGTATATCACAACGAAAGTTTGGCAGGTTTCCATTTAGTGTTTCCTCCCGTTGGAGTATCCGCCGATATTATCAATATTACCATCCCGTTCGATAACAATTCGTTCTTAAAGGGCGCATTGTTGGAGGGCAAAAATGGTTCTATCAAAAGTAGCAAGTTCATCTTTAACGGGAAAGTTGCGATCGGTTATTCCCCTTGCTCTTTCGAACTCGGCTCATGGGCTGCTGTTATTACTCAGCCAGAGAGCGTTTTCCTTTCCCCGTCAACGAAGCTAACCAAAATCATTATTGGCACCGTCATAGGGATAGCTGTAGTTATGTGCTGCATAACATTCCCCCTGTCACATTGGGCTGTTCAGCCTATCGTGAGACTACAAAAGGCCACAGAAATCGTAACTGCTGGTAGAGGTCTAAAATCAGATGGTAGTACCCTATTCAGCCACAAACGAGCAAGTACAGCAGAATCATTTAACTCTCTTTTTCCGTCTGGTTCCATACAGCGTTCGGGCTCCATAGTGCGTTCGGCTAGGGGTAGACCAGAGAATGAAATCGATGCTCAAAGAGAGATTCATGGTAAAGAGCATGATGCAAGACAGGAAAAGCTCACTGAGGCAGACTTGCGAAAAGTCCATTCTCCCACCCCGGGGTCCGTGCTGAGTGAATCACGTTGCGGCAATTCGGACCGTTTTAACACTACCCATTTGGTAGAAGTTAGGGTACCTGTTTACAATCGTTTATTTTCGGATGAACTATCTGAGCTAACTGAGACGTTCAACACAATGACCGATGAACTCGATCGTCACTACGCACTTTTAGAGGACAGGGTGAGGGCCCGTACCAGACAATTGGAAGCAGCAAAAATTGAGGCGGAAAGCGCCAATGAGGCGAAGACCGTTTTCATTGCCAATATCTCACACGAATTAAGGACGCCATTGAATGGTATTTTAGGCATGACTGCTATTGCCATGGCAGAAGAAGAATTGCCGAAGGTCAAGAGCAGTCTGAAGCTCATTTTCCGTTCTGGCGAATTACTTTTGCATATAATGACTGAACTTTTGACGTTTTCTAAAAACGTATTAAAAAGAACAAAACTGGAGGAGAGAGATTTCACTGCTCAGGATCTCGCGCTACATGTTGAGTCCATTTTTGGCAAATTGGCTAAAGATCAGCATGTGAGATTGACAATTTCAATACTCCCTAACTTAATGAGGACCATGGTACTGTGGGGAGATTCTAATCGAATCGTACAGATCGTGATGAATCTTATCTCAAACGCACTTAAATTCACTCCCGTTGACGGTAAGGTCGACGTCAAGTTCACTCTATTAGGTGAATATGATGAGGAAAGGAGTAAGATTGACCATCATAAAGAAGCTTACATTTTACCGAACTCAGAGCCGCCAACTGCAGAAGCTGAACTGAATAACAAGAATTCCGAAAAGTTCGTGGTTGTGTCGGAGTCGAATGATAGCTGGCCTTCGTCCCCCTCTACTCAGAATAGATCGGGTGATCAGGATGAGAAAAAGTTGAAGTCTGGAGAGAATGAAGCCGAAGACACTGACGACGTTAAATCAGTAGAATCATCGGTAAGCAGCAGCGGGTCTTATGATGATGCTCGTTTACACTCACAGCTTCGCAAAGATACTACTGTCAGTGGTGATAGTGAGATTAAAGATGCTCGACAGTTGGAATTCTCCAGGAAATGGGTCATTTCAATGGAAGTAAGCGACACGGGTCCAGGAATTGCACCCTCGTTACAAGAAAGTGTATTTGAGCCATTTGTACAGGGTGATCAGACCTTGTCGAGACAGTACGGTGGTACTGGTTTAGGCTTGTCCATTTGTAGACAATTAGCAACCATGATGAACGGCACGATGAAACTAGAATCCGAAGTGGGAGTAGGAAGTAAATTTACGTTTACAGTTCCCTTAATGCAAACCAAGGAGATTTCATTTGATGGCGTGGAGAACCCATTCGAGGACGAGTTTAATCCGAAAAGT
Organism: Lachancea sp. yHQL494; assembly: GCA_030562185.1. Lineage (NCBI taxonomy): Eukaryota > Fungi > Ascomycota > Saccharomycetes > Saccharomycetales > Saccharomycetaceae > Lachancea > Lachancea sp. yHQL494. The sequence goes on along the minus strand of JAJMGS010000026.1, from coordinate 18,897 downwards.
AAGAAAAACCGTAAAGTCAAATTCAAAGTCTGCAAGCAAAGTAAGCCGGAAACACCAGGGACATCATCTTCCACCAACGAAAGCTCCGTAAGGACTTCCAATGTATCGGAAAGCGAAACAAGTGTGGGAAGCGTGCGTGTCGATAGACCTTTTCTGCAGAGCACAGGAACAGCGCTTTCATCGACTATCGCGACTGTGGCCTCGCTTTCTAACAAATGCAAGATTCTAGTTGCAGAGGATAACAATGTAAATCAAGAGGTGATCAAACGGATGTTGATCCTGGAAGGGCTCAACGACGTCGATTTGGCGTGTGATGGCCAGGATGCTTTTGAAAAAGTTAGAGCTCTGGATGAAGCTGGAAGACATTACGATTTGATATTCATGGACGTCCAAATGCCTCGAGTTGACGGATTATCGGCAACAAAGATGATACGTGATGACTTGAAATATAAGCACCCTATAGTGGCATTGACTGCATATGCAGATGACCAGAACATCAAAGAATGCTTGGATGCTGGTATGAATGGATTTTTGTCGAAACCTATAAAGAGGCCCAAGATCAAATCAATTTTGAAGGAATATTGTCCTCGGCACACTTCAGAAGAGGGAGCACAAGGATGAACAAGGGAAACCAATGATAGAAAGCGCATTTAGGTAGGATACGGATATCGTTAAATAAATTAAAAAAGTAGGGATATCAGATTTGAATTGGCGCGGTCCGACAATCAAAGTCCCCCCTTTTGACTAAAACCGAAGACTTTAAATTACGTACTTAGGTGAAATACAAGGCGTAAAAATGTTGAAAGAGGTATGTGATTGATAAAAACAACACACGTATGGAAGAAGGGATGATAATTGGAAGCGAAACCAACTATTTCAATTTCTTCTTTGGACGCAATTGGTTGGTGTGACCACACTTTCTCTTTCTGCAGTTGGTAGCTCTTGGGGGCAATCTAGCGTAACACTTACGACAAACCGATTTCTCACAGTTGAACTTGGAGGCCAAAGCCTTCAAAGAAGGTTCGATGATACCACCTCTCAATCTCAATACCAAGTGCAAAGTGGATTCTTTTTGGATATTGTAGTCCGACAATGTTCTGCCATCTTCAAGTTGCTTACCGGCAAAGATTAATCTCTGCTGGTCAGGTGGGATACCTTCCTTGTCTTGAATCTTGGACTTGACATTGTCAATGGTGTCCGAAGATTCGACTTCCAAAGTGATGGTCTTACCAGTCAAGGTCTTGACAAAACTGAACGATGAGTTGTTAGTAAGGTGAAAGAGCGAATTGGGAGGGAAGTGAGAGGGATTCGAGAGGACGGATAAGTGGAATTTATTTTAACTAGAGCCAAAAAAAAAACTTTACTAATAGCACAATGGTTAGACTTGGAGAAACGTAAAACTGTAGCCCTAAAGTTATGTTAGCACCTCCACCTTCTGGCACATGCTATTTCCATCAAAGCTCGTCTAATTTCCTCTAAGTTCAACGAAAAAGGACCTTACACGGATCCTATCGCATCCTATCACATCGCTTCTATTCCCGTGGAGCTTCTAAATCCACTATTGTGCTCACCTAGTAGCATTTAGCCATACATTTGCATCTTTGAGTCTTGAGCTGTTTTCTGGTGTTAATGATATGAAATGTTCCAGGTGTAACCTGACCTTGATAATCTTTGATAATATTCACGGGAGCCTGCAAGTATTACGATACGGAATGAGCTGGTCCTGAACAGACGGAGCGGCTAAGGTTAGGCAGGGCCTAGGTAGAAAGTAGGCTGGAGGAGTCGCTGAGAATTGCAATTCCACCTAGCTAGGCAGCCAGGAAGCTACACTGGGCTATTCATTCTCACCTGCCTGGACTGCCTAGGACCCAAAAGGCACGTATACACACAATTATTTTTTGGTATATTTATTGCGTTTCTAGGAGGAGTTGTTATTTCTTCATCAAAATCTTTTAGATGTGTGGGTCTATTATAATAGCAGTCAAATGATGTTTATTACCCGGCAGCTATAACTGATCATTAACGACGATTATAATATAGTGTGTCTTTGTCGCGTGATCTAGACAATTCGTAGACTCATACATAAGGGAAGTTCAAAACGATACTCATGAAAAAGGCAAGTCTCACAACCATAACTGACTATACAGAAGACTGAGGATTACTGTTGAAAGTGTTTGTGAGCGCGAAGAGAATCAGACGCACTACAAAAGCGGTTTGGCCCCTACTTTTGTGTGTCAAAGAGTCTGAGTTTGTATTCTAGTGTGCTCCTTTTCTCCATTCCCGGTATCAGAACTCCAGATTAACTGCGCGAACTAATAATGACCACTGACATGGTTAATAATTTCCAAGGTAGTTTGAACGACACAGCAGGGTTTCTTGGGGTCAATCCAAGGGCTCTGGAAGGCATCGACAACGCTTTGGCTTCAGCAATTGCCGCCAAAGCTCACGAGTTTCGTCGGCTGCAAGCTCAAAATCTCGAGTCCAGCGTTATTATGGATGAACTCAAATCGACTTCTGGCTCAAGGTTGGACGCGTGCAAAACCCAAGTCCATGCGCTACTCCAAGAAGTAGAGGAATTACGCGCCGAATCCCAAGGTTTCGAGGAAGTTCGGCGGAAGCTCGAATCTCGATCGCGATCGGCTGAAAATGAACTGCAAACGTCACGATTGGAAGCCCAAGCATTTTTGGATCAGAAACAAATGCTACAAAATAGCAAAAGTGATATTGCAAAGTTGCTCAACGAGAAAATACAGGACAATACTACGCTCAAGCATGAAACCGAACGTCTCCTAATAGAAATTCGACAGTTGCGTGACAAAAACCTGGAGCACGAAAGGCTTTTACGTGACTCCAAGTCGCAACAGTTGAGTGACAAGTCTGAGTTTCATCAGCTGAAACAAGAACTGCAACTTTCCCAATCCAACAAAGTATGGCTGGAGTCTCAACTTTCGGAATTAAACTCGAATTTTAACAATTATAGACGGAAAGCCCAGCAGCAAATCTCACAATTGCATCAAAAGTCGGAAAACAGCACTGCCGAGATGCAGAGCTCACATCAGCTAATGAGCGCTTTGCGTGAGCAAAATTCAAATCTCACTAAACAGCTCGATCTTCAACTTTCCAAAGTGAAGAAAGCTACTGATGAGCTCAATGAAGAAAAATCTGAATTTGCTCATGAAATGTCCTTAAAACAGCGCCTCATAGATCTACTGGAAAGCCAAGTTCAAGCTTATAAAAGTGACTCAGAACTCAAACATTCCGCGAGCTTGATACCGTCGGACACATCGACCTTAGTAGAAGAGTTGTCACAATCCAAAAGTCAACTGGCTGCCAATGAGTTGGAAATCGAGAAACTTCAGGAAACCATTGAAGAACTTCTAAGGGCAACAGCCAATAATAAAAACTCTCTCGAAGGCAATGTCTCCACTTCATCGAGCAAGCCGGTTTCTATTTCCCAGTTGTATGGTGACATTAGCATATTAAAGAAGCAACTCATACACGAAAAGCGCCAAAAGGAGCACTTACAAAACCAAGTCGAGGAGTTTGTCCTGGAGCTCGAGAGCAAAGTGCCCATGCTAAGTTCTTTTAAAGACCGCAACGAAATGCTCGAAAGAGAACTATGCGAAACAGCATACATGCTGGAATCGGTATCCAAAGATAAAGAAGATTTCAAAACCAAGGTTGAGAGAAGTCAGTTGCAACTGAAGGATTATGAAAGCCAGATATCTAAGTTAACGCAGCAACGTACAGATTTGGCTCACCAGATACAATTCCTTCTGATACAAAATTCTGTTGTTAATGATTCAAAAGGACCTCTGACGGCTGAAGAAACAGCATTTGTCAAAAAAATCCTAGATTCGGGAGAATCCTCAATTGAATGCGATACCCAGAAAGTCATTTCACAGAGATTGGTAGAGTTCCAAGGCATTGTAGAGCTTCAATCAAAAAACTCAGAGCTTTTGGTCACAGTCAGAGCTTTGGCAGATAAATTAGAAGCAGAAGAGCAAGAGGCTAAATCTAGGACTAAATTCATAGAAAATGATGTTATCAATGAGGCCAAGGAAGCAATTACAACGCTACAAGAACGCGTGCAAGACCTGGAGTATAGAATTGAAGTTGCTACAAAGGAACGTGACGCTCTCAAAGCGGTTCGCCCCAGAATGCCCTCTGATTATCAAACATCCGTGCAAAATGGTTCTAGCGAAGCAAAGTCCGCCAAGAGGATAGCAGAACTTGAGGATCAATTGCACATTGCTAGAAGGGAGGCAGAGACCAACATAAAGATGTTAAATGCCGAGTTACAGGATCTACTGAAATCGAGGGCAGAACTCATGGTGAACATGGAAAGTCAAAAATCATCGAGAAGCTTAGCCGAAGAAAGGTTAAAAATTGCGCAGGGATCACTAATCCTTGTCAAGCAAGAAAATAATGAACTCAACAAAAGATATCAAAAACTTCAGGACAATATTCTCAAACAGGATGAGAAAACACAAGTAACTGTAAGCGACATAATAAATTGCAAATCTGAAATCGCTGCCCTAAGTTCGGAATTGAAAAACTCGATTTCTCAAGTCGAGTCGTTACGTTCATCACATGAAAAATCCCTGCAAACAAATGAGCAAGTAACCAAAGAAAGGAATGATTTATCCATTCTTGTTACTCAACTGCAAACTTTGCAGAAAGAAAGAGAAACGTTAATGTGCGATGCCGAGAAGGGCTTTCAAGATAAGGTTGACGGTCTAAACAGTGAGATCAGCCAGCTCCGGGCTCAGCTGGCATCGAAAACGGAAGATTTTGATGCTTACGTTGCTGCTGGTGAATCGAAGACCCAATGGTATCAAGAAAAGATTGATTCTTTGAATGCAGCTTTAACCGAGACGACGACAAATCTAAACTCGCAAACTCAAATGGTGAGAGAACTTGAAGCTCAGCAAAAAAAACTTGAACACAAGCTTGTAGAGTCCGACATCAAGTCGCAGTCGTACAACTTTTTAAGTGAGTCAAATGGTCTTCCCGTTCAGGCTGAAAGTCTGAGGTATGAACTCGAAAAGACAAAAACCAACTTGCAGGATGCCTACTCGCAGGTCGATGAGTACAAAAGTCTTTACACTTCCCAAGAGGAGTGCTTTTCGGGCGTATTAGCCGCATTTGAAGACTTCAAGAGTGCTCATTCAATCGAAATTACTAGGATGAAAAAACAGGAAGAAAACTTGAGAACGGAAATTGCAGGGCTGAAAACTAACATCTCAGATCTCAGCAATCAACTTAGCGATGAAAAGAAGCAAGAAAGCTCAAGAAAAGATCGGTACGATACTCAATTGCGTGATTTGAAAGTCAGTCAACAATCAATTGATAGTATTAAGGAGCAATACCAAAGCCAATTGGATCAACTCACTTCCGACCTAAAACAACAAGCTTTATTTGCCAGTCAAGCGCAACATAAATATGAGGAAGAGTTGCAAAGGCATGCTGATGTCTCAAAACGTCTAAGCGTAATGAGGGAAGAGTCACAATCTTATAAAGTCCAATTGCAAGGTTTGTTGGCGACAAATAAGGACTTACAAAAGGCTTTAGACTTTAATGAGGAATCTTGGGTGACCCACAAAGAAGAATACGAATCTCAATTGGGTGCACTAAATCATCGTGTGGAAGATCTTCTGACTCAGAATCGACTACTTTTCGACCAACTTGATGTCAAATTCTCTAATGGGCCATCTGATACTGATGTCAGCGATGTGCAGAGTGACATTCGTGAACTCATCTTGACTTTGAGACGGGAATCTGACATTTGCAAGACAAAATTGGAGGTTGCAAAGAGAGATGAGAGCTTCTTACAACGTAAGCTGCAAACTTCCGAGGCGGAATTACTCTCAGCCAAAGAAGAGCTGAATAACTACAAATCAAATGCAAGCAAACATTCCATGATGACCGAAGAGCATGACAAGGTCCTGGAACAATTAAACCAGTTAAATTTATTAAGGGAAAGCAATATAACGCTCAGAAATGACTTACAATCAAAATCTAACCGTAAAGAAGAGCTCGAAGTGAAAGTACAGGAGTTACAGACTGCGTTAAGTCCATTACAAAATGAGCTTTCCTCCTTGCGGAACGCGATGGCAGCCAAAGATAAACAAATTAGTCTAATAACAGAAGAGACGGGCCGGTGGAAACAAAGGTCCCAAGACATCCTGCATACGTATGAACGCATCGACCCTGAAGAACATAAAAAGATGATTGATGAGCTATCGCAGGCCCGGAATGAGCTGTCTGCCAAGGAGGAACAAAACGCCGAACTAGAAGATAGATTCCAAAGATTAAGGAAGCAAGCCCGCGAGCGGCTAGATGCAGCTAAGGCGGAACAGTCCTCTTTAACGACTGAGGTGAGCGAATTGCGTGAAGAAAAACGCAGCATCGAGGAGGTTTTAGAGAAGGAAAAAGAAACCAGTAAAAATTTGCAACGAATGATATCTGAGCTAGGAGAAAAGGGATCTGCGCAAGAATCCGATATAAAAGGTGAGTTATCGAATGCACTTCAAAGTTTGGCAGAGTCCAACGCTAGGATTCAAGATTTGGAGAAGCAAGCAATCAATGATGATAATGATAAGAAGTTGCACTCGGAGCTTTCACAAGTCAGACAGCGAGTTCGTGAATTAGAGAGCCTTCTTGATAATGCTCAAAAAGAAGTCAAAAGCTTAGAAGACGCCAAAGTCTTCTCCATTCCAGACATGTCGGTCGAAGTCGAAAAGATCAGGAAGGAACTGGCAGACCACAGCGCAAAACTGACTGCAGAAAAGGAAGCAGAGAACAAGCACAAATTTGAGGAGATGCAAGCAGAGCAGCAAAAACTCTTTGAAGAAAGAGTAAAGGAGGCTTTGCAACAGACACCACAAGATATCGATGCCTTGAAGAAGAAATGGGAGGCTGAGTACGAACAACAGACTCAAAAGAGGATTGAAGAAGCGAATGAAATACTAAGGAAGCGCATTCGACTACCTACGGAGGAGAAGATCAACAAAATTATAGAAAGCAGAAAGAGTGAACTCGAACGCGAGTACGAGGCAAGAATTAAGCAACGAGAAGTCGAACTGTCAAGCAATAACCCTCGAACTCAGGATATGGCGAAAGTAACAGAAATACATAAGCGAGAGATTGAAAGCTTAAAGACAAGTTTGAAGAAACAAATGGAAGAAGAAATGGCACTACTGAAGAAGAGGGCTTTCGATGAAGGCAAGCAACAGGCCAGCATGAAGTCCATGTTCTTGGAAAAGAAGATAGCCAAGCTAGAGGCCCAAGTTAAGTCGTACAGCAGCGGAGGAAGCATCAGCGCACCCAGCAGCGCTGGTGTGACCCAATCCCATATCGAGAAGCCTATCAGAATTACTGAGATTTCTCCATCAGAGGAGCATTCAACGTCACAGGACGGACAGCCTGGGGAGTTTAAAGAGGGCACATTAATGCCTATTAAAACGCTCCCTTTCGCAGTCCCTACAGCTGGCGTTCAACAAAATGAAACTCCTCTACCTGGCGCTGGTCCAGTTCAGCCTATTGTGAGCCCTGTGAAAAGGCCAAGTGAAGGATCTCAGCGCGAAGAAGATTCCAACTCCAAAAAGACCAAGTCTGACCTGGAATCTTAGCTCACAGTTTCCTTAGGGTACTCGGCTAATTACTGTAACATACTTAACATAGTCTTAAAAAAAAAGTTATAAGCTTTACCTAAAAGAAAATGGAGGTAGCTCTCCGAGTAGCATTTAGAGCTTAAAAATGTGCCTAAGGACGATGTTCTGTGAAACACTGAAGTCACGATTGTATACCACTTCAAACTTCTCGATCTCGTAAACTTTACAGTACCAGGATCATCCATTATGGTTCTGCGACGGGAAAAAGTTTTGGAGGTAAAAGTCTCCATAGGCTTCAGTGAGTCACCACCACGAACGCCTGCGCTTTCATTGTAATGCGCTTAAAAAAATCACAGTGAGCGGGAGCGATTGAACTAACAATGGGGTCATCCATAAGTGTCATCCTCACGAACTTCAAAATTCTAGGGACAGAACGATTGTGCGAAGCAAAGGTGCATTACCATTATAAGTGTACAATATTGACATTGCTTACATGAATGGAGACAATGCCTGACTCTCTTACAGTGTAATGTACTTGAAACCAAACACGGATGTTTAGCAGTACCAGCTGTTTTTGCGGCAAATAGCCACCGATTTGCGATTTGAAAACAAAGAAAAAACTGAAGAAGGAGAATACTAGCCGATGAGCTTCAAAATAAATGGAAAGAGTTCTTCTGTGCCGTCTTCTACTAGCCTGCAGATTGTCTGTTGGTAAGTTGTCCATATGAACAAGTCATTTAAGAGAGCGCAGATCATCTGATAAATGACATAATAGTACAAAGTGATGTTATGAACTAACAAGTAGACAATTTGAACCGGCACTGTCTTAAAAATTAACCTACAATATAAAATATCTCTCTTCAAAGCAAGGCCCACACTGTCAGACCATTTTGATGGAATGGGAAGTGAAAATGAGGATCCCAGAATAGTCAAAGGCTTGGATCTTCACGAGGTCGTGACGTCTGAAGAAGAGGAAGACTCTAAAAGTATGTCTCTTTTTGAAGCATCATGTATTTTACTATGGATATTTAACATGGATTACTGACAGCAACACGAAGTTCAATCCCAGTTGGATGCGTTAGAAAGACAAAGCAGGGACTTACAAGAACGGCTACAGTCGAAAGCTGAGAGAAGGAAAGTTTTGAGGCAGCTCATCAAAAAGAAAGTGGAGGTTCCAGCTTCTCCCCAGAAAAAGAAGGACGAGCCAAAGGCGAATAATGCAGCTCCAAAGTTTTCCGAAGGAAGCATTCAGTTTCATAGAGACGACTCTCTTGTCGAGGAGGTGATAACCAAGGTCCAGGACTCGGGATCTTCGACCCCTTACTTTCTCGAGAAGTTTTCCAATGTTCGGAAGGCAGAACAGCAGAGGATTCAGAGCAGAAGCGACTTGATGAATAGCCGGGTGCATACATTTAGAGGCTTAGAGGACTTCAAACAGAAGGAACCGCTCTTAGTTGATGAAAAAGAACAGTATTCTGGCTGCTGGATCACTCGACGGTATATAACGGCGGATGAGCTGGACAAGCTTTTCGAATACATCAAGGTTCTCAGGCTTCCGAAACTTTTCAGCAAGGTGCGACCACCAAAATTCAGTGAACCCAATTATGCCAATTGGGTAGCAGTCGGTATCATCAGTTACAAATCTGCAGTCAAGCTAACGTCAGCATCAAGGCCTTCAAAATACTTTAAGTTCACAATGACAGACTTTCAGCAAAATTTAGACGTTTACGTGTTCGGAAACAAGAATGTCGAGAAGTACTACAACTTAAGAATCGGCGATATCATTGCTGTACTGAACCCAGACGTACTCCCTTGGAGACCTTCGCAAGTCGGAACCGACGAGTTCTCGGGCACCGTAGTCAAATCATTTAACTTATCCATAAGGCACAGCTTTGATTGTATACTTGAAGTCGGGACCAGTAAGCATCTTGCCTTCTGTCAAATTTACAACAAATCGACGGGCAAACTTTGCGGAAGTCCGATCAATAGTGCAGCAACAGATAGATGTGAATACCATCAGGAGGTAAGGTTTAGACAGGTGAATGCGCAAAGAATTGAACTGAACGGAAGCACTCCGTTGAGATCGCCTACTAAGAACGGAAAGAAACAAGCCCTTTATGGAACTTCTGCATCCAAGAGAAAATATGAGCTTTTACCTGATAAACACATAGCTCAGCAGCAAGATCGAGAAAGTCAGAACACTCTTTACTTTAGCAATCCCAATTGCGCTCGTGCTTTTTTTGATGATTCGTATCAAAATCCGGATTTATTGAATAATTTGGAGAGCAAGAGGCGCAAGCTGCGAGACAGTGATAAGGACAAATCTCTCCAAAATCAGCTCAACAGAGCTGTGGGTAAGATGGAAACAGAAAGTTTCAAGGAGAAGAGTAGTCAAGAACAATTACGTATGAAACAAGCAACTGAGCAGGCATTGAACAGTGGACTGGTGAAGGGGATAGGTTTCGATCCTACTAAGGGAAGGATGAACGAGGTTTTGCTTCATAACCGGGGTGCTAAGAATGGCCACGACAGTAAATCTTTGCAAGTCCAGGAAGTACTGAAAGTGAAAAAGGGGGCAATCGATTTAGCCCCATCAAAAGAGGAGCAGAAGAAAAGATTACTTAGAAGAGAACAAATATGGAGGCAGCATTTTCAAACACCGAAAGAAAATAAGGATAAAGAACAAAGTGTCCAAGGAGCTAGTGACAGCGACAGTGGGATTGAAATTGTCTGAACCTATGCTGAAGGTGTCATAACCTTCAAATCGAATGGAGAATAGTGTTTGAGAAACTCAATGTTAATTTTTCCATCAAATTCGCCTTTCTTTGATTGCAAATCGCGCATGTTCAAGAGGTGGCCATCACAGCATATTTCAAAGGTGCTGTTTGGTACATTGCCCGGCATCTGTTCAAATTTAACTTCGAAATCATCCTCAAAAGGTCTGTAGATAACGCCATCTGCAGAGATATCATCATTCCTTTTGTTATAATAACCTTTCATTATTTTCTCCACGAGTTTGGTCTTGTCAAAAGATGTAAAATATCCTAATAGATGCAGTTGAGACTTTAACGGGTCCGAGCTAGGCGATGGCATATAAGTTTTCTCGAGATTAGGGGTGTTGATAAGCGCAAAGTATGCAAAATGCTTGGGTGAGCTTTCTGTCGGTATATGCAGAAAATTGTCCAGTTGGTACGTTTGCAGAATCTGTTGGGCTGCGATTCTGAATTTTTCTACACCAATGCTGTCAAAACGTTCCTCATTACAGAGATGAAGAAGATTAGCATGGAAGCCTATGGATAGTATAATGAAAAAAACGATTTCATAGGCGTTAGGAAATTTAGCCCTGTAAAGAGGGAACTTCTTTGGACTTAGTTTGTTTTGAAGGAACTCTCCGAAAGCAGTGGCAGGGCAGTGGATCCCCAGCGAAGTAGCCCAAGCGTTCCCTGTGCCAAAGGGTAAGGGCAAAAACCACAGCGCAGGATTTTGATCCGAAGTGCTGGAACTGTGATTGAGGTTGTTTAGAAATTCTGAGATTGTTGTGTCCCCCGAAAGGAAAATTACAACTGCAGTATGAGCATCAGTTTTGAAAGTCTGTGCCAACTGCACGACTGAATCCGCGCTTTCAGTCCGGAAAATGCGTGCTGGGATCTGTAGCTTATCGAAAATAGGTTCTATCACGTTGATACAAAAGTTATTCTGTGGGGTGCGCCCGACGCCAGATTTTACTGAATCCACCACTATTATTTCGGTATCTGCGGGAAACCTGGTTCTATCAAAGGTATTAGTCATGTCTGTTTTTGCATCTTCAAACTCAAGAGAAAAGGACAGGTAAATGCCACCTTCAGACTGTACCCGTGCTTTGTAATGCCTATCGTCCACCTCAATAAGTGGTATTGTACTCTGTTGGTTCATTGGAACAGGTATTCTCTACTAACCAGTGGGAGATTTTGGTCAAATCATTAATATGGCGACCCTAACTTTTATCTACGTACAGTAAGTAATAAGGTTGACATAAACATCACTTTGTACTTTTATGTCATTTTATCAGATGATCCGCTGTCAAATTACAGCAACTGCTCGATATGGAAAACCTACCAACAGATGATCTAGTAGTACTTGAAGGGCTCCATCAAAAAACTCCAGAAAAAATCTCGACTTAATCCTCGCTCGCTAGTATCCTTTTTCGCTAGTTTTCTCAACATTTTCCAATACTGGACCAGCAGCCATGGCACAAAATTAGTTGCTGTTGCCAAAACATTTGCGATGGGTTTCAAAAATGATCGTACCTGTGCGTAGAGGCTGAATGTAGGTATCATTTAACTGTACAAAAGGGTATTCCTTTACTTCGCGGAATCTTAGTGCATCGAAATATGCCAGGATGGTATATCTGAAGCACCAAATAGAGCACTTGAGCCACTTTCGAGCCACTTTCGAGGCACTAGAATTCACCGGTACCCAAGTCATCGAGATCTATGAGAACTAAGTTTCCAAAATTTATTCCGACCACGAAAATACCAAGTATGACCTTCGGATTGCAAAGGTCTAGCAGTTTGAGAAGTTTAATGTTGTCCACGATCGTGACATTACCGCAGCTAAGAATACCCTGTTCAGAGTATATCATTCAAGCGTATATTTAGATCTGATTCGTTACCCTTGCCACATCACGTGATGGGATTTGATCTGAGAAGCTTACGTCCATAATTCTTTGTATAAGGCTAATAGGTTCAGATAAGCATCTGACGAGGTAGCTGAACTCCCAACGAGCTTTGCGTATCTAGATGAAAAGCGATCGTTGCTCCCAATTCCCCCACACTCTGTATGTTTGTTTTTCCAGATTTTTTGGTTCGTTTATTCAACAACGTAATTTGTTCTAACATTATTTGACCTTAAGACATCTCGAAGTACCATTTGAAACGGCATCTCAAGCAGACATCGCTATGAAGGTGTTAAGCCCAGATCCTATTCTCAAGCCTCAAGATTTTCACGTCGGCTATGGCACGAATGGCTCCAAGTTGTGTCTTGACTTCGAAAGCGTCGATGAACGCATGCTACGGGTTGGTGTAAGCAGCATCATTGAAAGCATCAAAACGATATTAGAGACGATGGACGAATTCAGTTAGAATGAAGTCTTAGTTTAAAAGGGTTTAAAGGATTTAAAATGGGGCTTTTAACGACTAAAGCTAGCATCGCCATCCTGCGGCCACATGCAGTCGTTGTAAGGCACGAGCAAAAATTACTTGTGATCCTTTGCCAGTTTTAGCACATGTTTTATTCACTTCGCGTCCTCTCGCTTTAAAAATTGATAGAGAAGGCCTTCAAGATCTGCTAACGTATATATATGCATCCACATATATATCGGTCATGGACGTTCTGGAGCATTCGGCCTTCTATTGCGAATGGGTCAGTGAAATTGACATTACATTAAGATCATACTCGAAACGGCATAATTATTATTGTACCAACCAGGATGATTTCACATATTTTTTTGCGCATAACAAATAGAGTAGAGTCTAGCAATCATATGTTTTAGTCCATTATCCTGACATTTGCTTAGATTACATATTCTCCAAGTTTTGAAGGGCTTTACCAATCATATCTACAGTCGCGCACCAATTACCTGCAGTGATCCAGTTACTTTCCTTTCGTCTCGAACGGCTGAAACCCGATAATATCACTTTATACTATTTTGTCATAACTCTCTTCGAATTATCTGGGAGTATTAGGAAATGCCTTCAAGAAATTGGTGTGTACAACTTATCCTCTGATTACAGTGGCATATTCGTGATCCATACAGCCTGTTTTGCTTAGTTGTTTTCGTTTTCATGTGAATATTTTGAAGGAATCGGAAAGTCCAAAATATCCCAGGTCGTTTACGTCCGCAATGATCATTCCTTAGGCGTGGCAAATTTTACCGAACTGAGGGGGGGGCCTATTCAAACAAGCTAAATCAAGCTTGAACCCGCATACTAGCCCTGAGCAGTTACAACTGGAACACTGTGTTTGGAAACAAGTGCACTATAGCACGTACAGCGGCAGCATCCTGATTTTGTTGCTACAAAGTCGTGAGTAAACGGAGCTTCTCTTTCGCTACAGACCCAGTGTATTTTCCAATGCGGATGGAAATCATGCAAGATATCAACGTCGAGTACTTAGGGCTTTCTTGCGGGCGCGATAGGATAAAGTTGACCTCACCAGTACCGCAGAAACGACAACACTCTTTTTCATGCGAATTTGGAAGCTCTGGGGTTTCCAAACGGGGAGCGAGAAAGGGAATCGCATGCGGAAGCACAGAGTCAGGTCTAGGCCCCGGAAGTGTCCCAGCAACTTCTATAGCGCGCACAGCGTTTGCACCAAACTTAAGAAGACGTGGGCAAGAAGCGTCCTCCCAACCTGTAGGGACAGCCGATTGTGGCAATTCTCCGCTGTATCTGCCCACAACATCTTGTTCAAATTTGGAGCAGGCAGCAGCGGTAAATGACAATGTCAGCGTGAAACTACCCGACTTTGGCACCTATCCCAGCAGTACCAGCAGTACCCGGTATTTGAGGGCTTCAAAAAATAACCAGGTATATCAAAAGCCTGACCGTGCACAAGAAGGTACAGGACCCGCATTCGGCCGTACACCCGGCTCTCTCCCCCAAGAAGGCAACGATTTTCACGAATTCCAGCATTCCAACAAGGATAAAAGTAATACCAGAGGTGATAATAATGAAAATAGTCATCACGACGACGACAACACCAACAACAGTAACAGCAACAGCAACAGCAACAATAGCAATGAAAACAACAATGACAGCAGCAGCAATAGCCACAACAATAACAACAGCAACAACAACGATAAGAGCAACAGCGACAATAACAACAATCCAAATGAAAATAATCAGTCAGTCACACAAACCTCAAGCGAGACGAGTCAGGCACTCGTGCAAAAACTACAAGACATTTACCGTAACATTGTGAAACAAGAAGTTGAACTTCAAGAACGGTGCTCGCAGCTAACTTTTTCGCAAACCACCGATTTGAAGAATTTATGGCTCATCTACAAAGTTAACGCGGAACTTATAGACAATTACGTTTCCTTCATTACCACCGCATTGCTCCCAACTCAGCCAGAACAGGATTCCCTCATAGGCCAAGAAATAGTAAACATATACCGCATTGAACGTAGGTTGTGGGTTCATGGGACGATTACCTTCCTAGACGTATTAAAGAACTTTTCGAATTTTATGGATCCCGAAGTATGCTGTCAGTTTATTACGCATGTATTTATTTCGATCTCCAACATGCTAAGCGACGTACCTCAGAAATATGCGACGCCTTGGTTAGAAAGGCTGGGGGACCTCTCAAGGATGGCAATTGCACTATACCCATCAGGCTTCATCGATTGGAAACTAAGTGCCGAGTATTGGTATAGCCAAGCCCTTGCAAGCATATGTGGACATGGCAAATTATACTACCATATGTCCACGGTTCAGCAAAATACATTGGAGGCCTTTGTCAATCTAGGAAAAAGCGTCTTCTGTCGCGACACCTTTATTCCTTCGCAGCAGTACATGCAACTCGTCATCGATAATATTTATCAAAGGGCTTTCGCCGAAAGGAATGTGGGGAACCACAGAAACTCTCTTATGGTAGACTATCTTAAGCACAGCGAAGTGATGTTACTCTCTAGCTTTCTCGAGAGTCCGGAGTTACAAAAAGTGGTTCTGACCTTTTTTCAACATAAGTTTGGTCTTTCTTCCGGTACGAAGGACTTTTTTTCCCACCAGGATATGTTTCTTCAAGACGGAGAGCGGATCAAATATTTTTTTAGACATGCTCCCCTTTTTGCGGAGTCTCACATTTTACAATTGGTGGGTTTTGGTGACCCTAAGAACCCATTTGCACTTTTGTTTGAATTACCTAAGTTTTTGAAAGAAAGAAAGGAACGTAAAGAGAGGAGAAAATCTAAGGCGTCTAATAGCGTAGAGCCTCCTTTGAAATCAAACCCTCGTGACTTCTTGGAAAGCGTCGATTCTCCCAGATACTCATATGAATTTCCAGAGGACATCGCAGTATGGAAACAGTCATTAACTCACATCAACATTACCTCAATGAGGTGTAGTGCCATTTTGTTGAGAAACTTTCTACATGGTCCCCTAGTAGTCGGAGTGCCCCATCTTCTACCTTGGGCTTACTTTCTTCTTTCTTTGGCCTTGAAAATCGAAACTTTACCTAGCGACGTGTTAAAAAACTTCTGGATCACTTTGTTAAAGCGGATATTTCCCTGGAATAGCATCATAAGTTTTCTGAACATGCTCATTGCATTCACTCTTGATAACACCTGGAAGACGTCTCCAATCGACACATTATGCGAGCAATTTGACAGCGTGGACGTTAAGACGCTTGTAGATCACTTTAGCAAGAATGAGGATCTACCAGAAATTTGGAAATGCTGGGGTACGATATGGTTTGACGTCATATCAAACAAGTCAGAAGCCGGCAGTGATAACAGCCATAACACGAGCACCAAAGATCTCTCTTTCCTGGACACACCTGCAGATGGAATTGGGTTCGATGATGAAGATGAAATCGGTATGAGATTTTGGAAGCGAGCCTGTCGTTTGATTTTCATCTTCAAAGGTATTGCTCAAAATTTTGATCTTGGATTAATTTTGTCGCCAATATCGGTTCAGTCGAAGCGCCCATTGGTTGATGGCCATCCGCTACAGAACTTTTCCTTCAAATTTAAGGAAGTCCCCAGAAACTCTGAAGAACAGGACTTCATGAGTGAAACAGTTCCAAATTTTGAAGACATAAGTCCAAGAAACCTTAACTTCAACGCACCTCCAGGTCTCAGTATGTTGGAGGGGGAGAGCATATTCGATTTTCCGGGCTACAGGCAGCTTCATGCAGATTACACGTGCTTCAATAAAATGGGTGGCCTTATAACTTGCTCTTTGTACACATCGGGAAGCTTAGAAAAGGGGCCGATGCAGGGTGGAGACGATTTCAACACTGAACGTTATATTAAGCAAGACCGCGCCAATTCCAACGAATCTCAAACTGGCGAACTTGATAAATTAGAAAGAGAATGGCTCGATACTTGTATGGATCCGGAGTTTATCGAACAGACGCACAGCAATAAGTTCCCCTACGGAGATCTTTCCTGTTACTGCGACAGCGGTGTTTCCTATTTCGTCCTCGATGCGACGTCGTGGCTGCGCCACTTCGCCCATGTATACAAGCTGGCAACGAACGGCGTATTGCGCTTTGCGATATGCTTAACGACTTTTCAAGAACTTCGGTTTTTGAGAAAGTCAAAAGACGAGAGCGTAGTGGAAGCCGCTACTCGTGCAGTTATTACTGTGCGGCAACTTTACAGTGAAAAGCGTTTGCTACCGCTGCGATTTACCGGTAATGTTGCTACGCATCTGGAAGAGCACTTAGAGTTCGAAGAGCAAATCACCTGGCGTTCCCATGTTGATGAGTTTGTTATTGAGGCAGTTTTTAAAGCTCAAAATAAGTTTGAGGATCTCAACACTCACGCGAAAGAAGTGGGGAATGACTTTATTGTATCGACTGAAGAAGAGCCATTCTATTTCGTTGCATTAGTTAGTGACGATACGAATATGCGCTTAAAGGCGCATGCACAGAAAATAAGAACCTTTAGCAGTAGATTCGTGTTTGCTGTGTCTAATCAAATTGGACTCGCACACCGTGCGTGCACAAATTAAAACGCTGAGAAAAATACAAAGCCACCAGATCTTGGGAAGCTCCCGAAGAAAGTGTTTTCTGCCACACCATTATTGCATTTAAGACCTTACATATATACATATATATATATGTGTGATCATCAGTCATTTTTCCTATTAAGCTAATTCCTTTCCGTATAGGTCTACTATTTGCCATTCAAAGCACCACGTGAGTCCGGGGTAGAAAGTTAAACTAGAATGGGAACACAACGATAACTGAAATCGTTCACGTCGCAGAATTAACGCGTTAGGAACATGACTATGTAGTATTAGCACGCTTTGCCCTGGAGGTTCTCCAGCCATGACCATTATTTCGGTGGGTGACAACGGTTTAGGCGATCGTACGTAAACCGTAGTGTCAAACTTTGTGGGAGTCAAACGGTGCCTTTGAAGTCTCAAGTTCGTCTCTAGCACATTCACACTTCTCATGACGCGGTAAGCAAGTCCTTGGCTGCTCGAAAAAGACGGGCGGAATCTCTTTCGAGGTAGATTACGACTTTCCGATTTAGCAAAGTGGAAACTGCATTCGGCGTTTAGAATGCCATTTACAGACTTAAGACTGCGAACTTCCTTTTGATTTTGAGACTTCAAAATTAGATCTGAAAGAGAACTCCGTGGAATCGTTGGAAAGCGTTCATTCTTGTCAGACTCACGCGATTTTTGACTTTTGACCAGGTGGGATATGTTGACTGGCTTTTGTGCCAAAGGTTTCCTTTGTGATGAACTCAGACTTGTTATATTCTTGAAGACATTGGAAGCATGGTCTCTGTGATTATTATCAGAGCTCATGGGTTTTAGGAGATCTATAAAATTAACCTAATTAGTCTTATAGTAAGTAATTAAAACCATTATATATCATCTCCCAGGAGAGAAGGAAGGTCTCTGAGTACTTCCCAGTATCTCGTCACGTGATTTGGTTCGGTCAGACAAATTCAAGTTTATGCGGTACACATTGTGACAGTATGGTAGAACGTGATGTCTCAGCTTGGGTAATATGAATCCGAATAACAGCAATGATACTCTCGTCCGATAGATGTGACTGACGCTAAGTCTTCCTCAATAAGATCTTAGACAATAGGTAAATTGCTTAGTACTGATTGTGTCTACTTATATAAATGTTTGTGTGTGTTTTTTTTGTTTAGGACTTGAAACCTAATGTTCAGAAACTATAGGTAACAAAACATGTGGAAATTACAAAACTACTTTTTGATAATGTCAATTGCGTAATACAACAAGATCAGAACGGGAAACAACGGTTGTGACAGATAGTATAAAGTGATGTCAGTAAGGCATGATCTCTAGAACATTGTATTGAGGCAAGTCTGAATCAGCAATGGAAAGCTTGCTGATGTTCTTATTTAATTCTTCCATAATTAGATTGATTGAAGTGGTTCGTAGATGAAGGTTGTAAATATCTCTCCGTGATTATTTTATTGAGGCGAGTCTGAATCAGCAATGGAAAGCTTGCTGATGTTCTTGTTTAATTCTTCCATGATTAGGTTGATTGAAGTTGTTCGTAGATGAAGGTTATAAATATCTCTCCGTGA
>JAJMGS010000025.1:0-41468 GCA_030562185.1 Lachancea sp. yHQL494 | reverse complement strand
CTGATGGTAAGCCAACGACTAGTTCCATCTACTACGTCGAGACTCCAGACAATGCGGTGAACTCGTACTCTTCGTGGACTGGATCTTACACTTCCACTTACTCTACTGATTTGAGCACATTCACCGGAGCTGATGGTAAGTTAACCACCAGTGCCATCTACTACGTTGAAACTCCAGACAATGCTGTCAACTCCTATACCTCATGGACTGGGTCTTACACATCTACGATTTCCACCGAATTAAGCACATTCACCGGGGCTGGTGGCAGGCCGACGGTTCAAACTATATTCGTGGTAGGGACACCTGGGTCTGGATACTACACTAACTCTTCCAGTCTAGCACCCGTGCCATCTATTAGGACTTCAACAATGCACTCTTCAACCTCCGGTAATCAAATATCAGTACTTCCGACTTCGCGGAACTCAATGTACACTGAGTCGTCTTCGAGGATTACATTGTCCAGGTCTTTAACTCAAAGTCAGGCTATACCTACCGTGCAGACTTCACCCCATCCTTCAAGCTCTAGTTCTGGCTCTACCTCTTCGTCCAACCTAGCTTCCAACTCTGCGTCAGGATCTGGCTCCAACTCCGCCTCTTTCTCAGACTCTGGAACTGGGTCTGGGTCTGGTTCAGGATCAGGATCAGGATCAGGATCAGGCTTTATTTCAATCACTACTTCTAATTCCAGCCCTGGCTCTAGCTCTGGCTCTAGCTCTGGCTCTAGCTCTGGTTCCAGCTCTGGTTCCAGCTCTGGCTCCGGCTCTGGCAGCAACCCAGTTTCCAGCTCTGCCTCCAACTCAGGCACTGGGTCTGTTTCCACTTCTGAGTCTCGCCCTGGAGGTAACCCCATTTCCAGTTCTGGTTCAGGATCCGGCCCTGTTTCAACCTCCAGTTCTGGTTCCAACTCTAGCACTGTCCCTGGCTCTGGTCCTGGTTCTAGTTCTAGTTCTAGTTCTGGTTCTAACTCTGGTTCTGGTTCTGGTTCTAATTCTGGCTCTAATTCTGGCTCTAATTCTGGTTCCAACACTGTTTCCGGCTCCGATTCAGGATCAGGATCTGGCTCTGACTCTGGATCTGGCACTGGTGCTTTACAGTCCTCTTCGAGCTCTGCTTCTCAGACAGCCTCAAGGACAGCAGTTACGGTCTCGACTTATCAAGGTGCTGCCAGCAAGCTCAAATATGGTTTCTTGTTGGCATTTCCTTTAGTCCTGGCATAATCAATTTTAGTTTATCTACTTTGACTTCCTCAACCTTCATGTTGCCTATACCCCTATATCGTTCGTTTCATCCTCAACGTTAGTTCAATAGAACAACTTGAGAGATCGAGAAGTATATTCAGTGAAATATGTATTATTATATGGTAAAAGCTCGTTTGAACTATGCGACTTGTTGGGGTGTATCTATTCAGCGGTAGTCATTTTGTTATGCTATATTGGTCACTATGGTTGTTCATATCTGACTTAAAATAGTGGGCCGGTTTTGAGATGAAGGTTCTACGGTTATTAATGCAATCCAAAAAGCACAGGTATTTACATAGTTTCTGGGCAGTTCAATGATTGTCATAACTGTGGATTCGTCTGGTAAGAAAAAGGTACCAAATTCACTCACACTTTGATGTGAGTCCCCACAGTATGTTACTTTATCCTAAGTCACAAGTCTGGCTATCTCGAACTAGTATTCGAACTCTCATATTATCACTTCGTACTATACTGTCGCACCTTGCAATGTTCTGACACTATGTCAGAACAACTCCCCTTCGGCTTCTCAGTCACGCAGCCTGACGACATCAACTATCACTTGGTACCTACGAAGAAGAAACTGGCAGATTTTACCCATACTACTGAAGTAATGAACTGCGATCCGGCCGTACACGGAATTAAGCCATGGTTTCAGCATGAAGGACATTGCCCAAAAATGGTCATTAACCGGTATATTAGGCTCAGCATGGCTTTCTTGGATCTCAAAGTCAGCTTTCTAGGCGCATATATGTCACAGTTCCATTCATATTTTTTTAAAATAGTTTCCGCTATAAGCACAGTGAACTAGTGTAAAATACTTCCATCGAAGGCACGGAAATGCTTGTAATGGGGACTTCAGTAAGAGTTTTCTCCGACGTTTGATATTGTCATCAAACAAACAGAGCGAGGACTACTGCTATTCAATTTCTAAATGATAGCTAACATTTTGTCTAGAATGGTAAGCTTGGGCAGCTTGAGCCGGCGGCAAGTCCTTTATTTTTTCTATGGTTACAATTTGATTTGAAGTACATTAGGGCCCGCCAAAACTTGATACGTTCCGGGGATACTCAATCCCTGCAGCTATTACCTTTTAGTTTTGGGATGCAATTCTGGTTCGCAGCAGACAGCTTTGACCCTGCTCTGCTCGCCTTTTGGATGATTCCGCTACCCAAAATTCTTTCTTTGTGATAGATGGTGCAATATTGACCTGGAGCAATTGCCCTTTGTGCCTGGCTTAAAACCATTGACATATTTAGACCTTTCCCTATCGTAAGCTGCGAAACTAAGATTGGTACCTGGAGGGAACGATATTGGGCGTATATTTCCTGGCTAGACACGTAATCTTTCATAGCCTTGCAAACCGCGTCACTATCTCCTAGTGTCCTGAAATTACTAATTTCAATCGTATCTGCGAAAAGTGCCGAATTGTCACGTCCACGGCAAATAACGATCTCATTCGAACTCTCTAACTTTTCCGTTACGAACCAGGCGCCCGAGTAGCGCGGGTCGCCTTGCGGCATCGATATTCCAATTTTTTGACCTATAGTATAGTTCCACAACCCAGTATGACGGCCCCAAACAGTTTTAGAACCAGCTGCCCCTATAGTGACAATGTCTCCCGGTTCGGTCGGGAGGTACTGTTGTAGGAAATCTTTGAACTTATGGTGCTGGGAGTTAGCGACAAAACAAATTCCTTGCGAATCTGGCTTGGTGGCAGTTGGGAGTTGTGCTCGGCTTGCCATTTCTCGTACTTCTGGCTTTGTTAATAATCCCATAGGAAAACAGAGCCTTGGTAGCACAGAACGTGGGATCTGGGACAAATAATAACTTTGGTCTTTACTTTTATGGAAAGCCCGCACTAGATGTATTTCACCAGTGGGCAAGAAAGGCAGTAATTGTGCGTAATGCCCTGTGACAAGCCAGTAGTTGTCGTGGCCCAATTTTGAATCCAAATGCGCTCGTAGTCTGCCAAACTTGATGAATCTATTACAGCCGATGTCAGGGTTCGGGGTGACCCCTCTTTGATATCCTTGTAGCATAGGCTCAAATACATCGTGCCAATAGTCTTGTTCAAAATTTACTCGGTCCACGGGTATGCCCAGGTGCTCTCCAACCCTTTTGACGTCCTTCCAGTCCTGCTCATGACAGGGCACTTTTCCTAAACCTACACTGCCCTCAGCATCAGACCAGTTCTGCATATATATACCCTGGACCTTGGGGAATCCGGCAAACATAGCAGCTGCCACTGAAGAGTCCACACCAGACGACATGGCTATTACTATGTTGTCAAATCTCGCTGGAATTTTCATGAAGCCGTAGCTCGGCAATTGTCGCGATTTAAGAACTGAAAATTCCAAGAGTTGTGATATCAATCTTGGAGATGCCATTAAAATTCTTGTCGCTCCTTCTGGAGTTCTCAAATCCTGGAATCTTAGAGTTAAGTTGTCATTTTCAGTACTATCGCTGACACTTCTCTAGGATTTTTGGTTAGTGAAAAATTCTGAAAAATTTCATGCGATGAGGTGAGATACAGGCGATGAGCTAGTAACCACTACATTAACCAACCAAGCAAGCTCTTTCAAGATACCTTGGCATAGACATTGGCTAGCTGTAATAGTTTATCTGAACTTCTTTCAACTATGACGAAAGTGATAATCAAAAGATCAAGAGAAGATTACAATTCTTCCAACGAAGAAGACCTAGATATTGCTGGAAACATCGCACTGAATGGAGACGGAAGTAGCTCAAGCGAAGACGAAAATGACGGTGAAACTGGACAAGGAGTTCAGGACATTATAGAGTTCAGCGATGATGACGAGAAGTTGGACGAAAAAGTGCAGTCGAAGAACAAGAAAAAGAAAAAGAACAAGAAACAGCCCGAGGTTCCGCACTTTCCAACTCTAGAGCTTTCAGACGACGAGAATGACAATAAGACAGAGGGTGCAGAAGATGCTGCAGATGACGTGACCGAATACTTTTCAACCACCAGTAACGCCAATATAAAACACAAAAAGGGTTCATTTGCAAGTTTCGGGCTTTCCAAGCTTGTGTTATCGAATATCGGGAAAAAAGGTTTCCGTCAGCCCACTCCAATTCAGCGGAAGACGATTCCGCTGATCTTGCAAAAGCGCGATATAGTCGGTATGGCTCGAACCGGTTCCGGTAAAACTGCAGCTTTCGTTCTTCCCATGATCGAGCGACTTAAATGCCATTCGGCGAAAATTGGTGCTAGGGCCGTGATTCTGTCACCATCTAGAGAACTAGCAATGCAAACGCATAAAGTTTTCCGAGAATTTTCTAAGGGGTCTGATCTTCGCAGTGTTTTACTTACCGGTGGCGAATCCCTGGAAGAACAATTTGGAGCGATGCTCTCCAATCCTGACATCGTGATTGCGACGCCCGGCCGTTTTCTGCATTTAAAGGTCGAGATGAACCTAGATCTTAAATCCATGGAGTACATCGTGTTCGATGAAGCTGATAGATTGTTTGAAATGGGATTTGAGGAGCAATTAAATGAGCTGTTAGCAGCGTTTCCGTCACATAGACAGACTCTTCTATTTTCGGCCACGTTACCTGCGTCGTTAGTCGATTTTGCCAAAGCTGGACTGGCAAACCCTGTTCTAGTGAGGTTGGACACAGAAACGAAGGTATCAGAGAATTTAGAAATGCTGTACTTGTCGTCAAAGAATGAGGAAAGAGAAGCCAATTTATTGTATTTGCTGCAAGAAGTGATGCAAATTCCAGTCGCTACGGAGGAGCAACTGCTTGAATACAAAAAGAGCACGAAACATGATGATGATAGCGACGATAGTGACAATGAGAACGATGGGGCGAAGAGAAGTAACAAAAAGCGGAAACATGGGCCTCGCAAAAGGCTCCCAGCGGCCAACGAACTGCCGTCTGAGAGAGCTACTATTGTATTCGCACCCACTAGGCATCACGTCGAATACCTTTCACAATTGCTAAAGGACTGTGGGTACTTGGTTTCGTACCTATATGGAACGCTCGACCAGCATGCCCGTCGGCAGCAACTGTTCAACTTCCGCGCTGGTTTGACTACTATTCTGGTTGTGACAGATGTGGCAGCGAGAGGCGTGGATATTCCAATGCTTGCAAATGTCGTGAACTACTCGTTACCAGCGTCCTCAAAAATCTTTGTTCATCGTGTTGGCAGAACTGCAAGAGCTGGTAACAAGGGGTCAGCATATTCCATCGTATCTGACAATGAGTTACCGTACTTGTTGGACCTAGAGTTATTCCTGGGCAAAAAGATCTTACTTACACCCATGTTCGAAGCCACTAAGGAGATGTTGAAGTCGAAGTGGGTAACTGAAGGTAATTCCGACTTAGCTTTTAAACCTCCCAAAGTTTCTTACACCAATAGAATGGTTCTAGGCGCATGTCCAAGGCTCGAATTGGAAACATGCGGAGACTTGTTCAAGAGCTTGTTGCAGTCGAGTTTTGATTTACAACAACTGAAAGCTGTTGCTGCTAAAGCTGAGAAGCTTTATTTCAGAACGCGTCCACCTGCTTCTCAGGAGTCGATGAAAAGGTCCAAGGAAGTTGCATCATCTGGTTGGGATGAACAGAACCTAAGGTTCGGCAAAAATATGGAGAAGGAGAAACTAGACTTCCTCGCAAAACTGCAGAATAGAAACCATAAAGAAACAGTGTTCGAGTTTGCTCGTAATCATGACGATGAAATGGCAATGCTCATGAAGAAGAGAAGAATGCAAATCGCACCTATCCAGCGCAGGGCACGCGAAAGAAAAGAGCTTCTCGAGAGAGAGAGAATTGCAGGGTTAAGACACACGATTGAAGACGAGATTTTGAAAGGTGATGAGAACGAGGTAGGTTATTCTGTACCTGATGAAGTTCTCAACCGCGAGTTTGAGGACGCGGACGATGTGCTGGAGGACCAAAATTCAGGAAAAAAATCTAGGTCTTTCAGAGACTCCAGTTTCTTCCTGTCGCATTATGCCCCAGCAAAAGAAATTCAGGACAAGCAGCTCGAATTGACAAACGGGTTCAGTAATGAAGCTGCTAATGCTACTTTTGACTTGCACAACGACGACAAGGTCCAAAATCACAAGCAAGTCGCCACGGTCAAATGGGACAAGAAGCGTAAGAAGTATGTCAACTCACAAGGCATTGACAATAAGAAGTACATCATGGGCGAAAGTGGACACAAAATCCCGGCCACTTTCCGGTCTGGGAAATTTGACGAGTGGTCCAAAGCACGCAAGATAGGGCCTATAAAGGTTGGAGCTCGGGAGTCAAGCTCTACCTCGAAACTACTCAGTAATCCAACTGGAGCGGACTCCCCGCGTTCAATTGGTGGTAAATTCAAGCACAAGAAAGTCAGGGCTCCAAAGCTACCCGACAAACACAGGGACGATTACCAAAACCAGAAGAAGAAGGTGGAAAAAGCCATTAGCAGTGGTATTTCCGTGAAGGGTTTCAACAAGCCTGGTTCCACAAGTGAGTTGAAGACACCTCAGCAAATCTACAAGGAGAGAGTCGCCAAAGAGAAGAAGAAAGCCAAAAACGCCAGGCCGTCCAAGAAGAGAAAATATTGAGTTTTGAGCTCACCGATAAATAGATCCGTTTGTACACTATAATTCCACGGGCTCTAAATCCAAGCCAAATGTTGATTTTAAGTCTCCCTTGCGTGGATTTATCACCTTGCAAGGTTTATTTTCAAAATGGACAATTATGAGATGAGCTACTATCTTAAATACATGAAAACAGAAATATCTGGATACCAGGTATGGCGACCTACGAGATTGCTCGAAGTGCCCTAGAAGAGCTCGAATTGATAGAAAATGCTATCAGTACTCGTTTTAAGCGAAATCCGGAACTTTTCTATAGGAATATTGACCAATGGAAGAAGATGAGTATGGAATGGCAGTTTCCTGAAGAATCCGAACTCCAAAAGGATGGGAACAGAGTGTTCTCAGTCAAGAAATTAAGGCGAAAACGGAAACAAATACTGACTCAGGAGCACGAAATCCGGCTTCTTCTGGACCTTTACCGAAAGAATTGTAACGTACTGGTGAATATTGAGTTTGATGATACCCATGAATATGATATTTCTGATGTCTCTATCGAGAAATTGGTAGCCGAAATTGATACCCTCCATACTGAAGCTTCATCAGCTGTGGCGGATGAGATTAGCGACGAGTATGCCATGTTTTCAAACTCAACATCGTCTGTACAAGATGTCCTATGCAAAAAGGCACAGAATCTCGATATAAATGCCGTATTTGTGAGGGATGAGCAGTACGGAGAATTACTGGACCTAAGCTCTTTTCACTGGGATTGGCTCGGAGTAGTGAAGAATGGGGATGTGACTTTTTTGCAGTTCTTAAGCCAACTGGAGAAGTTCAAGGGCTACGAGTTTTTGCTGAAACCCACTGCTAGCCGAAATACCGAGAGGTACCGAGAATTTGTTGCGCAGCTATTGACATATCTTCACGGTTTCGCCAGACGTGCCTACCCCATCTTAGATTGGGAGGCCGTGTCTTCCAAGATGGATAAGGATTTTCAACAGTATCTGACAGGTCCAGTTCAACATGATCATTCCGAGTCTTTGTATTGTATTCCATGCGACAAGAACTTCAAAGTTGAAACTGTTTATCACTCACATCTTTCTGGTAAAAAGCACGCAAACAATCGAAGCAAGAACGAGTCGTTTTTAGCTCTGGAATTCAGATTACACAAACTCTGTGGCTTTCTAGGGCGGGAATTATCACGCACACAAGCTTTTGTAGAGCGAAAACTGGGATTTACATCAGAGGAGCGGGAACTGGAGCTAGAGCGGCTTACCAGTGTCTACGAGGCCCCTGCATACGACCCATCAGAGCCCGAATTCAATGCTGAGGATATCAAGAAAACAACCACTGCTGAGGGGTCCTCAAGCACCCCAGTTAGCTCCTTCAACCTTCCTCTTGGACCAGACGGTTTCCCGATCCCGTACTGGCTCTACAAGCTCCAAGGACTTGACATTGAGTATAGATGTGAAATTTGCGGAAATCACATCTACAAAGGGCGAAGACAGTTTGACAAGCACTTTTCTGAGCAACGTCATACATTTGGGCTACGTAAATTGGGAATAGAGCCATCTGCTACGTTTCAAGGCGTTACAGTGATCTCAGATGCTCAAAAACTAGCGGAGCATCTTAAGATCCGTCATTCAAGTATGGCGCATCCAGGAGCCTCCAAGCTAGAAATTGAAGTTGAGGATGAGGATGGCAATGTAATGAGCCAGCAGGTTTACCAAGAACTCAAGAAACAGGGCCTGGCGTGACTGACAAGCTGCCGAGATGGCTATAAGTCACGTGGATCATATCTTTTAGGGCATGTGAAGTTGATTGACCAGCTATCTAATTGAAAAATTTCTAGTCAAACCAGCATAAACCTAACACATCAAGAACCGTACTTAAAGGCTAAAAACCAACGAACTAACGTGGGTAATGGCTGCCAAAAAGACTAAGAAGAGTTCTGGGACTTCTAAAAAAGGTGCTGCTGACAGCAGTGGCCCTTCCAGCTCGAAAGTAGTACACAAAAGCGATAAGAAACTAGAATCGATGGACTCGAAGAAATACAATTTCCTTGTACGCACGGTGTGGACTTTCATTATGATCTGTGGATTTTTCATCATACTAGCTTCCGGCCACTTTTGGTGCGTTTTGCTGATTCTAGCATGCCAAATTGCGGCGTTTAAAGAGTGCATCCGGGTCACTGCAATGTCAGGTCGCGAGAAGAACTTGCCGTTGACCAGAACACTAAATTGGTATTTCCTGTTTACTACAATTTACTATTTGGATGGACGCTCATTGTTCCAATTTTTCCAGTACTATTTCATTAACTATCGGGTTTTGAACCTCGTGGCTTCTAATCACTTGTTTATCTGCTACTGCCTATACGTCCTTGGATTTGTGATCTTCGTATGCAGTCTGCGTAAGGGCCACTTGAAGTTCCAGTTTGCCTCACTGTGCGTTACGCACATGGTATTGCTGTTGGTGGTATTCCAAGCACACTTGGTGATTAACAACGTTTTGAACGGGCTCATTTGGTTCCTATTACCTTGTGGTCTTGTTATCGTGAACGATATTTTTGCCTACTTGTGCGGAATCACTTTTGGTCGTACTAAGCTCATTGAAATATCACCTAAGAAGACTCTGGAAGGGTTCTTGGGTGCGTGGATCTTCACCGGAATTGCCAGTGTCCTCCTGACCAGTCTTTTGACCCCTTTCACGTATATGACGTGTCCTGTGAAAGATATTAATACCAATTTCTTTACTCCGTTGACTTGCGACTTGAACCCCGTTTTCATTCCACAAGACTACAGATTGCCTCCTATTGTCTTTGAGAAACTCGGCGTGAGTACTATCACCCTGAAACCTATTTATTTACATGCACTCAACTTGGCGACATTTGCTTCATTGTTTGCGCCATTTGGTGGATTTTTCGCGTCGGGCCTGAAGAGAACTTTCAAAGTGAAGGATTTCGGGCAATCCATTCCCGGGCACGGAGGCATCACTGATAGAGTTGATTGCCAATTTCTTATGGGATCTTTCATGAATCTCTATTACGAGACATTTATAAGTGAAAAGAGGGTCACGGTCGAAACAGTTATTTCGACCATTCTGCTGAACTTCAACGAAAGACAAATAGTGGAGCTCATTAAAATATTGAATGAAGTTCTGTACAGTAATGGGTTAATCAGTGATAAGGCATACAAGCAATCGACCGTCTTGTATAGTATCTAGTTGCCAAAAAGCATTTGTATTGGTTTATATATTTCAAATTGATGTTGACCGAAATTAAGATAGATAGTCTTGTAGGAGTCATACGCGGATTTTTTCGTAGCGTGAATCGCACGAGCGAGATGACAAAATAGTACAAGGTGATAATAACATAAATGTGTGCCCATTAACAGCGTTCATCCCAGAATTCACCAAACATCTAACAGTACTCACTTTAGGCAACGAAGCTTCAGAAAGCCTACAAGATTTCAGTTGAAGGGGAAGGAGAGCGCTGTTCTAATGTGTACCGTATTTGTGATAGAATTCGGTGCTTGTATTCCCAGCGGTAAATTCGGTGTCCTGGATAGGAATTTGCGTTTCGCGACTGATTGACAAATGTAGACCAATGGTGTATAACAGATCCACTACAAACTCCATCACTACGAACATTCCCAAATAAATTCTCCAGTCACCATTGAAGATACTAAATTTGTGGTAGGCGCTGGGATCTGTAGAGAGCTCAAATGACGAAATAATCACATAGATAAACCGCGTGAGGAAGAAGGGGAATGCTAGAAGTGTTATAATAATCCCGGTTGTGCAAACACGATCTGCCCTTTCTCGGTGCATAACATACCCAATGAGACCAAAGTTAACGAGAGACAAGTAGAGTATCAGATAAAGGATGGAAGATACCTTGACGAGGGTAATACCATTCGCTGAACTGGAACTGCCATTAACCCAATTGCTGTATCCGACGATGGAAAGGATGGCGGGTGGAATTATCAAAGTGCGAACAAACCTGGAAAATAATTGGTTGACTTCTCGTGGGAAACAAAACGATTTTGTTAACAAAATCAGTGGGGCGGTAGCCAGCGAAATCAAGATGAAACCTGCCGTGACAAGACCAGAGGACGGCATTTTGGATGCATCGTTGGTGTTGGTAGCATCAACAGTCTGGACAGCGGCGTGCACACTGATTGCCAGACCGGTGATCTTCATGACCGACATAATACTCAGCTCGATACCTTTCTCCCGTTGGCGTCTTCTACACAGGGCGACCACGGCAGCAATTAAAATGCCACTATAGAACACAAGTTCGACGACGTAAATGATATGGGTCTTATCATCCCAAAAGGAAATTTTAGAAGTCATTTTCGGTGGTAGTAACGATAATTGAGTATGGATTTGAGTGTGAGTGCTGTTTGATGGATTTGAAAAATGCCTTCTTAATTTACGGTGCCAGCAATTCAACTTTTCAATCGCCTCTTATACAGTTTGCACCACTATCACAATTCACAGTCCAGTCACTACCATTCCATCTTCAAGCAAGACTCCAGTAGAATTGCACTGGAAGCGACAGGTAATTAGGCATGTAGGTTTACCATTTTTCGTTTCCTAGCATTTCGCCTCGCGCGGCATTTCGCCAAGCCTTTACTTTAGCCTGCCAAGCCTATTACGTGCGCAGTGCTCTTCATCTCCGATATACACGGCTTCTAAGTCACCATCCCCAAATAAGCACCAGGCAGTCACCAGGGTCCATTCCGAGTGCTTGTCATCCCAGCCACGTTTCCATACTGCGCCTCTGGCAAGAGAGTATGACGACAAACTTGAGTTCTCCTGCAAGAATCAAGATAGTCTTACGTTGTATTTACTGTTCGGTTTATGGCTATGCTCTTACTAATATTGGTTGTTAGTGAAGCTCTTCTCCAGCCCTCTTCAAACCTCACTGCCGTTCTTTCGTCCTCTCAAGCCTCTTAGTCGAAGGCTTAGGTACTGGTAGGCGAAATAACAGTGTATGCGGAAAAAATGATTACGATGAGGCGCGCTAGTCAGGACAAAACTTGACGACTGGAGAAACGATTAGAGAAATGCAAAGAAATTACTGGAGAAACAACTAGCTGGTGATAAATATTTGTCACTATAAACACAACTATTGAGTTTCACTATTAGAAACCATAATGGGCCTTCCCTTTAGCTCTCCCCGAGACTTTTCCTGCCAGCTATTATCTCAGCCATTCTCAGGATTGTATATCATGTGACACCGATATAATTCGGTTCTCATCTTAATGAACTTTGAGAAGACCAAGAAAACGCCAAGGACGAAAGCCACTCGTTAAAGCCAAAGCAGAGCCTCCAGCATATGTCATATATGCTGCAATGTCAATATTTACTTTCGATGAAGACATAGGAAGGCTCACGCTTAATGGTAGCTGTGCTGTAATCGACAGTGAAGACGACGGTTTCGAACAAGAAGTTTCAGGTGACCTATGGCATAAAAACCTACTTTCTGTGGACCCTCGTCCGCAGAGCGGCTCCTCAAATCTCCCAGTAACCTCTAGTTCGCCTCTGAACATTACCAAAGACCGCAGAAGGTCTTCTGTCTACGATAAAATGTCTGTGGTCACACCGCCAAACACAAGAAGGTTACAACTACCTCCAAGAGAGTCCACGAGTGAAGATGATTTAGCCTGTAGTCCCAGCACACTAAAAAAACATGGTCCTCGTGTTCTGGAAGATTTCAGACCCACCAAAATTCTGGGGCGTGGAGCGTATGGTAAAGTGCTCCTCGTCAAGGACTCTCACACGAACCGATTGTACGCCATGAAGCAACTTAAAAAGGCTGAAATACTAATCCATGAGGATCCTGGTCCCTCTGATGCCAAAGAAGGAACTTTAGAAAAGCGATTGGAGCGCACTTTTGCGGAAAGAACTATTTTGTCGGAATTGGAGCATCCGCATATCGTAAAGTTATTCTACACATTTCATGACCACCATAAGCTCTACTTAATCCTACAATTCATACCTGGGGGTGAACTGTTTTATCATTTGAAAGAACAAGGTGTGCTGGATGAACAGACCGTTGCATTTTACGCGGCGGAAATAAGTTCCGCAATCAAGTTCTTACACAGCAAGGGTATTGTATACCGCGATTTGAAGCCTGAAAACTGTCTCCTAGATGAAAGAGGTCATTTGGTTCTAACAGATTTTGGATTGAGCAAAAAAAGCATCAGCGACACTGAACTCTCGGCAGGTACGGCACCTCAAGAGGACGAACGGGTGGAGACACTTTACTCCATCATTGGAACTCCAGAATATTGCGCACCAGAAATACTAGGCAGCAAGCCTTATACTCAGAACTGTGACTGGTACTCTCTTGGTTGCCTAGTTTACGACATGTTGACCGGAAAGCCACCTTACACAGGTGCAAACCATAAAGTCATTCTCAATAAAATTTTGAAGGACAAAACGCCCAGAATCCCTGCTTATTTTAGTGAAGGTATGAAGGACATGCTTGGGGCATTGCTAAAGAAAGACGTCTCGAAAAGGTGGGATGTGGATAGACTTTGGGCTGCGGACGGTCCCAGGCCTAAGAAAAAAAAAGCCGGGCAGGCCAAGACTACCAGCTTTCAATCCCATTTTGTATTCCGTAAAGTAGACTGGAAGAAATTAGAAAGTGGTGAACTTCAGAAAACCACCCTTGGCCCAATCCTGCCTCTCATCACAGATTGGGAGTTGGCAGAAAATTTCGACTCTGAATTTACAGCGATGCGCTTAGACAGTGCAGCGCAATGCGGGCGCATTGATATTCAGCAGGAACTGAAACCTGAACATGCCCAAATGTTCAAAGGATTTAGCTACGTTGCAAGCACAAGCTACTTAGAACGTCATTTTTGATAATAAAGGTAATTTAAAGGTTTAGGAGATGAGATAGATGGCGTATATAGATAAAACTTTAATTGTAATCGAGCAGTTCAGGAAACTTCGTGAATCAGCTCAAATATAATACGACACACGGGGAGCGATAGTCGCACTGAAGGATCGAGTTCGACGCCTAAAATATAAGTTCTCAGGCTCATTAGCACAACTTGAGGTTTGATGCTGCCTCCTTTTTGTATTAATATACACATTCCAGGTCCTTTTACCGATCTTTGTCTTTAGTATATGTTTTCCTATAAGGTACTTTATACGCTCTTGACATTCATCATGTTCAGCACTGTTCAGGTCTTGTGGATTGGAAAACAAGAAGGATTCGGGCTGTATAAGGTCTATCAGATTTTTATCTAACCCGGCACCCTTTACCGTCCATTTGTTGCCGGCTTTAAAGCATATAATCAGATCTGTCTTGGTGAAAGAAGAGAGAGACATCTAGAAGTGTGACGTTATATGCCCTGTAGATGATAAGTCTCTCAAAGCGAGGCAAATGTGTAACAAAACAGTTGAAAGAGTAGCAACAGCTAAAAGTCAATAATTTCGAGCATTTATACGTGCCTTGCAAAGACGCGTCTTTTTAGCCAGTGACACTTTTACGACGGAAGTTATGAAGTGAACACTAAAATAAATGTATATGCGAGGGTATTCATAGTATGTACAAAAATTAGCCATAGTCCTGTGTAACCTGTATCTTTGATCCAAGAACATTTGAACACAGCTTGAGGATGCAACAAGAATTAAGGCTTTTACCTTTAATAGACAGCTTCCTTGTAGTGCGCCTGATATATTCAGAAATCATAAGCCCGAAGAAAGAGATAAACACTTGCACGGAGAAGCCTCAATCATTGAATGAGCGAAAGCTATTCATATATCTCTCCAGATCACTAAACCTTGATTTGAAGACGGGTGAGCCATAGGCCAATGACTACCCCAGTCCCAATATAAATGACTGCACTTTTTAGCTGCTAAAGAAACCTGAGCTCGCCTACTTTAAAAGAATCTCATAAATCAGAGACAAACAAGCGGGTTCAGCCGAAAGCTGACCGCATATTTCCAGAATTGTATTCAACACTTGCCCATTCCATATCTAAGACCTGCAGGAGCCACCCAGAAATGGAGCTTTGAACCAGTTGCGAGGGCGACAAGTAACAAACTAACATTTTTAGGAAGTACTTTCATTTATAAAACGTAGTGTTCTGATGTGTGCAATAGTAATCTAGTTGCTGGCGTTCCTGGTCCTTGAATATAAAGAAGCGATGACATAATAGTACAAAACGATAGGACAGGGCCCTTAAACGCCAGATATAGAGATCTCCAAAAATGCTTTCAGAGTAGTATGATACACCAAAGAACCAGTCAGCAGTAGCTGCTTAAGTTTAAATATTGGATTGACAGTCTGCCCGGAGTTCTTTTCCCGATATTTAGGTTTCACATGGTTCGCAATAAGCAGCGGAATTGGTACTGCACTAGTACTTCTACTGATTACAGCGGTCATCAACCCTGTTGGTACACAATCAGCAAGGTATCAAATACTCCGACTCAAAAATAAGTATAACCGAGCAACTACTGCCTTTTATATACCATGGTTTTGGACGATAGCATATCTAGGCATAGTTCACGCATCTACCAGCAATCTAACCCTATTTCATCTTATCAAAAAACGTCAGGACACTGAAGTATTCCATTGATGATGTTTGAATGCTGCAGCAGGACACAAGTGCTTCTCTTATGCTCAGATCTGTTATCAACAAGCCTGTGAAATGCTGATGCTAGTATTAAGGCTATTTGAACCACTTCAGAGGCCAAGAAAATGGTTACAACTGCAAAAAAAAACTTAGGAATGCATTGCTAAGAGATCTTCCCAAATTTAACTCGATTTGCTGTTTATCTAAAAAGGTTGCCAATTCCTTTGCCAACAACATTACAAGAAAATGTGCACGTCGCGGTACTATGGTCTTGCGCTTGACCCATTGTTCTTTTAATACATCGATCGAGGTACAGAAGTTCGCCGATATGCACATCTTCGAAGTCCGCCAAGAGTACACTTCCAAAACTGTTCCCATTATGAAAACATCAAGAGCGATCTCGGTAGTACGAAGATCTACAAGCGAGAGAAGTGTAAAGTCGTCTACGATCGCGAATCAGTGCCGTTATGGGTATCCCACTCAAGTAGTCTGTTAACGCCCAATATAATTACTCGGGAACCTGTCCCGTTTCCTGCTGAGTGAAAACGCTAATAATTCTTTTTTATAGGACTAAGTAGGATGTTCTGATAATCATCGCGAAAACACCTACAAAGTGTTGAAACAAGGACCTACAGTACATGAGCCTTGGTCACATTACTAGGGATTTGTCTGGAAGGGCAAGTGCAGGCCTGGATTTACTGAACACGCGCTTCAGACAGTCAAACCATGTTTTCAGACGAGGGAAGAGCAAAAACATTGCAACAATAGTGATGGCACTGGTTGGCTTACTGGCATTGGTAGCTGTAATTCACGGTCTTCAAGGCACTGATGAATCTATTGACTTACTGACGTATAATGAAGGTGACACCAATGGCAATGGGCAAAGTTACAAAACGGTTGAGGGCAATGTTGAAAACTCGGACAAAACTTTTCCAGGCTACGACAGCGCTGGATCGGGCAAGAATGGTGCAAAATCGGTAACTATGTCTAGCGCTTTGCGTGACGTTTTGAGAAGGATCAGGGAGCACTCTCCAGAAGGAAAGCTTGACACTACAAGGAAAAGGGAGTGCGCCATTGGAGACGTTGGGATTACGGACACCTCAAATTTCCACAAGCTAACCGAGGAGTCTTTGAAAAATTGCGTGGAGATCCCCGATGAAACGGTATCGAAACTTCGTGAATCCTTCACTGCATTCAAAAAGACATTGACAGAAGATTTGCTACCTCTATTTCACCAACGAGAAAAGCCGTCTTTCGAAGGCCATGGGATTGTAATTGTGGGAGGCGATAAGTACTCACTTTTTGCACTTCCAGCTATCAAAGCCATTCGCGAAAATAGTGGTGTCAAGATGAAAGACACTGTACCCATCGAGATCATGATACCGCCTAAAGATAAGGCGGACAGAAGTTTCTGTGACAACGTAATTCCCACCCTTGATCCTTCGGGGCTTACGAAATGTGTGTTTCTCGATGAAATAATGGATAGTGAGACTCTGTCAAACCTTGAGGGATACCAAATCAAGCCCTTAGCACTGTTAGCCTCTAGTTTCGAAAAAGTCTTGATGCTAGACTCCGATAATTACGTGGTTAACTCTATAGAAGGCTATTTCAGTCATAAAAAGTTCAGAGAGAAAGGTCTCGTATTGTGGCCCGACTACTGGCGCCGCCTGCACCACCCTGAAGTGTACAATATTTTGGGTATGGAAGTGTCTAGGGACGAGGTTAACAGAAACTCGGTCGATGACAGCTCTCCCAACTACATGTACAAGGTAGATTCAGATAAAACCCCGTTTCACGACCTGAGAAATGCGCTGCCAGATGGTGGCACCGAGTCCGGCCAATTGTTAGTCAACAAGAAGAAACATCTCGATACACTGATCTTGAGCCTGTATTTCAACTTCAACGGCTGGTCTTACTATTACCCAATTCTAGGCCAGGGGTTCGCTGGAGAAGGCGATAAAGACACATTTGTTATGGCGTCCCGCGTCATTCATGGGTCAGATTCGTGGCATCAGGTCAAAACCCCAGTGTCAGCTGTTGGCCACTGGGCGGACAGCAAAGACGAAATCGCGTTGACACCGGACGAGATGGAAGGTTCGACGAGAGACAAGTCTTTCAGGGGGACCGCGATGCTGCAACATGACTACATCGAAGATATCAGGTGCCACGCTGTGGCCCACGAGGTGATTGGTAACTCGGTGACTAACAGAGAAAAGCAATTTTGCAATGAATGGTACCAAGCTCATAAAGAAGAGTTCAGCTCAAACCACGATGGAATATATGAACAGTGCAAAGAGAATCAAAACTTTCAAAAAGAATTTCAAGCCCAGATGCGTAGCTCCTACAACATCGAGGATTACCTCGCCTTTTTCAAGTTCACGAGGGTGTCGTTTGTTCATTCTCATCTGCCGAAGTATGATCCTTGGACGTGGTTTGAAGATGGTGACATGATGTATGATGGTATCAAAGCCTTCAAGAATCACAAGGATGATCCCGACTACAAGCCCGCCAATTCAGGCCACTACCGCATGTATGAGTCGAATTTCAAACAAGTGACAGGCTACGATCTAGAATTGGCGAACTGGTCCGCGTTCAAGACGTATTTATGTGACTTGAAAGATGGCTACAAAAATTTCGGGTACTTGTCACTCAAAATTGGCAACAGTAAAAACCCAAGCCAAAGCTATCACGGAATGTGCAAATATATCGATGATAGGGTCGACTTCCTGAAAAGTACTACTTGGGAATATATTGAAGTATAACATGCTGTCCCCGACAAGTGACCAAATCGTACTTAGTTAGAGAACGATGTCAGGAGTTAGTAACCTAAATCATTCATCTCAAATCAAGATTAACTAACTAATTACATCAAGAACCAGAATAAAGCCAATATTAAGTATCGGTATATAAGCTATATACGAATGGCTCCCTTAAACCATAGCTTCAAAAGATTTCTTGCTACTAAGATGCCTACTTTCAAGTCACTGGTCTACTCGTCGCATGACGTTCAAGACTGTACTAAAGTGCTGTCGCTGCACAGTTATGAGCCCAAAGAAGCCCTAGGAACCTCAATTGTGCTTCGTACATTGGCGTTCCCTATTAATCCCTCCGACATCAACCAGCTAGAAGGTGTGTACCCATCGAAGCCCCCAAAAACGCTCAATCTTGGTACAGACGAACCTAGCGCCATTGCGGGTAATGAGGGTGTCTTCGAAGTGATTCGCGTTCCGGAAAATGTTCAAGGTCTTAGCACAGGAGATATGGTCATACCCTTACAGGCGAATTTTGGCACCTGGTCTACATATCGCACTTGTCAGGATGCATCACAATTGGTGAAAGTAGAAGGTTGTGACAAGATTACAGCCGCCACGATTGCGGTCAACGGTTGTACTGCCTACCAACTGCTCAATAACTATACTGAATGGGACTCTAAAGGCAATGACTGGCTAGTTCAAAATGCTGGTACGTCTTCTGTGTCGAAAATCGTCACTCAACTAGCTAATTTACAGAATGTGAAAACCTTGAGCATCATCAGAGACCGTGACAACTTTGAGGAGGTGGCTCATAGACTGGAGACCAAATTTGGAGCCACCAAGGTTATATCTGAATCTCAGAATAACGACAAAGAATTTAGTAAAGAGGAGCTTCCTTTGATTTTGGGATCAAATGCTCATGTCAAACTAGGCCTCAACTCGGTCGGAGGTAAATCCAGCTCCTCACTTGCTCGCAAGCTTGACAAGGATGCTACGATGATCACATATGGGGGAATGTCGAAAATGCCAGTCACCTTGCCTCCATC
Source organism: Lachancea sp. yHQL494 (assembly GCA_030562185.1). Taxonomy (NCBI): domain Eukaryota; kingdom Fungi; phylum Ascomycota; class Saccharomycetes; order Saccharomycetales; family Saccharomycetaceae; genus Lachancea; species Lachancea sp. yHQL494. Next base: position 22,282 of record JAJMGS010000025.1, on the reverse strand, counting down.
GCTCCACATCTTCAAGGGCCTCAAAAGTTTAGGCTTTTGGGTTACCAAGAATTCTTTGGCTGATCCTCAAGATAAGAGGAACACCGTGCAGGTAGTGGCTCGTTTGTATGCGGAGGAGAAACTTATTTCGCCAAAGGATGAGGTCAGAGAACTGGTGTGGGATCCCGAAGCTATGTCTGATGACCAAGTACTTGAGCTCATGAGGAATGGCATCACTCAGAAGGGCAAGAAGAACATTGTTACTCTTAAATGGTGATTTCGTAATTTCTTATACATACTTATATGACGATCTCATAAAACTTATGATTTAAATTTGGACGCCAAAAGGTACTGGCGGCCCAGCATCAGGCCTCCCACACTAAGGATCAAGTATCCAATCACTTCCCATCTGGTAACAATGGCCGCTGCACTTTCGAAAATCATATCTGCCAGAGCTGTACAGACAATAGCGCCCACAAAACAAGTAGATGCGAATTGAGGCGAAACCCGATCTGACAGGTGTACCAGCGCCCAGATCATCGGAAGGTGGCCAGCAAAGATAGAAACTAGGACCCACGCCGACGTTGACATAATAGTTTGGTTAATGGGGCTGTTCTTGGTGCTGAGCAACAAGAGTGGACCAAGAATGAGTAAATTCGCCGCCCCAATCTGACTTATCTCGTAATTCGAAATATTGGTTCTTTCTCTGTGAGTAGGAAAAGGATGAAGTCCATTTTCCGGTTGGATCCGGGAAGTGGCACTCCATTTACTCCATAATACGAAAGTTGGGCCAATGGTCAGAGCCCCAAGACCACATGTTAGAGCACCCTTCAACCTGCCGAAAAGAAACGGATCATCAAGTTCTCCAGTGTCCTGGTTCAAAGAAACTTTCCCGGAAAGCAGATCGCAAGACTCCTTCGTATAGGATACTATGAAGATTCCCGCCAAGATAAGCACGAGCAGTAAAAAGTTTCGCAGTAGGTTTTTCCTAGATGCCACTCCCGCCACAATCAGAAGCAAAGACACAATTTCGAACATCGAAGTGTTGTGAATAATGGCAACGTCCAGGGCTGGTGATAATCTTAATGCGACGAAAAAGGTGTATCCTGCGGTGGCCAACAACGAAGCCAAGACAAAAACCTTAAGCAATCGTTTCAGCTTTTCTGCGAGACAATCCGAGTGTGAGAGACATTCATTGTCCAAGTTGAGCTCCGCGTCTAGCGTTATAGATGCTAGTTGCCAGTAACCATGCCTCCAATACTCATGTCTCCCACTTCTGTAATGTTTTAGTTGAGAAAAAAGTTGTGTCAGAGGGGCCACTAAAATCCAGGCTGAAAAGTGAGCGAACAACAGGTAAAGCGTATCTTGATGGCTACAGTTAGAAATCGCATAAATGTGTGAAATGGTTTTTGTCTGTATGACATAGCCGATGACAGCAACCAGCCAAAGCCCGGTTCGCATTGAAGAAGTTAGCAGACCCAAAACGAAAATAAAAACAGCTGGAGGAAATAGAAAGCTAATTTCCAATAGACCTTGACGGGATAATAACAGGCTCCCGAGTCTGCTATTCTTTTATAATCCTCAACAGGTGTGGTTAGTGGTGTGGCCTTGTAAATGGATTGTAACTGCTCGTTCTTAAAGCGTAAACGACGCTTGTTCGTATAGCGCGACTGGGCCTGTAAATATGCCAACTAAACAAATCACACAGTTCCATGCATTGCCGCTCAGAATGTATCATGTGCACTTCCTGTTCCTACTGGCTAGCAGCTCTAGTTTGACGAGTCAATCAAATTTTGTATGACTTCGTGGCCAAGCTGGTTAAGGCGTGCGACTGTTAATCGCAAGATCGTGAGTTCGATCCTCACCGAGGTCGAGGAATTTTCCCACATTGGGAAAAGACTTAATTTTTGTGGCAGCGTTAGTTGGGGCTGGCAATTGCCCTACTTATTACGCGCAGGGAGCTCCCATTCGAGGCGTTCTGGTACTTTTGAACCGGTCTTTTCTTCAAACTGTTCTCGTAGCGTGCGGTTCTTCTCATATAGCCAGACCAGGTAGTTATAGCCTAAAGTAAATCGTACAGTTAGTATAAAATAAAACAAGACGTATGACACGTGATGTGATCAACTCTCATAATCAGTTAACTGTTGTAATAATTTCTTTGCCGTGAGAGCAAGGTATACGTACTTCGAGCATAAATTTGCATTTCGGAGCGGCCGTGAGCCGGTGTTAGATCAGGAACGATTTCAACCAGAGTGTCGTAGGTTTCGCGCATGGCTTGGCGCCGTCTTTGCTCAGAAGAAACATGGTTTTGCCGTTTCTGATCTTCGGACAGCGAGCTTTCGCGCGGAGTACGTTTCCGTTTCTTACCATGTTGAGCTGAGGAGTCTTGCGGAGTCTCAAAGGTCATAATGGAGTTACCAGTGCGAGAACCCTCTGTATATGTTGTGCTATTTGCTTGATCACACACTGTCTTGAGAAACAGATGTTTGAGGACCAGCTTAATTTTTTTCACATGCCTGATGACAGATTTGAAGAACAGCTGCTAAGGATGTAGATCAATGTCTGTCGAATTCCCAAAGAATTGGGGATCTAATCTACTTTGCACAGATCTCATAAGCCCCAAGTATCAATCATATCTTAAAGGAACAAATTACATGTGATCAGAAGGGTCAAATATATGCCTCAATATCAGTGCTGCTTATAATCCTCGCTCGCGTGGCGTAATGGCAACGCGTCTGACTTCTAATCAGAAGATTGTGGGTTCGACCCCCACCGTGAGTGTTTTATTTTTACTGGATTTTCTCATTTGAAATTTTGTTTACTAGAAACCAAGTCGTCAGTGATTATAATATCTGGCTATTCTTGAAGGTGATAATTTATTAGTATGGTATGTATGTACATGAGAGCCTTGATCCTACTCGTTCAACTCTTCCACGGTAATTATACGAGATGGAACAGCTTGGGCCGGTTGGAAGTTCGTTGAGTTTTCGAGCTGTAACTCCAGAGCAGTTTTCTTGACAGTCTTACGCACCAAATTGTCGTGGCCTCCTGACCTTGCTTGCTGAATTTGCTGTAACAGTGCATGACTACCTTTTGTTAGATAGCCACATTTCGAGGGATTGCTGTAGTAGTCAATGTCCTTTCTCCTCACAGGTCTAGCTTGCAGTGGGATACGACCGCGTTTTTCCAAAAACCAGCGAGGACTCAAATGGGCCCTCAGGCCGAGTTTATTAAAATACTTTGCTGTAAACTCTCCACCTGCCCTTTCAATGGCTTTAATTGCGCCTTCGGATGCCCTAGTCGCCTCTATTTTTAGTGGGAGGTTGAAATACTCCTTTCCATCACCCAAAATCTTGATGCCATCCTTGATAGACCCTGTTACTAGCCCCAAATCCTTCATTCTTTTCATATCTAATGTTTCGTTGGAACCAATATTCAAGCGGCCCTTACGGTGAAACCACATTATTCGATCGAGGTTTAGTTCATTCAGGTCTAGCGATGTGACATTGGTGAACCCTATTTTGGGGAAAAGCTTGTAAATAGGTGTTTGACCACCCTCAAACCACGATTTCACTTTCCCGCGGGCCTTTTGACCTTTTTGACCCCTTCCCGAAGTTTTACCCTTACCAGAGGAAGGACCCCTACCAACTCTTTTGTACTTCTTAGTGGATCCTTCGGAGGGCTGTAACTGCGATAGAAGTGACACTGATCGAGATTGGGAAGTTGCCAGCTGTTTCAGACCATTTTGAGTGCCCTGCAGCAACGCCAAAGGTCGGGTCAATAGCATCCTGAAGCCTTGGAGATGGCAAAAGAACGGCTCTAACCAGTAGTATCGATGTATCAGTGTCGAAAATTTTAATAAACTGTAGAAAAAAACTACGTGCTTTAATTCTTTGTATATGTATCTGACTAGAATGCAAGTGGTCAGTTGTAGCTTCTATGGCCAAGTTGGTAAGGCGCCACACTAGTAATGTGGAGATCATCAGTTCAAATCTGGTTGGAAGCATTTTTGTTTTTGTTCTACATATTATCGTGAAGATTATCCAAATGATTGAACCTTAAGTTACTGCTTGCGAAAACGCTTACCATTATTGAGATTACAACTCCTCTCACCAGTTAGGCGTGAACGTATCTATCCTAGTGCTGCAAACGCAGCACGTCTTAGCCTCAAATACTTTTTTTGTTGACAGTATTGCAATCCCGGGAACGTTCAAGTATATAATGCTTGTAAAAAAAATAGTGCTATATCTAGTGCACACACCGTGGTATTAGATAAATGCCGACCAGCGTGAAAAAAGTCTGATTTGCCAACGTAAAGCTGACGTCCAAGCCGTGAGTATCGTTGAGTTAGTAGTTCCCTCTTGTGTAACCCTCTGAATCTGGGTTCACTATGCGCAGCGGACCATGTTCTTGCGTAACATCAGGTAGCGAACCATCACTGAGTCTTATGCGGCCATAGCTGTCGTCAAATACCGGTGTTTGGCCGGAGTATTCATTGTTTATAGAACTGTCCAATTCAGAAGACGTACGACGCAAAGACGTGTTTCGTTGAGCAGCTGGGATTGCAGAGACACCACCGTCACCAAAGGAATACGGTTGATGCTGTTTCGTCTCTTCCAGATCTGTTTGCTGTTGATTCCGATGACGCCAAAAGAGGAAAAAAATCAGACCCGCGATCAAGAACGACCCCACCATTGCACCCACTACCACGCCGGCTATAGCACCACCGGAAAGTGAGTTTTTCTTGTTAGAATTTGACTTGGATGTGCTAGCAGCGGACTGGCCACTTGATGTGGGTGAGTCTACCACTGTAGTTTGAGTCACATACATGGTAGAACGACCGTTGTTGGAAAGGGTAGCAACCGATGCCGATGATGTGACCATTGTGGTAGAAGAACGTGCTGAAGTGATAGAACTGGAGATGGAACTTGCTGTAGAGCTGGGGCCCGAACTGGAGCTTGAAGAAGAGATGGTGTTCGAACTGGAGCTTGAAGTAGAGCTGGAGCTGGAACTTGAGGCAGAGCTAACGGAAGAGCTAGTACCCGAACTGCTACTTGCCGACGAACTGGAGCTAGAGCTGGATGTTGAGGAGGAGCTAGTTGAAGAGCTTGAAACTGTACCTGAAGATGTGCTGGAACCGGAGCCCGAAGTAGAAGTTATACTTGAGCTCGGTACCGAGACACCGGCCTTCAAATATACTTGGAAATACTCAGACCCACCACACGTTTCGTAAGGCCATCCTGCACATGAGGTATTGCAGTTGGAGGAGTCTATAGACGAAACTGCACTTAGGGCAGAAGCAGAACTACCGCAGTAGCATGTATTCCCTCCAAGAAGCGCGACCACATCGCTACCATCGCATTGATCCTCACAGTACGATGTGCTTTGGTACGTGTATGTGCCTTTGGAGGTCAGTGCTGAGCTCAGATCTGACTGTTTGTAGCATCCAAGAGACGAATAAGTCGTGTCTGCTGTTACCACGGGAAGAATTACGCTTGCGTAAACAGATATTAAGCGTCTTTTCATCTGAAATATGTGTGAGAGTGGGGGTCCTTCAGAGTTTGGTGCAAATTCTTCCAATTCCAGACGAGCAACGACTCCTTTCAAACAGAAGATTCAATCCTTAATAAATCCGAACTACTTTCCAAACCTTAGACAGCTCTCAGATTTGTGAATGTGACGGAAGGTCTCCTGCTAAATGGCTAAACGTAGTGTTTTAAAACTATATCCGAAGCGTATTTTCTTATTTACCACCTGCAACGAAAAACCGAAAATCTGGACTTTGATTGAAACGACGAGATGGGAAAATGTGACAAGTAGGCACGTGCCTGTTGTTTACTGAACGGATGTAGAAAAAGGCAATCGATTACGTGGATGCATGAGAATGCTAGGGAGAAACAGATAAGCAGATGGAGGGGAAAGAGAAAGACCGGTGAATTGTAGAAGTAGAAGCAGCTGACATTGAGGAAGAACTTGCGAAACTCCATGATTCTAAACAACAAATGTATCTTAAAGTATACCATTGGTACATCACATGAGTATTGGACTTATGAATTCGACAATAATATTGCAAAAATAGTTTTTAATATTTGGCGTTTGAATTTCTTCCACCTGATACGAGTTGAACTACGCGTCTGGGACAGTTATAGCTGTCGATCTCCATGATTAACCCCTCGCATAGGATCTAAGATGCTACTGTAATTGTATCATCCTGGGTTTCAAATCGTGTTGCGATGGTATGAACTTTCGTACGATCTGTCGAAATTACATGTATTATCACTTTGTAATATTGTGTCATAGTGCTCATTTAATACGCTATAAACTCGATCTGTCGAGAATTCAGACAAGTCTTGCATACAGTCGGATCATTTGTAGTTCAGGGTCATCCTAAAACCAGACCGTCCTATTGGTCACTGGCCACAGGTGCCATTGGCTTAGTAAGATTCATTGCCAGCGGTTAGGCTTTCGAATTACTACATTGTGCGTTTACGCTAACAGCTATGCTCCAATATCCACAGGATCTGCTATATTTATCAAGTACATGGTCTTAGCCTTGCAGTGTATTTGGAACAGAATTCTCGTGTCATTCGTTGCAAAGGGGCGCTGCAAGTCATATATAGGAAATTCTTTAATATTGCAGAAGTACAGACGTTTTGGTCAGTTTTTAAATAGAATTTTATACCCCGTAAACTTTCGACCGACAATACTGCATTCAAACGAAAGCAAGTGAATTTTATGAACTGCCTGGAAACTATCCCGGCAACGCAATCATCCAAAGATTTGCTTTTCGTGTTACGTGAGTCTTCACTTGCATTCTAAATCACGCGACTAAACAAAAGTAAGAAAATACGGATATGAGTGACTAGCTAACTAAGTAGCTCATCGCATCTCGCAATCTGCAGATAGAGAAGCAAATGAGCTCGCTCAAACAGTTACAGAAAAATACTGCCCGCAAAAAACAAGTGTATAAGCCTATTCTGGATAATCCATACACCGATGAAGCTCACAACTGGCCTTACGTAGAGGATCAGCAGTTGGTAGCCGAATTGATAAAGACGCACGTGATTGAGACACTCAAACACGCTGCTGGGTCGTTAGAGGCTTACTTTGGGTTCAATGCTGTGGTAGATTTTCTTCAGAGACCCGTACCGATTTTAGACGATACATCAACTGTTTTTCTTTTCGTTTGTAACCGTGATTCGGTGCCCAGCGTCCTTTTGGCTCAGATTCCAATTTTGGCCCGTGTATCGCGATACGACGTCGTGTTGGTACCACTCCCGCGTGGCTTTATCATGCACTTCGATTATTGCTGCGCAGCCGGAAAAGAACATGATGGCTTGTTACTCGTTGTACAGAATGCCAACTTTGACCTGCAATTTGCTTCTCAGGTACGTAGACGAGTAGGTCACGTGTGCCCACAACCTTGGCTCAAATTTACCAGCTCTCGGATTGGAGTTGTGGGTTCCGAGATATCTTTAAATTCCAAATCCTCAAAATAGGAGCTGCTGTAGAGACTTTGAAATTGATGTGTACCATTTTCGGGATTTGTTTGTACTTTTTCCAATTTTTTCTCGCCGGCTACTAGAAATTTCGACGTCGATTCGATGAGCTCCAGAAAGAAGTTGTGTTCTTCAAAGAAATTTTCCACCCGCGAACAATTTTTAAGAGGCTACTTTCTTTTGGATCTCCACTTCTATAGCTTGCTGAGGGTTTTGAGACTGGGACGATTCCGAGAGGGTTTCTTCGTTCTTTCTAAAAATGGTGGTTCTCAATCCTAACAATTGGCACTGGGTCGACAAAAACACTCTACCATGGACCGAGGCTTACATGCAGAACTTGTCCACTTCGATTGATACATCAAACCAAACGACATCTTACCAAGTCCAGATCCATAAGCTGGATTCGGTTTCCGGTGACTCCCACGTATCTCAGCGGAAAGGCAAAGTTATCTGCTACTTTGACCTGAATGTGCAATTCGTTGCTCAGGTCTTGGATACAGATTCCGGCGCTATGGTCTGCGAGGGCAAAATATTGGTTCCGGAGTTGGTGCATGACGAATCGGATTTCGAAATTCGGCCAGAAGGCTTTGGAGACCACTATACATTGGTCAAGGAACAGCTAGTTCCCAGCCTTCGTGCTGCTTTGTGTCAGTACCAAGCAGAACTGATTGAACAGCATTCGAAAGATGTCCAGCAATCGTGACTACGGAATACGCTAGGCTTCTTTGGGTCGTGAACTAGAATTATACAGACGAGTAAGAATAGATATTGAAAAATCCCGAATAGCTTAGCGTTGAGCTTAGTACGCGTCGTTAATATATATAGGGCACGATTTTGTAGGGCACTTCAGACTCATACTTGTTCCAATCGTCGCCATATTTCATCTTGCAAAGGTGCTCATCACGCTGTTGACGATGTACCAGTAGCGTTGCAAAGTACAATGAGTAGTAGTAAGTCAAAGGTGTTTGGAATCCCGTTGCCAAGCACCAACTGAGTGAAATCAGCCAGTCACCGAAATAGTTCATGTGCTGAGACATACCCCACCAACCGTCGCATAACAGTTTAGTTCCACGCTTAGTGTCAAGACTCTTCAAATGAGGTAGTTTGCCTTGGCGGAAATCAGATTTCTGTTTGTTAGCGGAGTGGAATATGTAATAGCCTAAAGCCATAATCGAAATCAGGAATGCCAAGTACGGGCCACTCAAGCTTATAGGAGAAACACTCAAATAACGGGCTTGTAAAGTGTAAGTGAAGGGCACCAACGCCAAATCTCCAAATGCTAACATATAACCGAACCCATCGGTGGTGATGTCCATCATTGTCAAACAACCTTCTTCGTTTAAGATACCATCAACGACGTAGAGACCTTCGGCAAGAGTTACAAAGAGGATAGCATTATTCACCTCGCCAGTTTTCAAATAGTGGTGATGCAGACAAGCAATATTGATAAAAAGCCACAGCAACAAACCTGGGCGCAACTCGCAAAATAGCTTCAAATCTAGAGGACCCAAACGTGGGTTCAACTCACGACCGATGAACCAATCGTAAATGATATTCCCAGAATTACCACTGACCGACAGAATCCTTTCTCTAGTGTCAAGGCCATTCTTCTTTACCAGTGGAACAAAGCTGAATGCATAAAGGAAAAAGGACATAACGGAAGCAAAGATAATCGTGATGATGCATAAATCCGTTTGATTGTTGTACAAATATTGTAGTTCTGGCAGTTCTCCCTTGGTCAACTGCCATCTGACTCCCAAGACTGCCAACAAAGTGGTAGTAAGTGCGATGCCATTGATTTTGTAGCGCAACTTCGACCCATCTCGTAGTTCCACTCCATTTAATGTGTATCCTGGTAATGCAACGTCAAAAACTGCAAGGACACCGAACCAGACCAAGTAATACGTCCATAATTCCCGATTGGTGAAGTACCATTTCAGCGGTTTTATATGGTTCCACAACTCTGCAACGTCAAAGTTGGAAAAGCACCCTATAACATGATAGTCAGGCCGAATCATTTGATTGAGCATGGTGCACACCAGTGGTAAACCAAATGTGATTCCCAAAACTCCGGGGATCCCACTGAACTCATAGCTCCTAGTTTTAGGATTTAGAGGGCCGGTGTGTTTAGACATAGCTTATGGCCTGGTGATAGTGCTTGGGGGAAGGAATTCGAACAAGTTTCTCGATTTGGTCTTAAGTAGCGCCTTGGATGTGGCTTTTTTAGGAAATGAAACCTGAGTAACAGTCAAAATCCGAATTTTATGTAAAATGCGGCTCGTTTAATTTTCGACTTGGTTTAGCGATGACAGGTAAAGGAACTAGAATGACATTGGTAACACATGTAGACGTGCAATATGGACAATAGAAGTAACAGCATCACTAAACTGTGGATAACTCCTGTGTGGTGCATTCTATCAGACAGCAATTGACGAACATCAACAATTTTTTGACGTTTTCCTCACAGTCGGTAACCACCAAGTCTAAACCAAGACTTGGAACCACATCCATCAATTCAGTTGTAAGTGTATTACTTAGTATGAGCACGCCCCGTGCACAGTCAAGCCATATTCCATACTTAATAGCCGCATTTGCGGAGCTTTTTGACCTTAAATTCCTTCTACCACAGTCAAGTAGAAGTTCTTCAGAACAGCGGGTTCTGGCGGTAAACTGTGCAAGTGTTCCACCTACCTGAAAGACTAGGTATGAGCTCCAGAACTTGGCTACCAGCTGGGAGAAAGGTGAAAATTTCACGCGGTGGCCCAGTATCCGATTCCAGTGTCTCCATTTGTAAAAAGTGTCGTATATGATATCATTGACGTAGCACTGCAGGATTCGGGACATATTGGCGCCCAAATAGGTCGCATTGTTAGGATGGTCGCGAAACTTATATGACTCCAAAACTCGCACAAATTGCTGGATATACTGGCTTAACAAAAGCTCCGTTTTGAATTGATCGACTTTGGTATTCTGCAGGATTTGTGGGAAAACTGAAATTTGGTGAGCGGTTATTTTTCTATGGGTCTTGATGCTAAATGTTGAACAAGTACGGATTTGTAGAAGCGCGTCGTAGTTGACAATTCCGCAATTTCGAAAACAGCTTTTGAACAGCTGGAACGGTGCAGCGCATTCACCAATTGCGAGCGACAAGTCAACCTCTTCTGGACCGCTGTTTAAAATCCACAATAAAAATGATAAGTTATGGCTTCGCTGCACACTAGAGTTCCTAATCGTTTCGACAAAATGAAGTGGTGGTATTACGGGCGCTGGAGATCGCAGCACTAACGGTAGTACCAAGGGAGTAACAGTGACATCATTACCGTCTGGAAACTCTTCATTGTTGGCGAGCGATTGATCAGCACTTTGGATAAAAGTTAGCGCGTCATCCATCTCGTAGCCAACACTACAAGTAATTGAGCAGTGATATATGGAGCACTGTTCAGTTTGGCAGAAAAAGGCTTCCTCGTACCACTGTATATCAACGATTATTTAATGGAGTCGTACGTTAGGTGTGGATTTTCAAACGATCAGAGGTAAAAGGCTGAGCGGCTAACTCCAACTCTTTTTAATCTAAAATGTAGATCACAGTATACGTATATATCCAACTAGATATTAATTTAATGATATTCTGTTAATACAATTCCGCTCCAATTGATGCTACGAAAAGCGAAGGCATAAGGACTGTTGGCGATCTTCTCGAGACCGTTTAAATGACTCAAAGCACAGAATATACCGACTATGTACATAATATACGCACATTGGAGTCCCAGCTTTTACAAGACCCGTTTTCTAGTGGGGCTGCAGATTTAATCTCGGAGCATATTAATTTGATTCGGTCTCTGGTTGTTTGCGTTTCTCAATTACATCGCGGTCTCCGGCTGTCATGGCGTAAGGGAAGTAGCTTAAAGATAGACCGTGAACGTGGGTTTCCTCTCTTAGAAGGCGCCAGTGATCAGATTGCCGAAATTGTCAAGGCCATTGACTTCATCACAGTGCTGGAAAAAAGGTTCAAAAAAGCGCAAACCCAGGCCCACATCGAGTTTCGACTCCATCTCAAGGATTTACAAATTGAAGGCTGCGAAAAGTATCGGCAGGGACAGCAAGAGACTGACAAAGGAGCTACAACATCAAAAGATGACAAGAATTGGTCACAGAAGGAGTCGACACAGCCCGGATTCAAAAACCATAAGCTTTTATCAACAAATAAGAAAATAACTTCATCATTAGTGCGAACAAGCCACATGCTGCGTAGCTCCGTGCTACAAAGTGAATTGAATATATCCGAACTACAAGAACAAACCACCTCTCTGCATAAACTGAACGATCGATTTGATTCTCTATCCGGGGTTTTAACTACTTCTTCGCAGTTTGTGAAGGTTATCCAAAATGCGTCTGGTCAGGAAAAGCGACAAATATATACTGGACTGTCCTTCCTGGCTCTGTGCATTAGCTGGGTGCTATGGAGACGTGTGTTTAAGATGCCCGTGAAATTAGCACTGTGGATTTGGTTCCGATTTTTCCGTTCCATTTTGGCACTTGTTGGTGTAATTCCGAAACCTGAGGTTAGATTTGGCCCGGATTCAACAACTGCGTTGATGGCAACCACCACACTGCCTATACCAACAGTAGCAACGGAAACTGACTCTATGCTGACCATGGTTGAGGACGCAGTAGGTGATGCTTTTTCCAGGATACGAGATGAGCTGTGATAGTGGAACTAAGCTGGGGATACTGAGGCAGCTAGCCAGTGATTGGCAGACCATAGGTATGCTCAGAGGCCAACGAGAGTATCTTGTGGTATGCAAGCCTGGACAGATGTCATGGGCCGCAATTGGTTTGTGGTAATATCATATGGCTCCCCTACTGTTAGCTCGAAAGTAAGGAAGGAAGGTAAGTAACAAAATAAAATTCTAACGTCACGCTAATCTCACGTGACTACATTCACGTCTAAAACCAATACACGTGCCAAATACAAAAGTACTCTTCAAATTCGCCGAAGATGCATAAACACGCAGTGCGGACTTGTCTTAGCAAAACGTCTACAGCGATATGCACGCCCGGCGGGTGTGCATATCGCGTAACACGTATCCTTCCCCCCACATTTTAATATCGCTCTATCTATAGGTACGAGGATCCATCTCATCCTATATAAACCTTCCAGATATGTCAACAGTTTCCCTGGATTTGTTCAACTCTAATTCATACTTCTTTGATTAAGTTCTGTCCATAGTCATGAAACCTTTCTTCAGACCGTAGTTTCAACCACGTCGAAGAAACTAAGTAGGGAGTTGTGGCGACAGCCGATAAAACTGCTCAGCCCAACCGAAAATTTTTTTCTGCCCCTTTCCTTTCCGACTAAAATACAACAACCTCACTAAGGACAGAACAGAGCACGAAGACCACAAACATCAACAAAAGGGAACCCACTCTCCTCCACGTTAATCCTCAAAATTCTTATAAAAGGGCAGACGAAACGCGGGGAAAAATAGTAGTGGTGCCACGAAAAATACACTTAGCATCAACTCAACCGCTCCTCCCATGGCCCAGCACAAGTTCTCGGAGTACAGTGCGGAAACTCCAATGGGGCGCAAAAATGCTGGCAGCACCAAAAAACTGGACCCAGAGACCAACACCGTGGCTGGTCGCGGTTCAGCTGTCGCTCCTGGCGATTCTGACTCGGACTCAGACTCACAATCTTTCTCCCGAATCCAGATCAAACCTGTCAACGATGAAGACGACACTTCGGTAATGATCACCTTCAACCAGAGTGTGTCGTGGTTCATCGTGGCGCTGACATTTGTGGCGTCCATTTCCGGCTTCATGTTCGGTTACGACACCGGTTATATTTCCAGCGCATTGGTTTCCATCGGCACGGATCTGGATAACCGCGAACTCACTTACGGTAACAAAGAAATCATCACCGCGGCCACGTCGCTCGGAGCCTTAATCAGTTCCATCGTCGCGGGCACTTGCGCCGACCTTTGGGGGCGTAAACCCTGCATCATGTTTTCAAACGTGTTGTTTGTGGTGGGCGCTTCGCTCCAGATCTCAGCACATACATTCTGGCAGATGGCTGCGGGCCGGCTCATCATGGGATTTGGCGTCGGAATCGGTTCTTTGATCTCGCCTCTTTTCATAGGCGAAATTGCTCCCAAGATGATCCGTGGCCGTCTCGTTGTAATCAACTCCTTGTGCCTCACAGGAGGCCAGCTTATTGCCTATGGCTGCGGTGCCGGTCTCGACAAAGTACCCAACGGCTGGCGTATCCTGGTGGGGCTTTCACTTATTCCCACTTGCATCCAGTTTGGGTGCTTCTGTTTCTTGCCTGACACACCTCGTTTTTACGTGATGAAGGGACAGCTTGACAAAGCCGCTCAGGTCTTGGCAAGGAGTTACAACGAAGCACCAGAGGAGCTTATTCAACAAAAGATCATTGAGTTGAACTCCCTAAACCGTGTCATTGCCGGCAACTCTATTGGAGCTAGAGTTGTGAACATCATCAAAGAAATCCATACGGTTCCTTCCAATTTCAGAGCTTTAATCCTCGGTTGCGCCATGCAAGGTATCCAACAATTTTGTGGTTGGAACTCCCTCATGTATTTTTCCGGAACCATTTTTGAAACCGTTGGCTTTAAAAACTCCACTGCCGTTTCAATAGTCGTCGCAGGTACAAATTTTATTTTCACCATAGTTGCATTTTTTGCCATTGACCGTATCGGGCGCAGAGTCATCTTACTTATTGGGCTACCAGGGATGTGTGGCTCGCTCATTTTATGTGCCATAGCATTCCACTTTTTGGACGTCCGTTTCGAAGATGGTGGCAATGCTGTGATCCAAAATGCCGGATTCACGGCCTGGGGCATTATCGTCATCCTGTCGATCATCTCCTATGCGGCATTCTACGCATTGGGTATTGGTACCGTTCCATGGCAACAATCTGAATTGTTCCCACAGGCGGTACGTGGTGTCGGTACGTCGTATTCCACAGCCACCAACTGGGCGGGTTCTTTGGTCATTGCCTCCACGTTTTTGACTATGTTGCAAAACATAACCCCCACCGGAACGTTTGCTTTGTTTGCCGCTTTGTCGTTTGTGTCATTCTTGTTCATTTACTTCTGCTACCCAGAACTGTCCGGCCTGGAGCTGGAGGAAGTCCAGATGATATTAAAAGATGGCTTCAATATCAAAGCCTCAAAAAAGCTCGCCAAGAAGCGGAAACAACAGATGGCCGATCAAAGGAATGCAGCTCACGATCATGAACTGCAAGGCTACAATAAGACCAAACCTTCCGATGAGTTAATGGAAGGATGAGAAATCGGCATGAGGCAAAAATAGAGGCCGCGCCTCTTCTTATTAAACCCTAAAGAACAAACTATCGTCTAATCACCCCCGCAGCATGACACTAATAGTGATGTAATTACATTTGTGATGATAAAGACCCGATTTTAGTCTCTAGCTTAGCTTACTGGATATAGCATTTCACGAATAACAAAATTGACCCGAGATTTCGGATACTGCCTTCTCATAAGCAAGACAGTGGTGTTCGGAATACGGGAATACCATATTCCCATCACTTTTATGTCAAACTGACACTCGTTGATATTTTTCCCCTTCCAAAGTTGTAAAAAAATTTTAGTCGATGCGATGAGCTATGATCCTAGTGAACTACAATAGACATCAAAGTGTATTAACCATCAATAATGGCTCCAATTTCTAATCTGAAAAATGGCAAGAAACACGCGTTAAAGTTGCAAGATAACAAGAGATCTAAAAAGGCCAAAAACGCTCTTGATGAATCGCCGTCGTCACTAGAGGAAAATTCGTCCTCGGCGGAAGAAGACGATGTGGAAGACATTCTCGATGGTGCGATTTCAAGTGATGAATCAGAAGAGGAAGACGAGTTAGATGAAGAATCAGACAATGATGAACTTGATCAAGACAATGAGGAAGACCAAGTTGAACGGGATGGACAATCCAGCTCCGAAGATGGGGATAAAGAAGAAGGCTCCGCTGGCAAAAAGATCTCCGATACTGACGGTGCAGGACAGCACGCAGAGCAGAGGAAGCTATTAAAGGAGCGGAAAATGCAGAGAAAATCTGGTACAGAGGTCCAACAGATCAAGTCCCTGTGGGAAAAATTGCGTGTGAACAATCCACCTGTGCCCAAGCCCGTCCGTGAAAAATTGGCGAACGAAGTTTGGAATCTATCCAAGGACCGCATTAGTGACCTGGTTATGAAACACGATGCCTCGCGTGTTGTACAAACATTGGTGAAATACTCATCCAAAGAGCGCCGTGACCAGGTAGTCGATTCACTTAAGGGCAAATATTACGTTCTAGCCACGTCATCGTACGGGAAGTACTTATTGATCAAACTGCTGCACTATGGCTCCAAGCAATCGAGACAGGTGATTATTGATGAACTTCATGGATCTCTTAGAAAACTCATGAGACATCGGGAAGGTGCGTATGTCGTGGAGGATCTATATGTTCTCTATGCATCTCATGAGCAAAAACAGCAGATGATCCGCGAATTCTGGGGTGCTGAGTATGCCGTCTTTAGAGATGCCCACAAGGACCTGACCCTTGAGCAAGTATGTGAGAGTAGCGCTGAGAAGAAAAATATCATTTCCAAAAACTTGATTGGAACAATTACCGCATCAGTAGAAAAGGGCTCCACAGGATTCCAAATTTTGCATGCTGCTATGGTCGAATACGTGAAGATTGCTGGTGATAAGGAAATCTCTGAATTCATAGAGCTGCTCGAAGACAAATACGCCGAGCTGGTACATACCCCACAGGGTGCCGAAGTGGCTTGCACCCTAATTGCCAGAGCAACTGCCAAGGAAAGAAAAATGATTATCAAGAACCTGAAGGACCACGCTGATAACTTGATCAGGAACGAGTGCGGAAATACGGTATTCATTACAGCTCTGATGTGTGTGGATGATACTGTTATGATGTTTAAGTCATTTGGTCCCGCCATTAAAGATCGTTTGCAGAGTATCGTGGTTGACAAATTCGGCAGAAGGCCCTTCCTGTATATTTTACTGGGGCTGGATGGGAAATATTTCTCACCCATTGTCAAGAATGAGCTGCAGAAGTACATTGAGCTTTCGAAAAATACTTCGAAGAAACCTTTTGAGCAAAGACGGAAAGAACTTTTGAATAAATTTGCTCCCATGTACCTGAGTACCATTGCAAAGCATCATGATCTTATTCTGGAAGAAAACCTTGGATGCCAGTTCATCAGCGAGGTACTTGTCAACGACGAATTCTACGAGCAGCTTAGCGATCAGGACAAGAGAGAATACAAAGAAGTTATCGACACCATCATCGTCTACTTTAAGGGCGATATTACTGATGATCTCCATCCAATTCACAGGCCCTTCTCGGTCAGATTATTAAAATCACTGATCCAAGGCGGTAAATGGAATGCCAAGGAAAAGAAAGTAGAGCCACTTCGCAGCGTAGAGGGGCTAGGGCGAGACTTTGCTCAGAAATTTTACGAAGACATTATCGATGAGACCAACCTGCTCGATTGGATTAACAATGCCGACAGCTCTTTTACGGTTGTTGCCCTATATGAATCGTTATCCCGGAGCGGAAACACAAAGTTTGCCAATGATTTGAAAAAGGTGTCCAAAAAGATCGACCGAAAGAGCAACAATAACAAAGGTGCTCGTCTGCTAGTAGAGCTCATGAATGGGTCAGCTTAAGCCTTAAATGCTAATCAGACTGTTTCCAAGGTTGTACATTAAATAGAGAGGAAGAACATCTTAAAATAATATCACTATAGACGCAGAAACAGAGCTGGGAATATTGGAAGCCTAATCAATACCCTCTACACCTCCAATTCTCTGTATTACATCAACTACTATAAAACCGGCTCCAACTGTGCTCAGTGCTTCTCATTTCTGCTGTTATGAGCAATGAGGAAAGTCCTCATCGAAGTCAAGATGAGGGTCCCGGAAAAGAGCTAACATCTAGCCAGATGAAAGATGAAAATCCAGAAGCTGCTGCCTCGGCTACGGCGTTTGATGATATCGAAATGGTCGAGGCTTCCCAGGGGCCGTTAGCGCTCCAAAATTTGATCAAGGATCTCCCCAAAGAGTGCACTCCCATCAGTTTCGATGCCCACGACAAGAACCTCTATGTTGGCACGGAAGAAGGCGATCTTTTGCACTACTTTGAGATCGAACCTAAAAATTATATGTTGGTTTCCCAGACTAAATTTGACTCAGCCCGAAATGTACCAATTGAAACTATTATAGTTTTGCCTCTTATTGAGGTCGCCCTTGTCCACTGCGCAGAGTCATTACACTTTTTCCTTCTACCAGAGTTTGCACCTGTACCTAACATGGGCAGCGTATTCAATGTTAGTGATTTCCAGGTTTTGAGGTATTCTCCCAGGTCAAATACCTATCAGGTCCAAGTATTTGGCTCTAACGGTGTCAAAAAATTGAGCATTTCCAGTAAACACGTTTCAACATCTGGCCTGCTTTACTCAAAGCCAATCTTAAATGCGAGGACCCACCGTAAAACTATAATGTCCTCTAATGGTACTAATTACGAACTTATAGATCTGAAGGCGGGGAGCACCATACCTCTTTTTCATGTTAGTGAAACAGGTGCCAACTTGAAACCTTTAATTGTGTCGTACAGTGCAGACGAGTTTCTTGTTTGTTGTGGAAACTCCGCGGAAGATAGTGCAATGGGTCTCGTCGTGAACTGTCAAGGAGATATAACACAGGGAACACTTATTTTCGAGAGGTTTCCTTTGGACGTCTTAATTGACCTTCCAATTATAATTGTAGATTATGGGGAATCAGGAATCTTCATATATCGAGTGGAGACAAATAGTGAGCCAAAGGTAGTACAGAAATTGTGGAGTAGTACAAAATACAAAAGACTGCGACTGGCTAAAAGCAGCAATTCATTTTCGGTTGACAATTCAGAAAAAAAATCGAAGGTCGTTGAAAAACTGAGGCTGGTTCCCCTCATACAGGGAACACATGAATTTCGCATTGAGCAAGAACGGAGCTATGTGATGAATGACTACGAAGAAATGACCTCATTGGTAGTTTATTCTTCTGCAGGCATCTACCTCTTATGTAAAGAACCCATCATTCTCCAGGTATCCGATTACAGCGAAGCGACTATGGATAGGGTCAAAGAGATATTGGACAGTCATCATAATTCCACTTATATTGGAAAATTTCAAAAGCTGGAGATACACTACCTTCAATTGTTGTACCTACTTCTGGAAACTTTACATTGCCCATCGATAGATGAGCATATTGTGTCACACTGGTGCGCCTATGCTTCGGAGGTAGACCCTCGTATTTTTCTGAACTTATGCGGGATAAAGATATTTGGAGATCCATGGGTTCCAAATGGCTTGGTCAGTTTTATTCATGAGACACGCTCACTTAAATTGAGCAATAAATTCCCTAAATTTCTAGATACCTTAAAGTTTCTTCGCCGCAAACTTCGAGAAGGCAGATCAGATCCAATAAAAGATAAGGAAAATGTTTTTCGAGGCATTGACACCGCTATTATAAAATACTGTGTGGACAATAATATCGATGTGGATGTGAGTCAATGCGAGCAATCAAGTTACGTTGATGTACTATCACAGTTGATATTCAATAAGGAGCGCTATGGTTCAGTTATCTATGACATTTATTTTCGTAGAGGTGACTATCCCAGCTGTCTAAGGATTCTCAAAGAGCAGAATAATGGACTTGAGATGAGTGCTTTCATATTGGCTAACCTGACCAATCTTCGGTGCAACGACATGTATGATGAACGGAACTTGTTGACGGATATGGTGTTTCTGATAGAGCTTGAATGTGGTTACGAGGACCATACTATTATTATGAGAAATGTTGCAGACATCCTCAAGCAAGCAAAGCTTGACGTCAATGACTTAGTGAGCATGGCAGAGAGTAGCGACACTAAAATTACCATCCTGGAATGTTTAGGTACCAGCGATCTTAATGATAAGCATTTCATGATAGAATATTACGTCTCGAAACTTCGAGAGGTGATGGAAGGAGCAAACCTTTGGGATTTTTTTGCAGAAGTATGTGGTTCATATACACAAGATTTGGACTATATGAAGCCCACCTTACGAACTTTCCTTGATTTCAAACTAAGGTCAAGTTGTGACTCCAAGAACTTTCTAAAAATTACTGAGAAATTGAGAACACTGATGTACCAAGAAAATGATAGATCGATTTTTGAAACAGTCATTAACAAAATAAAGCAGTTTGATATTGCCAATATGTTGTCAATTTATCTTGCAAGAGATGAAGATCAGCATTTGATTTTTGAAGAGGACTTGCTGGACAAGCTAATGGCATTTAATGACTTTGAAGCGATTGACAAAGCTGTCACTGAAAAAGAGGTTGTAGAGGTGTTAAAATATTACCTACAACTGGGATCAAAGAGGGATTCTTTGATACTGCTGAAGAAACATTTGACCAAGCATTTGAACACCACGAAATCTTGCGAACAGTTGCTGGAAATTTTGCAGCTCATACCACTTGATTACGGCTTGATAAATATAGTTAGCTCTCTAGTACCTGTATTGGTAAAATTCAGGAGTGTCCTCACGGAGCAGGAGTTGCGAAAGGCACTTTCAAAGCAGCAGTTACAGAGCAATCTGAAATTAATGCAAAAAGTCGAAGGAGGTCAACATCTACAGCAATAGTTTAGAGTGCTTCATATATTTACATGTTTATAAACTAAATACCAACCATGGGAAGACTAACAATCCATCAGGCTATGCTTTAAGTTCAGAGATGGGTTTCAAGCCAGAGCACACATTGTATACAAGGTCTTTGTTTGCTATATTCATGTTGGATTTCTCCAAGCTAAACCTTACGATGTTGCTATTTTGAACAAGTTCGCCTTTTTTCTTGTTATTCTTCGCCAAGGAATCAAAGTCCTTTTCGTTAGTAGGTGGAAGAGAAGTGTACTTTCCCTCCACAGTGGTCTCAAACTGCTCGATGTTTGGATACACCACCACATTAGAAACTAGCTTTTCTTTACGCCACGTAAGGGAGGAAGCCGGCGTATATTGCCCAAAATTCGCTGCGTCCGGGCTCAGGGAAACGTTGACGGGTCTTTCAGAAGGAGACGTAACCAAGCCCAGGTTAACATGGCGAAACAGGGGGAAGTCACTCTCTTGCAAGCTCGAGAGCCCGTACAAGGTCATTCTAGAAAAGGAGGTATGCGCCAGTTTGGGTGCGAATTTTAACAGCCCCAGCGGCGTTGGCTCATCAGGAGCATATAGCTGAGAAACCGATGATTTCTTGGCCTGCGCCATGATGCCTTCCATGGTAGTAGGTGCTTGTGTGAGTCCTGGAGCATTACGCTGTACTGTCCTGGGGGTTCGACTTCTTCTTGCGTTAGGACGTGATCGCGACTGAGAGTTGGCCGTGTCAGTAGCAACTTCAGCCGAGTCCAAAGCGTCCATAATTGTAGACCCAGCGTCGGATTTACTTGTAAAAATCTCGGCGCTACCACCTCTGCGTTTGAATTGAGGTTGTCTGTTCATCACACTGGAATTGATACTAGCCTTCCTCAATCCAGAAGATCCAGACAAGTTTTGACCGTTTGTAACCGGTCCCTGCCTAAAACCCGGTTTTTTTGAGCCAGCATTTCTGTTATAGTTACTACCCCTAGCCTCACGATCACCGTTGGCATGTCGAGGAGCCCTAGCTCTTGGTTGATTCAAGTTTGGTTTCTTGGCAGCAGTTTCTTTCACTCTTTCTAGCACATTTTTCAGGAAATCTTGAGATATGGTGCCACTATAAAGCCTCCTGAAGTTTCCAATAGTCCTTGGAGCAATCATAACAAAGATCAGACTTAAGCGAAAGACCTAATGAGCCTCAGGTACTCGCTACTTTCTTATCCAGAACGTTTATGATTTTATATGATGAACTAGTTTGATCTCAAAAGAGTTCGAAGATTATTTTCCTCCGGTAGAAGATGACTATATATCACGTGATATATAGCTCTACGCGGAGCTTCAACAATTGTTTGAGAATGATAATATCCTTAACTTCGAAGTCATGGTCACAGATGACCTTTCACTTCTCAAAATTTTAGTGAGGAATTAGTTAGCATTTAATATGCATATGCAAGCAATATGTCGGAATCCTAAACCGATTCTCTTACATTGTGAATCACAATAGCAGTATGACACAATAGTACAAAGTGATAATGGTACCGATTTCGAGTTCATTCTAAAATATAGTAACCCAGCCCATTTAGTGCTTTGGAGTACTGGTAGTAGGAATGCTTCCTGAGATTATGGTGCGGTTATAGCCAGATTTATTAACAGTTCTAGCGATTTCCTCACAACTCAAAGCTTGTATGCATGCCAGCGTTTATTCCAGATACTGACGCTACTATTCAAGCGTAGAAGAATCACGGAGAAATAACCATAGGTTTTTCTTTTGAAAAGCCGCTAACTATAAGCCAGTTAGGAACATTCTGAGCGACCACTTTAGCAAGTTAAGTAAAAAAGACGCGGATATGCCTCAACAGAATCGCCTGTCTGTGAGTTGCGTGGCATTGGCACCTTGTAAATCGAGGTAGAATTGTGGGGCTTCTTTTCAACACCTCCTTATTATAAATTATCGAAGCTAGAACTTTGACGAATAGCTTTACTTTTATTGAGGCGAGTCTGAATCAGCAATGGAAAGCTTGCTGATGTTCTTGTTTAATTCTTCCATGATCAGGTTGATTGAAGTTGTTCGTAGATGAAGGTTATAAATATCTCTCCGTGA
>JAJMGS010000024.1:391-329446 GCA_030562185.1 Lachancea sp. yHQL494 | reverse complement strand
ACTCAGTGGAAATTGTGTTTGTCACAGATTCAGTCCAACCGGTGATAGCAGTGGAGTTAATGCCAACAACCGGAGTCTCCACATAGTAGATAGTCTCCGTAGTTGGAATACCGTCGGAACCAGTGAAAGTAGTCAACTCAGTGGAAATTGTGTTTGTCACAGATCCAGTCCAACCGGTGATAGCAGTGGAGTTAATGCCAACAACTGGAGTCTCAACATAATAGATAGTCTCGGTGGTTGGAATACCGTCAGAACCAGTGAAGGTAGTCAACTCAGTGGAGTAAGTGGAAGTAACAGATCCGGTCCAACCAGTAATGGCAGTGGAGTTAATACCGACAACCGGAGTCTCCACATAGTAGATAGTCTCCGTAGTTGGAATACCGTCGGAACCCGTGAAAGTAGTCAACTCAGTGGAAATTGTGTTTGTCACAGATCCAGTCCAACCGGTGATAGCAGTGGAGTTAATGCCAACAACTGGAGTCTCAACATAATAGATAGTCTCGGTGGTTGGAATACCGTCGGAACCGGTGAATGTGGTCAACTCAGCGGAAATTGTACTCGTAACAGATCCGGTCCAACCAGTAATGGCAGTGGAGTTAATACCAACAACTGGAGTCTCCACATAGTAGATAGTCTCGGTGGTTGGAATACCATCCGACCCAGTGAATGTGGTTAGTTCAGTGGAAATTGTGTTTGTCACAGATCCAGTCCAACCGGTGATAGCAGTCGAGTTAATGCCAACAACTGGAGTCTCCACATAGTAAATAGTCTCGGTGGTTGGAATACCGTCGGAACCCGTGAATGTGGTTAGTTCAGTCGAGTAGGTCGATGTCACCCTTTCACTCCATCCTTTGGTTGTGGTAGTCTCGATTCCTACAACTGGAGTCTCGACATAGTAGATTGTCTCAGTGGTAGCAATTCCATCAGATCCGGTGAAAGTGGTTAGTTCAGTCGAGTAGGTCGATGTCACCCTTTCACTCCATCCTTTGGTTGTGGTAGTCTCGATTCCTACAACTGGAGTCTCGACATAGTAGATTGTCTCAGTAGTAGCAATACCATCAGATCCGGTGAAGGTGTTCAATTCAGTGGAGTAAGTGGAAGTAATTCGTTCATTCCATCCTTTGGTTGTGGTCGATTGAATTCCAACGACTGGAGTCTCCACATAGTAGATAGTCTCAGTGGTAGCAATACCATTAGATCCGGTGAACGTGGTTAAGCCCGTTGAATAAGTGGAGGTAACAGAACCAGAGTACCCCGAGGTGGATGTTTTTGTCACAGCCCTTGTTGGGGTCTCGACATAATAGAGCGTTTCAATAGTTCCCTTCCCATCGCTGCCGATTTCTGTAAAGATCTCAGTAGAATACGTTGTGGTGAAAGAGCCAGAGCCAGGTATTATTGAGGTGCTCTGTAGCCGAGCATAAGGAGTTTCAACGTAGTACAAGGTATCTACGGTTTGAATACCATTGGTTCCAGTGGTCGTGGAATATTGCGTCGAATAAGTAGAAGTGACAGATCCGGTCCAGGCATTCGACGTTTCAGTAGTTCGATCTACTCTGGGAGTTTTCACATAGTAAACCGTATCTACAGTGGCCAATCCATTTGAACCTGTGATTGTAACTAAATCAGTTGAGTAGGTAGACGACACAGAGCCCGAATATGGTGTTACATTCGTGGAAGTGGAAGTGTACACCGTAGGTAGCTCTTCAACCACGACGTTGCCGGTAGTAGTTTTGCCATTCGTGACGGTGTAAGTCGAAACAACGGTGTATGAGGACGAATCAGTTCGAGACCAGTATGTGGTGGAATATGCAGGCGGAATGTCACATCGAGCGCCATTGGCACCATCGGGTGCAGAAAATATATAATTAGTCCAATCCTTGTGCTGCACACCCTGTGGGTCGGTAAAGTAGAACTTCAATCCACCAATGTAATTCCTGTTCACGTAAAATAAACGGATAGGGTAGTATGAACCGCCGACCAGGTCGATGGTGATTGTATTAGAAGTTTGAGGCCATATGGCAAATAGAGTAAAGTTCCCAGGATCCGATACCGAGCTTCCAATTTGACAGCAGTTAAAGGCATTACCGGCCCCTACGTTAATGTACGCAAGGTCATCCACATAGTCGAGGTCGAGGATATAGGAACCGGTTGTTGGAGCGTAAAAATACCCAGTCACCAGCATAGAAAAATTCGTGAGTGTAATTGGGTTTTCGTAGTTATAGTTAGCTGGCATATACCCTTCGACAATTGCACAAGCAGCCGGTACGCTGCCGGTATCAAAAGTCAGATCGGTTACTCCTGAGCTACTGCCTTGTAGCCCGGCGCCATATTTCTCATATCCACCATGTAGATACGCAGAGTCCGAATAGTGAGGGTCGTAACATGGGCTAGTATCCGTCAGAAGTGGTATACTGTAGAAGGTGACCGAAAATCCAGATTGAAGATTAGATGGCTTACATGCGTTGATGGCACCTTGATCGACAACTACACCTGCCCAGGCGAGCTGGAATATCGCCAGAAGCACACTGAAAGGCAGGAAAGCGAGCATTTGAAGTTTGATTCATGGGAAACAGGAAATGCCTTAAAAGATTCACCGCCAGCCCTTTCCATTTTATAAACTTCTCCCTTCGAGAGATGAGGACCGAAGTTCCGCATAGCTCTTGTTCCATATGTCATTACTCTGACCAACGTCTCGCCAACCGATGCCCCATACACGATTGTTCTTTGTGCTAGATTACATAAGCTGCGTGCCTTTGACTAGAATTCTCTGCAGACGAGCTGACCTAAGCATAAAAACGATAAAATCTCACGGTCTATAATGGACTGTTGAAATGATACAGCAACAGAAGCACTGTCGTTAAAACTGTCTGATGCGGAGCCCCACTGCAGAATAATACTTTGATCCAGGCATAGCGACCGATCACAGCAAAGATCCTTACGAAAAGTGAAGGGGACGTGGACTGGCAGGTTGTAATTTTTTTGCATTGTTACCCAAAAGCTTTCCAGCAATTGCGGCGCTCAACTCTCTGTTGAATGAAGACTTACTGCAGAATGTAGTCAGTTTAGTTATATTAAGTGCGCATTGAAGCTGAGCGGGTTAAAATTTTTTTGGTCTACTGTCAGCAATTGCTGTCATCCAAACCACTCCTGAGGGAGAACAGCACAGTGCATGCAAGGTATCTTCTGCCGGTATGGCGTGCCGTAGAGGTATTCCTAAAGTTCGGATCCATGTGGCTGGAACAGTTACTCAGGTATCAGGGATGTCACCTTCCTCAAGCTTAGCTTCATCAGCGACTCAATTCTACATCGGACCTTTGATGGCATACAAGCTGGATAATTTCATCCCTAGATAGCATTTGGCATCCCTACCATTTTGGCCTCTGGGCAGCGGTAGATACTATGCTGCCTTTGTTCATAGACTTCGAAGATGCAGATGCTTCGTGTAAATGGGTGTTGCTACTTTCCTTTCCATTGACTTCAACATTTAGATCTCAATTCTGTTCGACAAAGCAGCTGAAGGATCAGCATTTTTAATTTAGTAGGATCTCTTCATTCAACTACGGCTGGAAAAAATCGGTCAGGCGTGCAGGCCTCATCTTTCAAGCCATATCTATCCGTGCTGCGGGTCAAAATTCCTTCCCCATAAGCGGAACCTTCACTGAATTTTGATCGCTAACGGTATGCTGGATGGATATGTCAACGGTGTTTTCGACATTTGGAGACCAAAAGGACGTACCTTACCCATAAAGTCTAGTACATCCCAGTTAAATTGTTGAACAAAAAGTGCGTAGAGTAATGAGAAAGCATGAGTAGTTGACGCCAGCGCGTACACCAAAATAATTGTAGATCTGTACTGTATCTGGAGCAATATTCCGCCTGATCCTTACTGAATCCTTAAAGTCATAAAACTCTTGTCTAGGCAGCGGGTAGAGATGTGATGCGTATGATAGATAGCCAGATTCTCTTCCTTACGCCAACTTTCGAATTATGTAACTCCAATTTCTTTGCCGATATACGCTCCCATAAAATATGTCGATCCAAGAAAGAATACGAAATCCGGCCACCATAGAGCAATCAGTGTTTTCCGTAGGGAGAAAGTCTTTAGCTCTTATATAGATGCCCCCATTTTTAGAATCCGCCATAATCACACCCTCTCAGCAACCTCTCAAGCAACAGAAATTCTCCCTTTTTCAGGGCCTCCACTCGCCAGGAATCTACTAGTTAAATTCTCTACCAACTCTCTACCAATGACTGTCAATGCTTGTTACACACGCTACACCTCTACGTGCCTCTCAAGCATGCCTCTTAAAGCTTCCAAGTCCTCTCGGGATATGTTCCATCCACATCACGTCGGAATTAAGCCGTGGTAGTACTGCTATCCCATACATTGATGTTGGCTGCTACTGCTAGTTTTTTATGGTCCATCGTTGGGCCGAATCTATTGTTTTAATTTACAAAGGCTCCTGTATGGTAATACTGAGCCCGTGATCATAATACCAATGTTTATCTTGTTTTATTTCACAGCATATGTGTTGAGCTTCTAAAATATTTATTTACTATATGATGTGTACTTATGGGCTTGCCACCAGGCGAGACCAATTGCCACGCTTCTCTTTACCGTATTGGATGTCAGCGATCCATTTGGCAACCTCTTCCGTGAAAGCACCACTCTGCTTTCCTGGCTGCAATGGAAGATTGATATCCATACCATTCCAACCGATTTCCTTAATCGGAGACACGACAGCAGCGGTACCAGCACCGAATGCTTCCACCAATTCTCCCTTAGAAGCTTTTTCTTGAACCTCCTTGATGCTGAAGTAACGCTCAGAAATGGTCCATTCGTCAGGGTGCAATTTCTCTCTCGCCAGAGACAAAATAGAGTCCCTGGTAACACCTTCTAAGATGGTTCCATCCAGAGGAGCGGTGACCAATTCATTTTTGCCCGTTTTGGAGTCTTTAAAGACAAAGAAGACGTTCATGGTGCCAACTTCGGTAATATACTTTTCAGGGCCAAACAACCACAGGTTTTGCTGGTATCCTCTTTCAGCAGCTTGCCTCTGGGGCAAAACGCATGGTGCGTAATTGGCACCCAATTTCTTGTCACCGCAACCACCTGGCCAGGCTCTTGTGGCATAATCGGTGGCTTCAAGTTTCACAGCTTTGAAGCCGGTCTTATAGTAAGGTCCAACAGGAGAGGCAATGACAAACAGTAGGGCTTTGTCAGGAGCCGTAACTCCTAGTGCGGGAGTAGTTCCAATCATGGTTGGTCTCAAATACAAGGCGTATCCTTGACCCTCTGGCACCAAGTATTTGTCTTGTTCGATAAGTTTCCCCATAAGCTTGATGACCTCTTCACCGTCGACAGTGGGCAAACAGATGCGGGCCGCAGATTTGTTCATACGTTCCATGTTCTTATCAGGTCTGAACATTGTGATCTTGTTATCGGGAGTTCTGTAAGCTTTGAGGCCTTCGAAAAGCTCGAATCCGTAGTGAAAAACCGCACTGGAAGGATCCAAGCTCAAATTTCCGTAAGGCTTGATCTGGGGGTTGCCCCATCCTTGCTCTTGGGTCCACTCCACGGTCAACATATGGTCTGTGAATGTTTGGCCAAACACCAACTCGTCATTGGACTTTGGTTTAGAAGGGCTTTTTGTAGTCTGGATCTGCAGTTTGCTTGCATCCAGTGGTGCAGACATCGTTCTAATGACAGTGCTGCTAAATAATCTACTAGCAAACTGTAGCTGATTAGTTCTTCTCAGCATCTTATAAACGATAGTGAAAGGTTAAAAGCGGCAGTACTCGGTCTATGGGTTCTCAGTCGCTGTTTAAATTTGAAACGAAGTTCTTGGTACCTCTTATTTATCCTAATCTATTTAGTCCACTCCGTTTTGTTATCAAATCGGGAAATGACTGTACACAGACCGCTATGACTAAATATCGCTTACAAGTGTAAAAAGACTAATGTTTTTCGGATCTTAACTGTTTTTTCATGGATCGTGATAATGATAATGAGTCAACGAATATGGTACTATTTTTTCGCTGGTACCGGCGATGAAAATAACACTGGCTACTGACATTATTGCCAACAAAGCCGTAAGCAGGGTTACGTGGCATTAAGGTTAGCAGAAGTTAGGAACTGACACATCAATATATGTAGTAATTTGTATAAGAATGCACTGTGATAGCTCCTTTACAGTTTAGGTGAAGGACAATGTGCGATCAAACGGCGGTTGTCGTTCGAAAGACGTTAGAATAATACGATTTAGGGGGATATAACGCTGTTCACGGAGTTGATATTGAAATTTAATCATTGAGCGTCAAATGTTTGTGAAGTGTGTCAAGCTATATCCTCGAAGGAGAGATGTGACCAAGAAAGGTGCAAGAAAAATGGAAGGCAAAGAAAAACCATTTGAAGGAATTTATGTGAACTGCTATCAACATTGCTATAAACTCATCAAGTGGTTATAGCATTTGTAGCGGATCTGGTTTTTATCAAGCTTTAATATCCCTGCTAACAATTGTACGTCCTCTCAAATAATGATTGCTTGTGACATAATAGTACAAAGTGATCAACAGACTGTGTTAGGTCTGCACTCTGGTGAAACCGGTGGTCTGCATGAACCTCCCTTAATAGGGTTATGGGGTTTGTGATTATGCTTTGTATATAATGCTTAGCTTCTTATATTGGCTGGAATAGTGCTCTTTTATCATTCATTATGTGACAATTCAATACGTCTTACGTCTGTACAATCGTGTCACATCATCGTCATGATGCACTTTAGGTGGTTCCATTAGGCAACGCAATCGAATCTTCTCAAATCTAGGAGAAGGCGTTGTATAGATGCCCTGGCCAAATGCATCATTTGTAGAGCTACAATACCCTTGCAAATTGATCGTCTCAAGTATCATCTAGCGATAAAAAGATCGCTTTTTTAAGCAAAACAAGAAGCTAGCAGAGTCAGAAAAAGCATATGTTAGCCAAATAACGCGCTTTAAGCGCTATTAATTGTTTGCGCGGAACAGAAATTGTCGGAATCTGTCAGAACTAGCGAGTTGCTGCTGGATAGTGCCAATTGCATTATACAACGAGTGAGCACATGCTGGAGAACCGCGACATTATGGTACTAAGTGATGTCAGTAAAACATGGACGGTCGATGAAAGATTCTACGTGAAGCCCTAAAAGAGCTCACGAAGAATCCGACGATACGACAAAATGGTGTGATACCTCGGATGATGACCATCTGGGATCACCCGATTTATCATACGATCGTTCCTGAGTATTGAGTGAAAAGTTTTACGCTGAATCCAAAATTTGTATAAATACCGACAAACTGTTTAGACATATTGACCACCTATATAGCTGAAATAATCACGGAGAGATATTTATAACCTTCATCTACGAACAACTTCAATCAACCTAATCATGGAAGAATTAAACAAGAACATCAGCAAGCTTTCCATTGCTGATTCAGACTCGCCTCAATAGAATCCTACAAAGTGATGTCAGTAAGGCATGATCGGTAGAACATGGATACCTTTCAGTTACGTCAAGAAAAGTCTCAGACGATATTCTGAAGTGGTCTGAGAATTGACTGGTGACTCACCCGAAAATAGCCTGATGTATCGTACGACGTCTCGTACGATTATTCTAGAAGGCTGTAAAACTTTTTAGACTCAGTCCAATATTTTATATAAATACCGATGGTTTATTCCATATGTAGAGATCCCACTCTTCACGTCTGGAAAACCACGGAGGGATTTACATCACCGACTTTACCACTAGTAATAGTAATAGTAGAATAAGTAATGCAATATGTCTATTGACGATATTACTGATAACCTCACCGAACTCACATTGGGTGATAGAGAGTCAGAAAGCCGATAGAAATTATGTCCTTTGCTTTTGCAACCCACTCTTACCAAAAAGTTTTGAAACTGCGGAAGATTTCTACTAGAACATCTACGCAGATATTCCAGCATACCACTCCGTAAATTTTGACCTTTGTGCTGGCATGTTCCAGCATTTATGCATTTTTCAAGGACCTTCATATACCAAATTCAGATCGCCTCAACCAAGTAATTGGCATCATTGGTATCCACAGAACCATTAAAGGACTCAACACTGCCCACCTTTTGAGTTTATCTGCCTCATAGCTCTTTCCATGTGTCTTTTGACGTTTGGGTATTTGCCTGTACTCGGGTACTTTTGCGATACAATTGATGAGCTTCGTTCAACATTTAAATTTAAGACAACTGGGTAACCATATACTACTAGAGAAAGCTTTGGGTGGAAAAACTCGTATTATCCCTCGATCTGCTAGGAACTTATCAAAACCCTTTTTTCCTGTCTCACTAGTGTTACTTTTGAAGTAGGCACTTTGAAAGGCCGTTCGAAACAAAAGCTTGATAAAATACCCACCTCTTCCAAGCTACCAAAAGAATTTTCAAACGAAGATTCCAAAAGTGGCTTCGTCCCTCAATCCTTGGGTTATACACCTAGTTCACTTTAGATCTACCAAAACGTACTACTGCTCTGCTAGGTTATGGCTACACCTAAGTCGGTTCTGCGACCCCAGATAAAAAATATTATACGCCAAATACCACCGTCCTCTCTAGAAAATCAATCTCAACTTATTCTGGATGCTTTGAAACCTATCTTGGGCGGGTACTCCTCTGTAGCATGCTTCATGGATATGGGTCGTGGTGAAGTACGAACCATGCCCATTATACGCTATCTCTTTGACTTCAATAAGCGCGTATATTTACCAAGGTGCACCAATACTCGTACCAGTGGACATGCAGTTCTAAGGTCGGGAGTCGACTCGCACCCACATCTCACATTCCATGAAATGGGTAGCGTGGCGCAAGTAAAAGCTCTTCAACCACAAGGTAGATATCAGCTCCGCGAGCCGCCTTTAGAAGAGCCACATCCGGATCCTCCAAATCTCGAGGTTGTGCTGGTTCCCGGAGTAGCTTTCAGCATCCACACAGGAGCAAGAATGGGCCATGGTGCAGGATTTTACGATGATTATATCAGTCGCACTCTGCTTAGACATGGAAAAAGACCTTTGTTGATCGGTCTTGCGCTCCGGGAGCAAATAATCCCCCAGGTACCAACGGAGATCCATGATCATCATATGGATGCTGTGGTATGTGGTGACGGAAGTGTATACTGGTTCAAAGACAAGACACCAGGGTCGCAGAGCGGTTAGCGAGGCGATGATCCTTATGTATTCAAAATGATACAAGCCGTATTCGATAAATATATGTGCATGCAATGTGGTATCTGTATATGGGACGTTGAGCGTGTGTCTTCATGTCGTGAACCGACCTGTACCTTTTACCAAAGTGCGACCACCATTCTGGTCCATGAGTTCAGCATGGAGCTTTACCTTCTTGCCGTTTTCTTCTACTTCGGTAATCCTTACAACGACGAATTGGTTGGCGAAAGTAGGAAACTTATAATTGAGCGTCAAGCCACTAGTTTTCTCCGCCTTCACACCTTTCGCGAATGTCACTGACTCACGCATCAGATCTTCCATCACAGTGGCCAGTATTCCTCCGTGGATCAAAAACGGGTACCCTGTAAGCTTCATGCCCAAGTGGTAAACGCCTACTGTTTCTTTAGTTTTTGGGTTGTAAAAAAATCTGGGTGCTATAGTTATGCCGCCCGGTACTCGCAAGGTCCGGTCTATCAGCGTGTTGCTCTTCTGCCTTTGAGAGAAAACTTCGGTGTAACCCACTTGTTTCAATTGTTTTACGACATTGAGATTCTCAAGCCGGCTCTGCAACTGTGCCCGATACTTCATCAAACCCTCATCATTATCTGGTACGTTGTCGGACATGTATTTGGCCAGCAGATCTGCAAACGTCATATGTTGGGTAACAAACCATCCTAAGCCAAAACTGGCACCAAAAGTGCTCCAAAGAAGCCATTTATTGGACTTGTTTGGTTGTCGTATGACGAATTGTTTTGAAGGAGTCGAGTAACCTTTATATCCAACTCTCAAAGCTATTTTGAACATGATCAAGTGCTTATCCGTTTGATCAGGAATGCGCGGAAGTAAGAACTAACAAAATACGTTTAGATTTTATAGCCGTGAAAGAGAGCAAGACCATACTACGTACATAATGATAACCCACTTTGTCAAGTTTACAATCATATTCTCAACCTTTGATAGTACTGGCTCGACTCTAAGTTGAATTCCTAGTACGAGGATATTTTTTTCCACAGCTTAAGCGCTCTCTTTGTGGTGGTTTTCTCATCGTTTGTTAATTTCATCAATTTCTTATTCCAGTCGAAATTGTAGAGCAGTATATACATATAACCAAAATTCGATCAAATTTATAGAAGTTTGGTTGGTATACAAGCCATGCCCATGAAAATAGAGCAACTACATCTCAATGATTCTTCTCATGGTAGAGAGCTCTTGCATGAGACCAAATTTATACCGACAGATAAAGAAATATGCGACGATGTGGTCCTTCTATGGCGCCAGGAGCCAGCTTCCGAAGATGTCGATAGTGCCAGTTTGCATGAGAAGATCACCAAAAGAAATCCAAACTGGATTCTAAACCAAGAAAAGCTTAACAAAGCACTGGTAGACCATAATTTGACGATATCAGACGAATCTAAGCTTGTCACATACGCTAACCAAGTAGAAAGTTTCCAATGTCCGCATTTAGATCACAAAGCTCTCGAGAAAATAGAACTCCGCGAAACGGGATTCAACAGTTGGTCTGTCTTCGCTCGGAAAGCCCTGCGACGAGATGAAGTCGTCTTTTATGAACATGAACCCTTGACACCCATTTTACCACTGGAAAAATCGTCACTGGCTCAACATGGGAGGGCATGCTCTTTGTGCGGACAGTTGCTCTCTCAAAATGCACAGTTTATCATGAAAAACATGCTTGATTGTCAATCATGTTCCGCTGTCTGGTGCTCCAAGCACTGCAAACGGTTAGACACTACAACTCACGGTTTCCTTAAACACCCTACTTCCAAGAATAGACAAGTCTCCGTGACAGGATGGCTGGCATTTGAGGAATTGTGCAAGGAAAATGCCATGCATGCTGCTTACTCAGTGGGGATCATATATGCCCGTATTTTGCTCGACAAACATGATGGTAGTCGCATCAGAGAACAGTTTGAGTCGCTCGCCCAGGTCAGTCAGAATATACGAATCAAAGCCGCAGACTCAACAAATGTCGGTGGAACTTTTGATACATCCACGGGTGCTGTGTCCTTGGAGGATAAAACATTGTGGGGCAAGGTATTTGAGTTGTTCTGCTGCGCATTTCCGAAGGTCGTAGAAGAGGAAGGCCTTGACCTTGAAACTTTCTTGACGTACATTGGAAAGTTTAATATAAACCAACTCGAAGGCCAGATATTTACACTCTACTCCCAATTGAATCACCAATGCGAGCCCAACGTCCGCTACGAACTAGACGCCAAAACTGGTCTGAAAGTTTTTGCTAGAAAGGACATCAAGAAAGGCGTTGAACTTTTGACTACTTATGTGAATCCACTACATGGCGTCACTTTAAGACGTAGAGAGCTCCTCGTAAATTGGGGCTTTCTTTGTAATTGTTCTCGTTGTCAAAAAGAGCTACATGCCCGGCAAAATACAGCCATACTTCCTATTCTGGACGGGTGTGAAGCAGATACATCTAGACGGAAGTCCTCGATGAAAGCTTCAAAGCCTGACTTATCAGAACTCTTGAAGAATGGTCAAGAATTTGACCTAGAGATACCGGAAGATCTAGGTTTTGATAGAAGAAGGAAATCGGTGAGGTTTGACGACAAGGTGATGGCTGCAGTCGAAGAATAGCGAAGTTATTACCTTCGAAAACTTTAAATTTGACCAAAATAACTAAAAATAGTTAGGTGTTTATAGAATTCTTACCCGTATACGGTATTCTGCGCATTGATAGATCCGTGTGTGCTAACATACCCGATGATAGCCTATACATGTTGTTTTTTTGTTAGAGGTTCCTCACGAATGAGATTCGAGACATCGTTGTCATCTGGTAGGGGAGGTGATGGAGAGGTTTTTGATTGTTCTGAAAGAGGGACGCGATTCCTCAAGTACCTTATGAGCATTGAATGCAGATCGTCTTTTGTGAATGGCTTTGCTAAAATGTCATTCATGCCATGTTGGAGATAAGTAACCAAGTCTTGGTCCTCGATATTTCCTGTCATGGCAATGATGGGTGTATGATTATCAAAGCTTCTGACGATAGATGTGGCAGTGGCCCCATCTAGATTGGGCATTACAATATCCATCAAGACGAGATCGTAACGGAATTTCTCTAAAGTCGAAATTGCCGATAATCCATCTGTCACCACTTCGACCGTGCATCCATATTTCATTAGGAACTTGGAACATAGTTGAATGCAAATAGAATCATCCTCCACCAATAAAACGTGGAAACCTGGACGTAATATGGGATGGTCTAAGATCATTTGCGGAGTGGTCGAAGGTGGGCCTGAATCTATATGTGAAGATTTCCGCGGCAGTGTGGGAACTGCAGAGCTCATTTGGGGCGAGCCTATAGGCTTCATCGAATTCGTCGTAGGCATTGTAGCATTAAACGTCAGGTTGGTGGGAAGCTCCAATCCTTGAGAACTTAAACTGTTGATTAAAACATTGAAGTTCGTCACCAAAACATTGCTGAATTCTTTTGTGGCTACAAGGTTATCCATAAGGGTATTATAACGCGACTGAGATTTCTGAAAGCCCAGCTTCAACTCATAATTCTCATTTTTCAAGTAGTTTACTTCTTGATCCAACGTCTCTACCCTCCGTTTCAGCTGATGGAATTTCGATTTGCTCACTGTATTATTGAAAAGCACTTCTGTTGCAGAATCCAGATTATTGCTGGACCCATTTTCACTGCCGTTTTGGTTCTTGACTAAAACCGTGTTATCATCCAGCATGATTTTCTTCTGCACCGCGGATTTCCGCTTGATGTTATCGAGCTGTTCCTCGTCGTGGATTCGAAAATTTGGATGCTTGAATTCCCAGCTATGTTCACCATATTGAGAGTTTTGTTTCTCTTCTGCGGTGCGCTTGATTTTGTGGAAATCGTATTTGTTTAATTGTCGCACAAAACTGGAGAAGTTAGAGTGTTTGAAATGCTGCGGTAGGATCTGAGTCGTGAAAGCATTCGTATCCAGAACGACAAAACTATCGCCATCATCGGTCCACTGGACTATGTTGGTGTACTCACCTCCTTCCAAGATCTTGAAGAGTTTGCGTACAAAATCGTTAGATCCGGATTTCTGGCCCGATTTCGACACTCCAAAAGTGTCATTTCCATTGGAGTTGGGCAAGTCCTCACTTGTTTCCATGATACTAGAGCTCTGAATAACCTAAAGAGGCTACTGATGACCCTTCTTTGTGGGAAATCTCCTGCTATATGGGCCTTGCCGACTAAACCTTAAACTCCAAGCAAAGCACCCAATTGACAGCGAGTGAAAAGCCGGAAAACCAAACAAGGCCTTTTTAATTACCTTCAATAAGGATATCTCAGGCTTTGGAAAGCGGACAGCGGGATAAATACAGACGTTTCGTCTCTGATGTTGACGCTCTTAACTGATCTTGAATTACACGAACCGTAAGTTAAAAAAACTATGACCACGTTCACCAAGTGGTAAATGGAAGTGGGTCACATGATTTACTGTTTTAGACTAGTGAATCAAGAGAAGATATGAAACTTGAGAGATGTACATGAGTAGCTCCTTGTTAGGAGCATTAAAGTTTAGGTTGTTGAGGAATTTAAGCTTGTGACAGTTGTAGATTTTGATCAGCCGAGATCATAGCTGATGGTTCTGCAATGGAAACCAGTTTTGAAAGTTTAGTCTTTATAGATTTGGTTGACTTGGGTGTCAGTGAAGTCCTCCGCTTTTTTCAAGATGCGATCAAGAAATGCAGAGTACGCCACTGTGGTGAGCTGACCATATTATTCGTGGTCTATTTCTCAAGGTCGTCAAAATTAAGTCGGGGATTTACGTTTCCTTTTTAATTCTGGCACAAGTACTGGGCAACCTTTCGATAATTCAAGGCTGAAGTTGATGATCCCGGGATCTTCGTAGCAACTAATTTCTTAAGCACCGTCCTGTGGTCCCGAACATTCCTCCTGTCCCTCAGAGAGACTTAAACGGCCTTCGAAGCAGCATCTTGAGGCTGGATGGTTTTGTCGAAGCTCAGTTTCAAATACTGCCCTCTTTTTCCCAGGTTTTGCAGGTACTTATTTGTAATGTTTACCACTTCCAATGACATTGCTGCTGTATCTTGAGCATTCCAGGACCAAGAAAACAATCTAATTACATCGCTCTTTCTTGTAAACGTGGCCTTTGGTTTCGACGCGAATTGGAAGGTAATTGCCAATGCGCTAGTTGAATCGAACTTTAGAAACCTTTTCGAAATTTCTAGGTAGGAATTTGGCCGCTTTCATGTAGCGGGAGCAACAACGCATTACAGCTTTTTGGCTCATTGATTAAAAACGGCTTTAGATACGTACATGCTACACATGGACTCCCACCTGCCTCAGAATCTCAGAGTAAAACTATTTAACCTTCTTAAACTTGTTGACGTTAGTGTTGTAATTGTCTATAAAATCGCGTGTCCATGGTTCTCTAAAATTCTAAGATGTACAACCAACTTCTTGAGACTCTATGCTATTGGCTTTCCAGGTCTTGGTAGGTTAATCGCAAAACATCAGACCGTTGTATATTTTCCCCTACACTTGTTGTGTCATCTCAATGGGCTTCGGAGTTCAAGCTGATCGAAATTTTAGTAATGGCGAACCATGAGGCTGTCGAAGATTAGCCACCGAGACCAAGTTTTTAAACTGCTGTCGAGGGCAATCACTCAGAAAAATCTTTTGGTATGTTCGCTTCCTACCCAAAGTTGGCCCAGCTTGTGTTTTAAATTGTAACGACTTTTACCCTTATGATTTGTTTCCTTTAAAAGGCGATATATAAGGCATCAATAATAGTAATAATTGACATTGCGCCCAACGCTGAATCAATATCAAATTCTCATTGTTCGCTGGGATCATTCAGACCATTCTCTTCGAGCTTATTCGACAAGCCGAGGGAAATAAGCTTCCCGCACAGCTGGTATCTAAACATGCTCACACTATTCAACACTTATAAAACATCTGAGTCTTTATAGGGCTTACGACACCCCACCATCATGGCCGAGGGTGTTAAGTAGGTAGACGAGCAATGTTAAATAGCTAAAAGGAGTCAAAAATGTCTGCTGCGTTTCCCTGCCTTCGCTTGTTCCGAGAGAAACTGGTTGTCCTTTTGATCATTCATATGTATCATCTCAGTACTTCCTAAATTGAAGGCATTCTTGAACATATTCTAAGCGGCAAAGGAAAAACGCCTTCTCTTAAGATGGAAATGACCTTTGAGGCGTGTCTATGTCAGCTGTGCTTTACTTGCTAAAATGATCATTTAGGTCATTTGTATCTGAGTTGTTAATCAGCTAGTTCTTAAATAAAGGTCTGCCATTGTCTTCATAATGCTTCCACAACTGATAGGTTCTCAGTAGTTGGAATAAACGGCGGTATTTATATAAACCTGGGGTGGTGTTTTTGATTCGCGAAGAAGGATTACATGATTAGTCGGACCCTTCCGTGAGTCACCTCTTAGATTATCAAACTATTTATCAAGACCCGCATCCAACACACTCTTCATCGCTTTTCGTTGGACCTGAAATCGCGTTGTACTATTTTGTCATGCTTCCGATATTCTGTCATAATATCAAAACAATCTTTGCCATTCTCAATCGTACGAACTCACGGATATAAATTATCATATGGTAGTTCTGACATTAATGAGTGGCCCAAATACCCCCAAGAGGATGTCGGCCTCAACTACTGTGTAGCCGAAGTATCAATTTGAAACCAACACAGATGTCCTACAGCAACAGTCGTTTCGTAACTTGGCCGCCATTTTTATATTTTCAAACAATGAGAAATGCAACAGAATAGTAAGTAAATAGATTAGTAGGATATCCAGCCTAGTATATAAAACAGGCTACTTGACGCAGGAAACTGGCAGGTAGTCACTTATTTCAGGGGACGTAATATCAGATGCTTTCATATTGAGAGGACTGCAGGCACAGCGCATGTTGAACTTGGTTTGCTGGCTTCAAGCCGTGACAGGGATCCTTCGCAGATAAATCAAATATGTCACTCAGGTTGAAGTTTTTTGTGAAGGCTGGAATACCTCGAAGAAGATAGCATATATTCCATGGAGAAATATCCAGCGGCGTACTTCATGTGACTTTGGTTAGCGCTCAAAGCAGACGGCTAAAGGAGCCTACATGTATGAGCTTTGCTGTATTATATATATGCTATAGGACCGCCAGGGCTCCTAATTTTTTTTAAACTATTTCAACAGTAGTGCTATCAGTACCACCGCATTCTTCAACTTCGCTATCATACTAGAAATGTCCTTTAAATTTCACCTGATCTTCTACATACACTTTTCTAGCCGGCTATATTTCGAAACGACCACTAACAAACTCGTCGTCCATATGGTGATCACCATCGTAATCCACTTGTTCGTGCGAGTTGGCCTCCTTGTCCCCCTCGAGCTCCACGTCCTGCTCAGTTTCTTCATCGATAACGTCTTCGTCGGGTGGTAGATTGGGATTCCCGGGAATGAAAGAGCCAGGCTCCATGAAGTACGAGTTTTGGAGGAACTTCCGGTTATTATAGTTGTTGTTGTAATGCTCGTCCATCGCAGACTCGTCGACAAATGTGAACCCAGCGAATTTGGCCTGCATCGCCGGTGATAGTGGGGTTACAGCAATCGCTTGCTTGTTCATGTACGAAGTTGACGTTTGTGTGAATTCGGGGTCGAAGTTCGAGGTATCCATTTCGCCCGACAGGTGCGGCTTGAAGGGAGGAGGAATATTCTTGAGTCGCAAAGCCTCCCAGTCAATGTCAGCAAAAAAAGGATGAGCTCTCAACTCTCTTCCGTCGTCTACAGCCCCCAAACGATGTCTGGGATTACGATTCAACAAACCTTTCACAAAAGAACGGCCCTCGGGAGACAAGACGTCGCGTGGGAACTTAACTTTTCCAAAAGCAATCTTCTGATACATTTTTTGATTGTCTTCAGCGAAAAACGGTGACCAGCCACAACACATTTCGAAAATTAAAACACCCAAGGACCAAAAGTCGACCATCTTGGTGTACCCACTTTCATCCAAAAGCAGCTCAGGGGCCAAGTACTCTGTGGTACCGCAGAAAGTGTTCGTACGATCTTTTAGATCGGCTTTTGACAGGCCAAAATCACATAGAGCAATGTTGCCGTTAGCATCCAGCAGAATATTTTCGGGCTTGAGGTCACGATAAACAATGTCGTTTTCGTGCAGATACTCCAAAGCTAGCACCAGCTCAGCGATATAGAATTTGGCACGATCTTCCGTGAACCTGCCTTCTTTTTGCAAATGCCAGAAAAGTTCGCCTCCGCTCATAAAGTCAGTGACTAAGTACAGATCAGCCAATGTTTGGAAAGAAAATTTGAGTCCAACAATGAAGGGACAAAGCTTGGATGCAGTACGAACTAATATGTTTCGCTCACCAATCGTGTGAGCTATTTCGTTTTTCTTGACAAT
The DNA here is from genome assembly GCA_030562185.1 of Lachancea sp. yHQL494. Lineage (NCBI taxonomy): Eukaryota > Fungi > Ascomycota > Saccharomycetes > Saccharomycetales > Saccharomycetaceae > Lachancea > Lachancea sp. yHQL494. The sequence continues at coordinate 311,800 of JAJMGS010000024.1, read as the reverse complement.
CACCTTCTTGGAAAGAACTTTCATAGCGTAGATTCTTTTTGTATCCTTTTTCCGAACTTGATAAACTTGACCAAAAGTACCCTTTCCTAACAGTCGCAAAACCTCGAAGTCTTGAGGACCGCAATGGCGCTTCTTCGTAGATTTGAAGGTCCATTTCACCATAATATGGCCCGCTACAGTTTCGCCTATAGCTCTGCTTTGCAGTTTATACCACTGTTCGTGCCTCGAAGGAGAGGATGTGTTCAAATCGGGACGCAAACGCACCTGACCCAGAAACGTGTCATCGTGGCTTGCATCGTATACCGATATATCAAGCTCTGAGTGAGCTCCCAACACATCAAAAGTGGTTTGATGGTGCCATATAGGATTGGCGCAATTATTGTTGGGAGTCACAGGCTGTGAATTTAGCTTGTCAAGCTGTGAAGATGACTGGCGAGTGTAAAGTGGCTTCTTATTTTTTTCCATGATTGCGGGAAGTTCACTTCCCCAGCCACTACTACCGTTATGGGCAAGCGGCTTGTTATCTACAGACTCAGGCCCTTCAGAAATAAATTCTGAACTTTCGAATGTGCATACCACATAAGGTTGAGATTGATTTGACCTAGTTAGCAAACCTTGGGCCTCGGCTATCGTCACTTCAAGTGTACCTCTTGGAACGCCCGTCTCAGGAGTTTCTGATTCAAGCTTTGCCATAAGGTCGCGTTCTTCAGCGGTGCTTCCGTCCGAAGAAAATGCTGACGGTACATGATGGCTGTCATGCTGCGACAACTGGGAGTTGTAGTTCGGTTGAGTAGACGTAGAGGGAGGTGGAGGAGACAAGTGTGATGACTCCATTGCCTGTTGTTGATCCAAAAATTTCGCGGCTTGCAAATGCAACTCCGACTGGCTGCTCATGGACTTCATCTGGGTAAAGGCAGTATCTGGTTGAGCAGATGCAAGTCCTGTTGTTCCCATGGCGTACGAGTTTTCGCTTACTGCCGTTGTGGGCGTTGCTGTCTGGGATGTGAAAGTTGGAAAAAGTCCGTTTGACGCTACTTTTGCTTTTTCCGCATGTTGACCCTGCTGCTGAAATTGGGCTGAGCTTTGCGGGTTTGGAAGGTTCCGTTCTCCCTGGATATTAGTCTGTTGTTGAGCACCAAATCCCTTGGTACCAAAAAAATTCATCATAGTTGGCACTCGAAAAATAGGACTCAGTATTTTACTGTCTGTAATCTATCAATGATGGCTTGGAATGTTGATGATTCCTAGATGCAGTTTTCCCCGTCCTGCTGCTTTGTGGGTCGATATATCAACCGTCAAGGTTCAATCGAACAATTCACTATCTTTAAAGATAGAAAAATTTCCGCTGAGGAATTCTATCAGATCGTAGCAATGTTCTTCTGTTTTTTGGATAGCTGTTCCGGCCTTTTCCTTAGGATATAGAATTTTCTCCTTATCTCGAAATGATTGACTCTTATATGTATACCCCTGATCCTAGTGAAAAAATCACCCGAAGCGAATGATATTTTACAGGTCGTAAAAAGATCCACAACACCTACTAGCTTACAATCCAATGTCGAGCCTTGTAAATGAGAAAATTAGCGCCACTTATGCTCTCGACCTGTCTTCACAGTAAATGGCGAAAACATTTGATTTCTACACCCCCCGTAAAAATAAATTAATCAAAATCGTGACGCACGACGTTTATGCGATATCGAATCTTTCAAGACAATGGTGGGATCATCCAGTGGTTTAACGAGAGAATGACGTAGAATGTAAGAACTGGCTCCGTAACAGTGGGGATCGTGGGCTTATTAGAGTATTCTCCCAAACTTTGGTAAGGTCGGAATCGTAGTTTTGAGAGGGTTGCGTGCGGCAACAAGCAGTTGAGATAGTTTTTGAATTCTTCAAAAGTTGGCATTATCGAATGTATTAGGCCATTGGAGCTGTTTGACGAAAGAAGTTCCTTTTAGTATGTTCCTCAGTGAGTTTGGCTATTGTTGTACCTCTTGTTTGGCCCCGCGGGCTTTTATCAAACAAAGCACGATCGTCTTGCTGAAGTGAGGTATGTGTAATTGCAGGCGATTGCACCGTCCAAGGACTAGCTTGTGTATTAAAAAATGGATTCAGATGTGATTGAAATTTGCATTTTGATACTTTTGGAGTAAATGGGGTTCTTTCGTCTGTGCATATATCTCGTTATCCATTCTTGAATGCAACATTAATCACCGGAATATTGTCCAACATCAACATATTTTGGCAATTCGCTCGCAGTACACTAGGCATCGCAGTTGAAAATTCTCTGGATGGTTCGATATACACCATGGCATTACGTGCTAGCGATGCACCCTCTATTGCCGTAGCACGATAAACGGTCAGAGGCTCAGGTGAACCTTCAGAACTGCTACGAATGGACGCAGCAGGGCAGATATCATGGCCATACATATCTTTGCGACAAACGAGCTCGACACTTTCAGCCTCAACTAAATTACCATAACTATCGAGTGCACCTGCAAACAACGTTTCTACTTTCATTCTTATACCCGCAAGTGATGCGATCGTTACATTGACCAGATTAGTACCGTAATCAATTGGTACTCTGTTCTTAATTAACTGGCCTGGCAGTGGCGAAGCAAACTCGAAACTTACTTCAAAAGACTCTGTTGTTGGTAGGGTCCGACAAATGGGGAGTCCTTCGGATTTTCCGCTCCACGGGTTATAAAAAGCGGGGTCCAGCTCTATTGGAATGCGATCTAGGAGCCACGATGGCCTTTTCAATGTCCTGAAGTATCTGCAATCAATTTCGAAAAGGCGGTCAAAGTCGCTTAGCAATGAAGAGTGGAGAAAGCGATATGAGCTATCATCACCAGTCGTAAGAGGACACATTGCCGCTCCTGTCGATACAGCGTAGGTTTCATTTTGGACTCCGTTGCTAGGATTTCCTAGTCCCTCAAACATAGGGAAAATGTAACGGGATATTCCCTGCAGTACTTGGTCAAAAGCAGAATTTTTGGCAGTCTTGTCTCGGTCGTGACAATGCGCGAGATGATCGCGGTACAATGTGTCATTAAAAAATTTAAGTGACGCATACGCCTCGAAATTCGAGCTTCTTAGCCAAAGCGGGTGCGCCTCAGTACTGAACACAATATTGCTAGAGTCTCTGTGTAATTCATTCTCGGCATCGAAAATCAAGTACAGATACTTTAGCGTTTCACTGAGTACAAAGGTCTCCATACGATCTTGTAATAGGCCGGTATCAACGTCTTGGAGCCCTGCTAACCCACACTCGGTCTTATAAAGAGTCTTGAGGTCCTGCAAAATAGACCAAGCGACTTTCAAATAAAAGACATCCTTGGTAGCCCTATATAAAAAATAGGTAGATTCAACGAATTCAGGACGAAGTGGGTACCAAGGTAAACTCACATAGGAAGTGTTTGTCGATTGTTCATCCGCATGGGGTTGAAAGTCCCATCGCTCTGGAATGCCGGCGTAATTGTTCCACAGTTTCAAAAACATTAAGTGCTTCATTTGTGCGTCCCGTACGTCTCCCGCCAAAACTTGTAGGCCAGGGAAAAATGCACTAAGGGAGTCAATCCATGGCAGGACTACTTGTCCTTTGTATATATCGATGTTGGCAAAATACCAGTCGCTTTTGGAGTACTTTCGAAGCGAATAATAGCAATCTTCCCAGATACTCCAAAGCTGATCATTGTCAAAGAGGATAGCACCTTTGAGAGCATATTCATAAAATGAATCTATAGAGGCACCTATCCCTGTGTAATGATTGAAAGTAGCTTGTGTACGAGGGCTGAAAGACATTGGTAAAAGGTCGATTTCACTTCTAAGAGACCAAACTTTACGGAAAGCATACTCGGTTACTTGCCTGTATTTATCGTCATGAGTCAAGTAGGAAAGCAGTGTAAACTCGAGCATCGGACATGCCATGGCCGCTGCATTATTCTCCTCTAAAATTTCCGGTGAGACGTTACGATACCCGTTAGATAGATTGATACGCGGTAGAGGTAAGCCGGTTTCGGTCAGATAAGCCGGTAACAACCGGTCAGCCAAGTTCTGGGCCCTCTGAAGGAGGAACCCGTCGTAATCTGCTCCCAAAAATACTCTTTTGGAAGGATCTGTTGCATATAAATGTGCCGACAAGAGGCCGCCCAAAATCCTAATGGTGGTTTCGAAAACCTGCACAGTGGCGTTAATGTTGAACTCTGGGTCCAGATCTTTGCGAACCAAGTCAATGGCATGCTCAAATTGGATTTTATCCCCCATAATTGCCAGAGTGGTCAAAGAGTCTACTAAAGTGGCGGAATAGTTTCCCATGACATCGTTTCGGCCTACATCTGTGTCGACTGCGAAATTTCTGGTACGTTTTCGGCATTGTATTGGGTACAATTCGTCGCTGGGATACGCTAGCTCGAGATAGTTGTCGAAAGCATGGTAGAACAATTGCTTAGTTTCTTGACGATAGAGCTTGAGTTCGGGCTTGGTGAAAGAGAATCTTTTAAACTTAGCTGCAACACATTCATCCGAGTAGCATAGGAACAACAGACATATGTTAACGATGAGCATTACCCGTAGGAAGTGTCATCTTATTAGGAAAGTAAGATGATAGAGAAGGAGGTCATCTTCAGATTTAATTATACACGAAAAATGGAAGAAACTAAGCTCGACGGGCGAGCTAGGGTAGAACGCCGATGTGAGAGGAAAGATAAGAGTGGGTATTTCGGGAAGTGGAAGAAGTTGTCGGGCTGGCAAATATGAGAAATACGAAAATTGGCACAATTTAAGCGGGTAGATTCTCTGTAAGACCTTAGGGCTGAAAACATGCACGCTTTATACCTATGTAAACTTGAACCTTGAAGCTCATTCGTAGCCGTAGCCGTGCACGTATATATGGTTTCGCGAGGACCAGAACGGCGGTAAAAAGACTGGGTCGTTAGCGTATGTAGTGTTAGGATGAAAAGATGACACGGATTTTTACTTCATCACTAAATGGCCATATCAGATTGTGATTTCTTGTTAAGATGAATGCTGTTACATGAGCTTGGAAATAGAGGCCGCCAATTGCAGCACTGGTGCATCTCTTGACTTCAAGCACAATCGATAGCTTTGCCAGACTTGGCCATCGAGTAGCAGTTCTGTACGAAACGACAACTTTTACCCTTCTCGTTTAGTCATGTGACCCGCTAAGTCCCGCTAAGTCCCGCTAATGACCATTATATCTCTTGGGATAATAGGTACAACTCATTTTAGTCTGTTTTAATCACGCTTGTTAGTTTGTTAAGTGCCTTGAGCCCAAACTGCAAAGCATGTTCAACCACAAATACCTAACGTTGTATACGTGAGTGAATAGATTAATACATCTGATGAGTTTTGAAATTACCAGCTAGTGGGAACTGACAAGTCAAGCCACTCACTGGTCAAGTCCGGCCTTCACTTTAATGTCATTTTTCACCTTTCTTCTATAGGTCTGATAACAGCTAGAATAACGATATGCCCAACCACAATAGTGAATGAATGATACGTACGTAAACAGTGTTCTTATTAGCTTGTTACGCTGCTATTAACTTTTCTTTAGACTGCTAACTTTCACTTTCATACTTACATCAGTACATCCTTAAATTAAAAAATTATTCATATTTTGAACAAACTGAGAAAATATAAAATTTTAAGAAATTAAAAAATGGGTCGAAGATGCTCTCTCTTGGTAAAGAGCCAGCCGGGGAGCTAGGCAGAGGACTAGAATACGGATCCTGCTAAAGATCACGGACTCCTTCTGGAGTTTGCCTCTCGCTAGCAGTCAACATTTACTTTCCAGGAAGGCTCACCAGGCCCCCCCCCCTGCCCAGAATCTCGAATAGCCAGCAGTCTGTGGATACCCTCAGAGCACTTTCTGTTGTGAAATTTTGACGACCAATTCAAGTTTCAGTTCATATTAGACACAGTGTGCTAACTTCAACACATCTTTCCAGCAGATCATAATCCCAGTAAGACAAGATGGCTAGAGGACCGTATGTTTAACATAACAGCCCTGTGAGAGGTGCAAAGTATGAAGTGTGAGGCGTGAAGTGCAAAAAATATGCAGAACTGAGCAGAACCATGCGAAATATGGTGTAGATCTCGTTAGTTTCAAGAAAACTAGGCGTGGTGCTGGGAACCGTATTACAACTGCCAGAAAGGCTGTATCTTTGATTGTCGCTTCGTTTACCTCCATTTCACTGTTCTCAATTCAAAACCCTGTACTAACACCTTTTTTGTAGAAAGAAGCATTTGAAGAGATTAGCAGCTCCACACCACTGGTTGTTGGACAAGTTGTCCGGGTGTTACGCCCCAAGACCTTCCCCAGGTCCTCACAAATTGCGTGAATCGTTGCCATTGATTGTGTTCTTGAGAAACAGATTAAAGTACGCTTTGAACGGCCGTGAAGTCAGAGCCATCATGATGCAACGTCACGTCAAAGTTGACGGTAAGGTCAGAACCGACATCACCTACCCAGCCGGTTTCATGGATGTCATCTCCTTGGAAGCCACCAACGAAAACTTCAGATTGGTCTACGATGTCAAGGGTAGATTCGCCGTCCACCGTATCACCGACGAAGAAGCCGCCTACAAATTGGGCAAAGTCAAGAAGGTCCAATTAGGTAAGAAGGGTGTTCCTTACGTGGTGACCCACGATGGTAGAACCGTCAGATACCCAGACCCAAACATCAAGATAAACGACACTGTCAAGATTGATTTGGCCTCTGGTAAAATCACCGACTTCATCAAGTTCGACACCGGTAAGATGGTCTACGTCACTGGTGGTCGTAACTTGGGTCGTGTTGGTTCTATTGTTCACAGAGAAAGACACGAAGGTGGCTTCGACTTGGTTCATATCAAGGACTCCTTGGAAAACACCTTCGTCACCAGATTGTCTAATGTGTTCGTCATCGGTGAAGCCGGCAAGCCTTACATCTCTTTGCCAAAGGGCAAGGGTATCAAGTTGTCCATCGCTGAAGAGCGTGACCGCAGAAGAGCTCAACAAGGTTTGTAAACAAAATAACTATGTGTGCAATAACTTTTCATTATATTAAATTGCCTAGTCTTACTCTCAAATTAGATTGCTAAGTACGCCTGTGGTTCGCATATTGTACGCCACATCAATTCAGCATTTTTATGTATTGTTTTAAAAGGTCTTTAGTGGAGTTTCCTCCGTATATTCGACAGTCTTCGTCCGTATACTGCTGTTCCATTTTCACGGCACCTAATTGTTCCTTACTCAATTCGTTCAATGCTCGGAGAATATCTTTCTGAATGAAGCTGTAAAATACCAAATGAACTTTGTTCTCAGTTCCCATCGGTTTCAGTTCTACTGATTGCACTACGTTTGGCACTTCATAATACAACTCCGTATTGTGGACTATGTCATCTCCATTGCAGCCTAAATCGTCTTTGGTCGTATAGCCTTTTCGCAGGTTCGGGTCATGAATAAAAGGGCACGACCCAGACACATCTTTTCTGCTAGCGGCCTCCGGCGTTCTCATCGATGTGTATAAAACAGGTCCATCATTCAAATAATCAGCTACACCGTCGGCAATGGAAAATGGCACTTCGACGAAGTTCCAATCATTTGGAAAGGGCGAAACTATATACTCCGTGTCTTTGGTGAAGTTTCCCTTGTACAAATCGTACCTGATGGATCCAGTGTTGATTATAATGAAGCGAGATTTCGAATCATCAGTTTGCTCTGACCACAAAGTTGGCAATACTTTTGATGTCAGTAAATTGTAAAAATTGTGCTCGGAGGAAAGTGGTTTGGAATACATATAGTAGGACGATGGAACATAGCCTACCACTTCATTCAAATCCAGCTTCTCCCTTGTGTGACGGATTCTACGTGATAGTTGAGCACCTTTCGTAGTTGGGGCATTACTACCAGAGTGATGAGCGAATCCACTCTTGCTAAAGTCAACGTATCGTCTATTAAATACTGTGGTATCACTCCTGATTTTGTCGATGGATAAAAACCCTACTGTCTCCGCAAACCGTCCGCTTTGTAGCCCAGTGGACTTTTCATCGAATACCCTGAAGTCTCTTACATGCGAATGTCCGCCGAAATACTGAATTATTGACCGAGGGTAGTGTTTCCTTAACGCGGTGTGTACTTGATTGATCTCGTGCTCTTCGGGGTCTGTAATTTGCATATGGCCGAATATAACGACCACATCCACCTTTTCTGCCGGATATTGCGCTAACACTTGCAGAAACCATTCCTGTTGCAGTACGCTAGTTGCAGGTGTAACTTTGGCTCTGCTATTGGACCTCTGGAAATTGAACATAAATGAAAACGCTAGAATACGGATTTTTCTGTTAGGAGTTTCAAAGTACCTGTATCTCGACCCAAACGGCACGATATCACCTTGGCTGGTAACGAATTCTACATTGCTGGACACATAGGCGTCTCTGAACTTTTCGGATTGGGCTGTTGAATAGTATTCTTGTATTGTATTTTCCTCCGTGTAAAGCTCATGATTGCCCAAAGTGAGGAGATCGTAGTCTTGTTCGTTGAATATCTTCGTCGAAAAGTGGCCATTGGGAACAGTAGCATCGCTGAGGCCATTGCCATCGTGTTTGTCTCCCGTATCTATCAAAATCAAGTCTCGAGAAGACCCTATACGATGTTTTTTGAAATTTGAAGTAAATGTAACAAAGTCACCCCAATTTGCATCATAGTTAGCTTGGGTCAAATGCGATCCCAACCATCCGTGTGTATCAGTTGTATGCAGGAAGTTCAATTCCCCTAGTTCCAGTTCTCGATGGGCTGATGACTCGGAGTTGCCACTATTCAGCACGCTCTGAGATGAAGTTGGGAATGCTTTACACAGATCAGCTAGCTTTGTTGCCCATAAGAGGACTACGCAAAGGCCTGTGACCATAGTTACGATTGAGCCGTTTTCGGCTATTTGAAGGCGTGTTTATATTATTTTATCTCTGAATTGATATCGTGGACATATTGCAAAAACAAATGTTCCGACTGGGGGTCGAACCCAGGACCTTAACCGTGTGAAGGTTACGTGATAACCACTACACTATCGGAACAATCCATAAAAGATACCAAAACTCGAACTCTTCATTATGACATAGTGAAACCTTGTGCTTAACTCGCGGAAGGAACTTACGATATTTCTCTCTTACAACTGTGGGGCTGCTTCTCAAACTTCTTGGAAGAGCTTTTCACTTGCTTACTGTTATTCAAGGGTTTCCCCATACAACCTTTACGTTGTTCTAGAAGGCTCATCTCCAAGCATAAAATTTATAATTTAGTTCTTTAATGTGTCATTCCGACCACTTTTGTACAAACTCTTTTTCAAAACTATTTATAAGGGTACTCAACTTCTCGGTCCTTGCGTAGCCATATTTTGCGTTTCTTCTTCGTAGTAACATGTTCCACAAATTTATCCACACAGTGGGTCTTCTTAAATTGTTTAATAAAAACTGGATCCCAGAGCTCGGAACCAATACCCAGATCTTTACAGCACCTCATTAGCGCATTACTCTTACATCCCTCTGTAGCAGTAGGGACTCCCGAGTCTGAAAAGTAGTCTTGTTCTCCACGCGCGAGACTTACCAGCTGACCGTGGCAAACGAGAGCATACTCTCGCGTCACAAGTTTATCAGTAATTATGGTATCTGACCTGGGAACCAACCCCCACCCGCCTGCACCAAAGGCCTTATTAAGGATACGCCGATATTTGATTTCTGGAAGATACACTAGTCCATCCGGCTTAATTTCAATGTCTTCGGGAACAATGGGTTTGCTAAGTTCCACCTGTACGACTTCATCGAAAGGGCGTGACCCAAGACCCTGAAAAGAGACAGCCCAGTTGATTTCCGACTTTAGTTGCTGTGCGCTGGAGACATCCTTATTCGAAGCATTTGTCTCCAAGGTGTACCCTTTGAAGGCTTCATTCAGCGGTTGACCGTAGGTACTAAGCTTGTTTCCCGTGCTTGGTAGCTCCGAATTAGCAACCGTTGCAGGATTAAAAGTTTCCTTGTCAATGGGAGTAGCAGAGGGCCTGACAGTTGGTACTCTTTTAACTGCTGTAACGACGTTTTTCGTGCTCCAGCGGAGCATTGGGGCCCGTTTCAACAGCATCCACTTGGAAAATAACCAGAAGACGTCTAATGGTACCCAAATTGGATTAACTTAAGATTTTGCTTGCACTTTACCTTTTCTATGCGCTTCCTTTTTAAAGACAAATGATGATGGAAAGCGACTTCAAAATAAATTTATTACAGTGCGACCAGTTAAACAAGTAGAGGGCCAACTGATGTACATATGTTTCAAGTAGAGGACGCCTGCAGAGAGCTAAAATATCAAACCATATTATTACACCAGCCGACAGTGAATGAACCTCGACTATTCTGTTGAAGAGACGAGTAGCTAGCTCAACTCGAGCTGAAGAGACCTACCTAGACTGTGAGATACCTATAGACCCATGGATTGTACACTTGCGAGATCAGCGAGCATTGTTCGTGCTAGTCTAAATAGAAAGCTTTGACCACCCATACTCAAGACGATACCTGGAGTAATCATCTCTAAAGGTCAAAATCGTTTCCGAAAAGTAGTGATTATAAGCTAATACTGGAGATAATTTCGTTTTTGGGGGTTTGTTAGGAGGTGCCTCACTATCCTTTGTCCGACATCGAGGCGATAATAATTCAAGGAACTTAACAACCACCGAAGCAGCGGAATCTTTCAGTAGCATGTCTCCGCAACAATCCAGTCCTGGATATACTTTACTATACGCCAAGACTGTGTGAAGCTATAGACAATTCTACCATAGTCTGAACGATAATCAGAATTTCTGTCAAGTGGTAACGTCGGATTTGGAGAGAAGTCAATTAATGAACAGAGGTCGAGCATTCGGTAAAATGGCAAAAGTACTACAACCGTAATATACGCGCTTGACCTGTGGATAAAACTTGAATAGGATATGCGAAAATCGAGTTTGAAAGCAACTTGTAGCTTCAGTGTACGAAGTAGGCTAAAGTTAAGTGACGATCGCCTTTGTTTGGTACTGGTGATCCCGAAAATCAACGTTACATGCGACACACGTAGCTTACAACTGAGTTTGTGGACCAGAAGAAAACTTGGCTAAGATACATGCGTTTGTATGTGCGAAGAAGAAATCCTATACCAACATTAGGTAAGAAGGAAGCAATCGCTAACCACTGAAATAAGTAGTTTGAGAACTCCAACCGTGTTAAGTACGCAGGATCCATACCAGCAAGCTAGAAGACCTGAAATAATATCATCCGTTAATGCAGGTTGTAAAGAAACACGAGTTACAAACATCGAAGCACATCCACCAACAAGAAAAGTAAATATGTTTTGAGAAGAGGAATCGTGGTACAGACATCAAGGCAGTCTCATTAGCCAACCTAAATCTAGGCATTTGAAGCTTCGTTTAAACCGCGCTGTTTTTATCCCGGCTAACACTCAACAGTAACATTCATTTCCAGACGGTGTTCTACCCATTTCTTCAGTCGACTGCTGTTTATCAGGTCAAACCTCTAATTGCTGTACAGATGGTAAAAAAAAAAGGCCACCTGCCTGGGGTTTTGAGTATAACTATTTAATGTTGAAACATCAATAAAAGATACAGAACCATACAAAGCGCGAAAAACTCTTGCGCAATGGCCAGTGCGAAAGGTTTGAAGCATCCGAAGGCCGATATCACCACCAAAGGGAAGAAATCTGTTCAAGATAATGCGTCCTCATATGAGTATTTGGGTCAAAAGTGGCTTTTAAAACAATTTCCCGACAAACCGTCCACTTATAGAGCATTACAGTGGACCGTCACACTCATAGCTTTCCTTGTGCGGTTTAAGGAATTGCCCTATCCTCGCGAAGTTGTGTTCGACGAGGTGCATTTCGGCAAATTTGCGTCCTATTACCTAGAAAGAACATACTTTTTCGACGTGCATCCACCTTTCGCCAAGATGCTGATCGCTTCTATTGGATGGCTGGTAGGTTACAATGGCACCTTCAAATTTGACGATATTGGATTTAGCTACGATAGTAATCCGGCGCCATTTGTGGCTTATAGATCGCTCAGCGCCATTCTTGGAACGTTGACAGTGCCAATAGTATTCAATACTTTGAAAGAACTTAACTTCAGGGCAATCACTTGTACTTTGGGAGCCATGTTCATTGCTGTTGATTGTGCTCATGTCATTGACTCTCGTCTGATTCTATTAGACGCCACGTTGCTCATCGCCATTGCACTGTCATTTTATTGTTACGTGAGGTTCTACAAAGCCCAATTGCAAGAACCTTTCTCCTCTCAATGGTACGCATGGCTTTATGCTACCGGTATCTCCTTATCTTTTGTGATGTCCACGAAATATGTTGGTGTTATGACCTACGCGTCCATAGGGGTCAGCGTAGCTGTCAACCTATGGCAACTGCTCGACGTTAGAGCTGGCCTAACTCTCAGACAGTTTGCTAAGCATGTCACTCTGAGACTGAATGGTTTGATATTTGCCCCTTTCATGATTTACTTATTCTGGTTCTACATCCATTTTGCAATTTTAACCGGTTCTGGCCCTGGCGATGACTTCATGTCACCTCAATTCCAAGAGACTTTAACAGATTCTCCTCTTGCAAAAGAGGCTAGACAAGTCAACTATTTTGATATCATCACAATAAAACACAAGAACACCAATGCTTTCCTTCACTCTCACCCCGAGCTCTATCCTCTACGCTACGATGACGGTCGTATTTCATCGAATGGACAACAAGTTACAGCGTATAGTCATGAGGATGTCAACGATCAATGGGAGGTCTTGCCGACAAAGGAGCTACCATCGCAACAAGGATGCCCAGTGCATTTGGAGGACGTGGTTAGATTCAGACATGTTATTACGGGCACCTATTTACTAGCCCATGACGTGGCCTCTCCTCTCTACCCAACCAATGAGGAAGTCACGACGGTAGAGGAGGAACAGGCTAATGACGCCAACTATCACGAAACTTTGTTCCGTCTCCAAGCAGTGAACAAAGGTGATATCGAGCAAGTTTTGAAGACCAAGGCGTCCCTTTTCAGAATTATTCACACAGATACTACAGTAGCCCTTTGGACTCACAACGATGTACTTCTACCAGATTGGGGTTTCAAGCAGCAAGAGGTCAATGGTAACAAAAAAATCGTTGACCCCGAAAATTCATGGTTCATGGACACAATCGTAAACATCGACGATGCTCGCAAAGTTTATGTTCCCAAACCAGTCAAAAAATTATCATTTTTCACCAAATGGTCTGAATTACAAAGACTAATGTTTGAACATAATAATAAGCTTTCTTCGGAACATCCATTTGCATCTAATCCCGAGTCCTGGCCAGGCTCCCTTTCTGGCGTCTCTTTCTGGACAAAGGATCAAGATCGGAAACAGATTTACTTCATAGGAAACTTGATCGGATGGTGGTTCCAGGTTGTCTCTATAGCATTGTTCTGCGGTATTACAGCTGCAGAGTTACTCGTGAGGCAGCGCGGTTTATATCCGTTGAACAAACTCGCTAGAGTAAAACTATTTGGTCCCTTGTCGTTTTTGTTTTTGGGATGGTTGTGTCATTACTTGCCTTTCTTCTTGATGGCGAGACAAAAATTCCTCCATCATTATCTGCCAGCTCACTTGATTGCTTCTATGTTTTCTGCAGCTCTTTGGGAGTTCATTTTTACGGACAACAAATCTCTTGATCTAGAGAGAGATGAGGAAGATCCAGCAGTGTCTCACGACTCAAACCCACACCTCGGCTTTATCCCGCTGTGCCTCTTCGTTGTGACTGTAACCATTGCGTTAGTATGGTGCTTCACCTTCTTCTCACCTATCATTTACGGCGATGTTAGTCTGAGCGTTGAACAAGTTAAAAGCAGAGAATTTTTCAATATGAAGTTACACTTCTCCAAATAAGCCATATATATAGGCATTATATGAAGACTTTTACCAGATCTTTTGGCGTGCTTAGTTGCGCGTTGGGAAGGGCAATTGACGGTGGATGCGAGAAATGATCTCCAAATAGTTTGGCTCATTCTCTGCGTTGATATAGCCATGTCTGATGAAGAATTCCAGCATCACTAGGGCGCAATTTGGCTTGAATTGATCGCTTTTGAGCGCATCGATGGTCTCTTGGAGACTCAATAATTCGAAGCTTTCTACTTCGTTGTCATTAGGACAAGGAACCACTCCCGGCGGCAATTGTAAGTCATATAGATATTCGACTTCTCCCGTGATGAGTGACGCCTCCGTCTCGAACTTCTCCTCCCCAGAAGAATTACCTTGGAAATAGAAGTAGGATACTGCTCCTACTGGTTTTATGTTAGATTCAACAACATCTGGAGACAAATTTGCTTCCTCAAGACTTTCTTTTATTACGGTTTCGTAAATCCCGTATGGGTACCCCCACCCGCCGGCAATAACATTGTCAAGCATGGAAGGCCACGTAGCTTTTGTTGCTGACCTACGGGGGATCCATAATTTAATTTTGCCGGAGTTTGGATCTTTGACAAAACCATTAACGTGTATCCCGTACGTGACAATGCCCAACAGCCCAGAAAACGCTCTTTCTACCAGAACGTAAGGGTTTTTGTTGCAATAGACCGCATAAAGCTCATTTCTCCAACCCAAAAGACAATCGAAAGCCGCTCGAGCTCTTAATTCTGTTGCCAAAGCATTTAAAGCGGCGTTGCGGGTTTCAAAATCCTTGGATTTGAAGCTCAGGGATCGTTTACTGGTAGAAAATTCGAAAGCTGTCTCGAACTCTACGCTTGCGAATTTCCTCATCTTTTCAGCCACACTCTTCAGCATGAAGCCGATACTAACTTTATCATGAGATTCCACTGTATACACGTTCTGTTGAAAATGTGTATTTTGATCATAGTTACGGGGAAAAAGATCTACTTTATCAACTAAGCTCACGTATGAGAAATGGTCGTCAGATTGACGTTTCAACACCTCTTTCCCACCTTCCAAGATGACTTTAGTCATTATTCTTTGGCAGAGATTTGGATCTCATCTACGTTATTAACCATTATTGAAGTGTAAATAAAATAAGCATTTGCATCGCTCGGAAGAGTCTCGTGACGTGATATCTATAAGTATTAATTTGCATGAAATCCCAAACTGCACAACTATTTTAATGACTTCCCTCCGTGCTTGTCGTAATTAGCTCGCCAGCTTGGCACTTCAAATTTATAACAAACGTGTTGTTCATCTACTTTTAGCGAAGGGATGTGGTTATCTCGCTAATGAGAACCATTTGGGTGATAACTATTACTAAATGAAAAAAGAAAAAACTAACCAACAGTGAATATTCCAGACCTCCTAACCTTGTCGAACTATGGTTATTAGATAATGGAGCCGAAAATACAACTGCAGGGCTTTTAAAACTCATTTGAACTTATCGAAGTGTAAAAATAGGATACCACGCAGCGTTCAAGCCCCAATTTGAAGAGTTGAGAAAGAATTGCCGAACTCTGAGATAATTATAAAGTGTGCTTGCTTTAGAGTTTGGTCAAGGGCTTGTTTCAAATCACCAAGCATATTAGGTATGGCCACAAAGCATTTCCCCCATTTGAGGCTATACTGCTCATTGCATAAATAGGCGCAGAATCGCACAATTATCTTTTGGCACACTGAATTGGTGTTGACTTTATAGCGCTAGTTAATCGACGACAGTAGAGTATAAAGTGATCTTTGGTATGCTTAAAGTGGCTGAACGTGATCTGATGAACAACTTAATCATTGACAATTTGAATAAGACTAGACGTAAATTGTAGCACTCGACCACCTTCATATCTGTATAGATTTCCAACTGTTTGGGCAGGATACCTGAAGCGAGGAATCAAATGATGGGAGACTCAATGCTTGGGTTCTTGAAATATTTAAGGAATTCGTATTTGCGAGAATTCTCGAAGAATTCACATCTACATATCGTCTGTGGAAACGAAAGTGCCGATATGGATTCTGTGGTTTCCGCCATAACGTATGCTTATTTTAGCTACATCAAAGATCCCAGCAAACCAATTGTGCCGGTGCTGAACATCTTGAGAGCCGATCTGGAACTTCGCAAAGACATCATATGGGTTTTGAAGCAGCGCAACATCCCACACAACCTGCTATATTTTCAGGAGGATGTGCACAATTTACGGAAACAATTCAATTGCTCCATAGATGCGGTGCTCGTGGACCACAATGATATACAGTCTGTGGGAAGAACGCATGTAGATTCTGTAACAGGCATCATTGACCACCACGAGGATATGGGGCTTTATAAGGACATTTTGGACCGCCAGTGTGGGCCAAGGGTCATCAGCACCTCGGGGAGCTGTTCGTCACTCGTATTCAATTACTGGAATGAAACATTGGGTGGTCGCTCCAGCGGACCCGACGCTTCATATCTTTGCCTCGGAGCGCTGCTGATCGATACTACCAACATGACCCATAAGGTCGAGCAGCCTGATATGGATGCTCATTCTGCATACAAGAATTCACTTCCGGATCTGAATTTCAACGAATATTTTGCTGAGATCCGTTGTGCCAAAGATAACATAGACGAGCTTCCATTGAGAGACGTCTTGCGGAAAGACTATAAGGAGTTCGAATTTCGCAAGAGCCAAGGAGTAGTTAAATGCGGGATGGCTTCTGTAGTCAAGCCTTTGGAGTGGCTTAATTCGCAGTTTCCAAACGAAGAGTTTGTGGATGCATGCGGAAAGTTTTTGGACGAAAGGTCCCAGGACATCCTGATGATTTTGACGAGTTGGAGCAATTCTGAGGGTCTGTTCTCACGACAACTGGCTTTCTATGCAAAAGAGCATCCAAACATTGAGGTGTCGCGACAAATAGCCCGAGAAGTAACCGAACCACTGAAATTAGAACCCATACAGGTTCTAGATCCACCAATTGAAAACTGCATTTTTCTCTCCCAGCTCAATACAAATGCGAGTCGCAAACAAGTGGTACCTTGCGTGCAGAAGGCCTGCAAAAAACTTGCAATATAGACGAGCTACAATGATTTACGAGCATTCCAGATAGCCCAACTTCCAACATCCCATCTTTTTGACAGCAACAGGTAGGTCTGCATTTATGCCATTTAGTTTTTTCACTATCCTCTCCAAGGCCGTCCCATCAACCGACACTTGCTCGATATTTTGCGATAGATTGGACGGCAGAGCCTCGTCGTCAAAATTGTAGTAGACTTTAATGCAATTTTCGAAAACTTGATCGCTGTTGAGAGTAACGCTAACACCGACGACAAATGTCCAGATTAATAGTCGGCGATCACTGGTAGGACTTTTGAAAGTAACCATACGAGTACCGTTTGAATTCAACAAATTCAGAAGCGATGAAGTAATGTGTAGCTCGGGTGCGTAGTGTTCGAGGAGCCCATTACGGGCCAACTGTACGTCCCACTTATTAATGTTATAGAGAACTGGATCCT
The DNA here is from genome assembly GCA_030562185.1 of Lachancea sp. yHQL494. Lineage (NCBI taxonomy): Eukaryota > Fungi > Ascomycota > Saccharomycetes > Saccharomycetales > Saccharomycetaceae > Lachancea > Lachancea sp. yHQL494. Next base: position 294,328 of record JAJMGS010000024.1, on the reverse strand, counting down.
TGGAAACAGGACCCAGCTTATGCTGGCAACTGCCACAGCGGATGGCATTTTGCTCAAACTTCAATTTCTCGGTGGCCCAGGTATTTTTCACAGAAAAGAACGTCGTACCTACCAGCAATTCGTCTTTTTGCGGTTGTAGTCTTGCGTAACGGTCCACTTTGACCTTGTCATCGTGTGTTGGCTTGTGACAGTGCCAGTAGTCCATAAGTTCGGCCCAAAATTCAGATGGCAGATCGCTGATCTTGCTGCATTCTTGGCTGGATACTAATTGGCTATGGCATGAAGCACATTGGAGTTCAAAGCTTTTACTTTCCATAAGGTCTTTTCGCATCCATTTCTGCGGTGAAGCCAGCATAGTCCAATTCACAGAACGGTCCTTATAAACATGGGAGCCTTCGGCATCATTTGAAGCCCTCAATCGTAGTGTCTGGCAGCCAAAAGAGCAAGTTTGAAAGCTCTTTTTGCTGCCATTTATCTGTATGCGATGAGGTAGTCTTATGGTACAAGATGAACCTTCAACATTGACCAGTTCCACATCCGCAGTCCGCAAGTTTTTCACAATAACCTTCTGCTCACTTTCCAAGATCACAGTGATAGTTCCTACACGCGGCAAATGCTCAACAAGGTATTTCATTGGTGAGTTTGGTGGTCTTGGTCTTTACCATTTGGTATGTATATAATGATGTTAATTATTTAACGTTGAAAAGTTGGATATATACCTGGAAGACTGGGAAGAACACCAATTAAGCACTAATGTCGCTGTTCACAGCGCTGAATTTCACCCCTGATGAAGCATTGCAGGAGGCTGAACAACATTCCCGCGAATTGCAAGTGGAAGAGAGCTTCAAAGTATACCAAAGTGCATTAATCCACTTGAAGGCAAAACGGTTCGAGCAGGCAGAGGAAAGGTTTAAGGAGCTGTTTAGTATTGATGTTATTAAACCAGATAGATGGGGGATGTACAAGTATCGAAGTGTGATTTTGGACTCACTGCGATATCTGGCGTACCGTAACCGTGGTGTTTTCTACTACCGTTTTTTGCAGGACAGATACATGAGTATGGAAGCTTATGATATCGTAGAATATACCCTAAGAACCGTGGAAAATCTGTTGGATGCACTTCAGCACAGTGACTGCGATTCGGCGGTCACCAAACTTCTCTTGGCGATTTTCACAAGTTTCAGAAGCCCAAAATTGCAACGGTACGCTTTGGAGTACGAGCTTCTCAAGGATTCTGAATTCACAGCAACTCTTTCCAGGCGCCAGTCCGTTCTGCCAGAGACCCGTTTCTTCATGAGAGAATATATACAGGTTCTAAAGAATCTGCGGGATACATCTTCGCTTGAGGACAGCTTCGTTTCGCAACTTGGTAGGTTCCTAATGCCGCACGATTTTGACGCAGATCTTGAGGCCAGCTCCCAATTACCCCCGTTTCTGTTGCAAATACAGCGTATGCGACTAGAAGATAGCTTAAATTTGAAAGAACCTAATGTTGTGAGCGTAGAAATAAGTGAGTTTAGCTGGGAAGCAATAGCTGACGCCATTACGTCCGTCCTACCGAAGTACAAAGTATCGAATTTTTTCAGCCGTGTTTCAGATCCTTACAACGAAGCAGAAGAGCCCATCGAACATCTCAAATTCATCCTTAAAGAGGTCTCAAATGACCAGCCTATAATTGAAATTGAACCAATGAACTCCGAACTGCAAGAAAAGGAATCCCTCGACGAAGCAACTGACGGAGTTACGGCAAAGAGTTATGCTAAAGACTTCATAAAATCGAATGGAGCAGCTACCGATGATCCAACGGGCTCAAAGAGGCCTTCAGAATCCTTAGACGCACATGATAAGCCTTTGCAAAGGTCCAGCAAGCGTTTCAAAGAGAAGCCCCAGGTCGAGAGGAATGTCAAGGGTATGGATAGTCATGAAAGATTCATCTGTGTAATAAACGATCTCGCTACCCATCTAGGAATCAGCTTCAATTTGAGTATCGAAAAGATGACACCACAGGACCTCGCGCCTGAAGCATCCGAGTTTTGTGCTATATCCGACTTCTACCAATGTCTGAGCTCATGGACCAACAAGCATAGTGAGTTTTTGAATCAGACTGAAACAAAAAACTCTAAAAATTCTGAGAACGAAGTGGAAAGTTTATTTCAACTTAATGCATTAATAAGAACAAGTGTTCTCACAGGAGATAACTGCCCAATCGAATCCTTAACGGATTTGCCCATCGACGAGATACAAGCTTTTGTGAACGAAGTGAACGCACAAAACCAGCATTTTCAGGAAGTAAGGTTTCGATTACTGAATATTTTATTGGCAACGGGCTCTGACAGACGTTGTCTTATAATAGATACGTTTTGGAGTCCAGTACTTTTTAAAGCCGTCGAATCTTTGGTTATGAGTGTCGAGGGAAATTTATTCTGCATGATAGCCGAGGGTGGAACTAAGTTGCTCTCCTTAGGTCTATCCATTTACGAGATACTTGTAAACATGATGGGCAATATTTACAGCGGTATAAATGCTAAAAGGCTCCAAGGCCAAAAAATTAACGAGCTTGAGACTCATAAGAACAAACTAGAAAGAAAGATTGGTAGGTGGACAGTACTTTTTGAAGACACCGAACTTAAGGATGAACGATCCTACTATAGATTTTTGTGGGCGAAGTTTTGTTCTCTTCAGTACACAATAGATATAACAGATGACAAGCTGATCGGTAGCCTGCAAGAAATAGAACTGGCAATAAAAAAGCATGCCCCGGAGGTAAATGTGCCTTATTCGAATTATTCAACTATTCCTCAGCTGAATTTGAAAGCGGTACAAAGTCAGTTATCCAGACTAAAAATAGTGCGAAAAATCACCTCAATCGACGTTAACGCACCGAACAAAAATAACGATGCTGCCACGGAGCAGCAAATGGAATTAATCAGGAGGGCTCTTGTTTCTGGAGAGCATTTAGATAAGAGCTCTTCAGAAGAAGAACTTTCAATGGAAAATTTTCTAATCAAGTCCCCATTCCTTCTCAAGGTGAAGCTGTGGCGACTCTTACTCTCTTACTACAGTCAGCGAGACAAGAAACTGGCGACTTTCATTTTCTTTAAGATTTTTGATATCCTCTACGCTAGATTGTGTTCTGAAGACTACAAAGCTCAATCACATTTACAGAGACAGCAAACTCTTTTATTAACAATTAGCTGCTTGGGAAGCTTTACGAAGGAGCTTATAGATCTCATTTTTGAAAATCGAAAAAAAGAGCTGGTGGAGGAGGCGGCAGTAAAGCCGAATATGCTGATTATTCTCAATTGGTTACACCTACTGTATCCAACCATATTTTTTGAAAGCATATGTCAGAAAGATCCTACAATGAAATCGTTTTTCAGCAAAGCTGTAAAGTCATCAACAAAACTGAAAAATGCTTTCACTGACCTTGTCACGACACTCATTTACCTTTGCCACATTTTAGAAGATTATGATCCTTTTTTTTTGAAGCAGCGTCATGGGTTAGTTGATTTGATTGAAGCCTCTCATGAGCTTTTGGGTGGGTTCAACTTTTGTGACGCTTCCGACGGTTCATACCTCAATCTGATGGAGCAAGTACTATGCGAAAGAGGCGATGAGGAGGGATTTAAACACATACGGCAGGTCTTATGGTGCCAATATCATTTTATAATCAGTGGTGAAAACAGCACTGTGAAGCAGCATAATACGAAGGGTCAGCACATGAATCAGAAGAGTGCCGTCGCAGCTGGCAAGTTCCTCATCGATTCGCACTACAGGGACAGAAATCCATTAACTGCTTCTGGAAATAAGACAAATTTGAAGCAGATTCTTGATAGTATCCTTCAGGTGATTGGTGATGTAGATTTTTCCAGTCACCACATTTTAGCTCGCAATGAGTTCTTTTTGGAACAGTTTTTGAAGTCAATGGTAACAACCGACACATTAAGAAAAGCATATGCGGGGGAGATGTCTTTAGAACTTATCGAACCAAATGATGCCCTACAAAGTGTTGCTGATACAGGAATATTTTACGTTGCCGCTATTCAAGCGTTAAATCTTTACAAGGCTCGCAAAAAAGCAACACAAGCGCGACCATCCGAGTTAGATTCTATCATTTCAACGTTGAAAACCGATATTGTCTACAAGACAGAGCGCTTCGAAAGCTGGTTTTTGCTCGGTAAGTGCTATTCTTACCATGTGGAGGATGATCTTATCTGGACTTCTGACAAGTTGACGACGCACGAAAAGAGGAAGGGCACCACAGTTATCCAGAGGAAGTCGGTCTTATGCTACCTTATGGCTCTGGGAATAGCAATGCGCAAGAAGCACAAAAATTCGTCAAGTTCTAATCAACAAGATTTTTATCAAATATTGAAGGAACTTCTTGAAACACTATCTGAGGAAATGCTCAATGGATATCTAAAGCCAATGGAAAGATCGTGCTTCCAATGGGAACCTCCTGCTGCATTGAAGATGAAAATAGGAAGCGAAGTCAGTACCACTCCTTCGCCAGGGTCACAAACGGTAAGCGACTATAACATCCAGCAGGCAATTCTTGCAGGGTTTTCAAAGGCAGTTCAAATCGAGACTGTGCAGTTAAACCTTCAGCGTTCTCAATGCAATTGGAAAAACTTCTATTACTCAGCCAAGATAATATTTAAGAGGTGCATGCAAGAATTTAAACTGGGAGGGATATATTCACTTTTGGAAGCGTGTAGCCTTTCCGAAGATATATCTAACGCTAAAGAGATGGTTTTGGAGCCTCACTATTTTCTGATCGTCTCGTGCTTCAAAATGATGACAAAACGAATAATCACCGCTCAGGAGGCCCTTTCATTCCTACGTAAGGACAACTCTGTTTTCAAAAAGGAAGATGTTTTTTGGAGATGTGAAGAAGATGAGGTTGCCGGAAATGCAACACAAAGTTTTAACGTTAAGGTTCTGGACCTGCTGAGGGCCTTAATAGCTCTTGATAAGATGAAGTGGCATCACAGGCCAAAGTATCGCATCGCAAGAATTCTTTATGACCAGTTTCATGATCTTGAAGGTGCTATCGCGGAGATGGATGAAATAATGTTCTTGAAGAGCTCCAACAAAAGTCTGGTGAATATATGGAAACCAGAGTTTGAACGGCCAGGAAAACATTTCATATACACCTACCAGTACGTGCTGTTTTACCTGGATTTGTTATTTTGCCGCAATGATTACACAAACATCGCTCTGGTCGCTAAAAAACTCAAGAGGTTCGGAGCGGGGATGGTGAACGTCAACTTAGCTACAGATCATGCTCTGAAGCTATTTTGTCAGTCTGTACAACTCAAGTTCGACGTGAACGAGAAGCAGGCGGTAGATAAGCTCCTTCCGGCACTCAACTACACACAATTTATCAATAGCAGTGAGGAAATATTTCAGACTTTCGATAAGAACTATCACGACCCAGAAGTCCTGACAATACTGGCACATGCACTACAGCTCAAAAAAGGCAACAATGGCTACGACGGTATTTGCTTGGCACTTTATTTTACTTACGTCTACCAGCCATTCGTTTCGCAAAAAGCAGAGACAATTCAAAGCTCATCGGAAGTACGCATGGAACAGGAAAAGACCATAGAACCCAACGTAGAATTAATTGGGACGCCAGTAAAGGGAAAGGCCACTACTAATAGGAAAAAAGTCAGCAAGAAGGATGCTTTTGATAAAATCACCGCCCTGGTCGAGAAGAAGATCACGTGACAATATATCCTCGTACGTGCGGACTGAAATTTTAGACAATTATTAAATAGACTTCCAAAATGGGCATTGGCTTAAGCTTCCCATGCGTGCCACCTCTGGTTTTGACAATAAAACTGCATAAATTCGATATAATGGCAAACAAAAGTGTTAACGTTGCTATCATTGGTAAGTAATAAATTGAAATGGAGACGGGCCGCGAAGAACGCAGATATAAGTTGCCACTTTTAGTGATTAGCCCTATTCTATTCCCCGATTTTGCGGAGAATTACTAACGGTTTCTGTTGCTCTTAGGTGCCGGTGTTGTTGGGTCCAGCTTTTTGAAACAACTAAGCTCAGTAAAATCCAAAATTTCTTACAATTTGATTTTTCTCTCCACTTCCAAGAAGGCCTTGATTTCAAAAACCTACCAACCATTAAGGTTAGAAACATGGGAATCAGACCTCAGTCAGAGTACTGAAGTGCCACTGTCATTGGAAGAGCTTTTACAATATCTGAAAAAATCTCCCGAACCTGTCATTTTTGTTGACAATACCTCCAACGAAACAATTGCCAGCTTTTACCCACAGATGGTTCAGAACGGAATCTCTATTGCTACCCCTAATAAGAAGGCTTTTTCATCTGATCTATCATTGTGGAATCAAATTTTCTGCAATGACGACTCTTCTAGTCTCGTCTACCACGAAGCCACTGTTGGCGCGGGTTTGCCTATCATCGGACCTTTGAATGATATGATTCAGACTGGTGACAAAGTTCAGAAAATTGAGGGTATTTTCTCGGGAAGCCTTTCATTTATCTTGAACAAGTTCTCCAGCAGTTCCCCATCTGATAATAAGTTCTCCGACATCGTGAAAGCTGCCAAGAACTTGGGTTACACTGAGCCAGACCCACGCGATGACCTCAATGGGTTGGACGTGGCGAGAAAAGTAACCATTTTGGCAAGAATTGCTGGTTTCCAGGTCGAATCTCCAACCTCGTTCCCAGTGCACTCCCTCATTCCAAAGCCATTGGAGACGGTTGCCTCTGGCGCTGAATACTTAGAAAAGTTGCCACAATACGACCACGAAATGGACAAGTTGAAACAAGAGGCAGCTGCGGAGAACAAGGTCTTGAGATTTGTGGGCAAAGTTGACTTCCCCAACAACTTAGTTTCTGTTGGAATCGAGAAATATGATGCTTCCCATCCTTTCGCTTCTTTGAAAGGGTCCGACAACGTTGTTTCTATTCAAACCGATCGTTACCCTAATCCTTTGATCATTCAAGGTGCAGGTGCAGGTGCAGATGTTACTGCTGCCGGAGTTCTTGCGGACGTTTTCAAAATTGCGCAGGTAATTTAAGCCTGCTGGGTTCCAAATTTATACAGTTAGAAACGAACCACAAGCAAGTTTCTATGTAGCATAAATCGAGCTCACACCCACGTTTATTCTCTCTTTGACTATTCACTTAATAACTCTTAAGTATCAATGATTTCCCCGCGCCGAACATGCTTCGCTTCAAGGAAAACTTCTCGCAGTTTTCCGTAGTCTAAGCATGTTTTCTTGAAGGCTAGCATTATTTTCTGTGAATCAAGCACAAATCGCGGTATCTGTTTGGCCTTCAACGTCACAGAATCTACGTTCACTCTTGATAAGTGCCTATTATTGGGTGCCAAAAAAAGATTGCCGTTTTCCCGAATTTCTGCGATATAGGCCCCGGTAGAGTGAATATACTGGGCGTATTTGAACTTCGGCTTTCCCCAAGAATAGACTACCTCATGGTTGACGATGCCCTTACTCAACAAGGAGGAAGCTCTATTGTCAATCAAGAAACCGTTTTTCTCTAGTAAGTAAGTGTGATAGTAATAAGGACTTTCCAACAACAATTTTTCATCTTTGAACTCCGCATCTTTCCATGGGTCAATCGCCAAAGTTATATCGACAAATGTATGGAAGGGGTTGGACAAAGGTATTGTGCAGAGCTCAACCCAGGGAACCTCAACCAATTTTAGACCGTAGCGTTTGCATAGCCTCGCCCACATATTTATGAGGTCATCAATAAGTTTAGGCGTTGCAGTTAGCCATTCGAGCCTTATGTGGAAGCAATGGTTAGGGTTGTGAACTCTGTCGTAGTGAACCCTACAGACTTCAGATTTGTACGATCTATTCCCTAAGTCTGCATTTACCGTAATCACACTACTAAGAAGAACGATAGATTTATTCTGCTCATCTTGGATACTCAGATCACCATCCCCACTATCTTTGTCACCATTCAATCCACTTCCCTGTGAAGTATTAGTAGCACCTCCCAAAAGTGAGCTATTTTTGGATGCGGTGTCGAGTTTTGATGTTCGTCCTTCAGGAAGTGCTTTATTGAATTCCGGATTACGAACGTAATTTGGAGTAACTTGGTAAAAGTAATGGCCATCAAGGAAACCATGCCTGTTTTCTACATGAACGAAGAGACCTTGGTTCATCAATTCTTGTCCGTAAGACACCGCATCATCGCGAGTATCTATGTCAGAAAAATTTTCGATCAACCAGTTTACCATCTCTAGTCCTAAAAAGCAGTTATTGTGTTTCTTCCAGTGCCACTTGCGGTTCACCAGTCGTAAGTGACTCTTACCATACTGCATTTCGTAAGCGAGATCGACGATGCTAACTTCCTTAGACAATGCATCACCCTCTTTTAAAAAGATATTATTACTTTTGTTAGATCCTGTCATCCTCAAAATTTCAACCTGCTCTTCGATACAACTGAACAGTGATCCAGTATAAAACAAAATTTCTGGTGCAATTTCTTCTTTCCGTGAGGAAGTGCCAGGGCTGTCATCCGCATCTCTAAGCCTTGAACGGTAGATTGAACTAATTAGACGCCTTAGCCCATCAAGCCTTATTTCCTCAGCACTTAATGTCTCTGACCGACCATTTATAGTAGAAGAAAATGTATTTTGGGGAATGTCTGATGGGAGTATAACAAACTTCGACCTGAATTGTTTTCTATTTTTTTCAATCACAGCATCCCCATAGCCGGCTAGCATTTGATCCATTTGATTCCAATTGAATTCTTCTCTATCCATTTTCAAAGGGTCGGTCATCGTTTCTCGATAAGAGTTTTCGTATCTGGTTTTAATTTGTGGATAATAAGTGGGCACCCCATTCGCTAGAGCATTTTGATGTTTGCGGATATGCCTCTGGACATTTATGGTGCCATCATAGTCGCAGCTTAGTCGGTGAATCTCTTGCGCGAACATCACATACAACTTGACATCCATATAGTTATCTTTTGTCAAGCTCTTCGTAATTTTTCGATTATCACCATCGTTGCTTCTGGAAGAATCTATCTTTTCGATACTTTCACCAATGCATATTTGAAAACCAGCCAATAGCCTGACATATACCATATCCCTCAATAAGTCATAGGCCGTTTGATTTTTAACTTCGGGGTCAGGGTTCAAAATAACAGAGTGATTGGTGAAATTGAAGTTTTGTTCGAAATCCCTTTTGCTGGGGAAAGAGGATATAGTGATAGGAAGCTCTGCTGGGGTGGTCAGGGATCTCCACTTACTATATCTTTTCGGCACATATCTTGGAAAAACATCCCTGTACTGCGGCATAATCAAAGCGTCAGCTCGCTCCAAGCTCATCGGCATAGATGGATTTTCAATCTCTAACCAGTTAAAAAGGGTGGCAACTAAACTTTCTGCTGATTCTTTTTTTGCAGATTGAGCAGGAAAAGACATTGGGGTACGCTTAGGAGAGTTTGAAAGAGACTGTACTGTTGAAGATGCTATTTCGAAGAGTGGCTTCTTCGCCGTCGATCTCTGTAGAAAAGAAAGATTTTTCTTCAAGATGGGCAATTGGCTATTCGAGCCGGAGCTTACATTATCTGCGTCAGATTGCTCTTCGTTTCTACCAAGTTGAGACTGAGGGGCGCTCTGAGTAGGTATGATCGAACTTTTCTGTGACACATTTTCAGAGTCGGTTCGAAATTTTGAGACAAGACGGCGAGCAATATTTCCACCCTTTGCCAGACTTTTTAATTGATTCACAGCAAGTGATTGGTTTTCATGCTTTTCGTCATGCTGTCCTCCAACCTTCCTTCCACGGCCGCCATCAGAGGGCGTCGCTTCGATGGATTGACCTAGGTCCCCAAAGACTTGCAGAAAGCCGGTAGATTGAACCATAGGTGATGCAGATTTGGGAGGACTCCAGGCAAGCGATATCTTTGGAGACTTCACGTTAAGTTTCGTACCATCGTTTTGCATTTCATCCACGATATTTAATAAAACAGATGGCTTTTCCTGCCTCTGTACATGTTCTTGAGCGCTAAAGGCACGATAGTCATACTGCTTCATTAATTCTGTAACCGAATTCACATTAGACGGAGTTTCCATGTAGTCTATTGCGATTTCTTCGTTCATTTCTGTCTCTGTGAGTCCCATCATCTGAACGTCATGCATTTTACATCTTGGATACCAGACATTATTAGAGTAAGATGAATAACGCCAAAAAGATATGTTCATCCATGAGGGCGCGCAGTAACGAAGTCGACTATCATAATCTCGGTATCTCAGAAGTGGGACGACATGCAATGGGGGCCTTCCCAAACAAATAACGTCGATAGATAATTCAATCGACTGTATTTTCTTACTTGTAGCCTTCAGGAGGTCATAATCCACATCGTAAATGCATGAACCAGGACTAATAATAATAACGTGAGCTCCAGTTCTCCTAAGGTCAGGCTGCCGAAATGGATTTGTTAAGAACGTTGTGGCCATACAGATGGTTTCTAAGATATTAGACTTTATGGCAGGAGAAAACCGCCCCCTCAGTAAGGAAACCCCGTCTTCTCTTCGATATGTTTTCAAATCCCTAGCAATGTTGAGGAATTCTCTTCTCAAAGTTTTCATAATTTCGGTCCAATGCACAATATTCACTTGGTCGACAACTATACGATAGTAATCTCTGGCATTTCTGGGCCTTTCGCCTTCAGGTATCTCAATAAATGGAATATCAGACATGTCCAATGATGCAGAGAAGACAATCGTAATTGTATGATGAGTTCCTATATTCTTCCATTTTTTGAATATGGTGGGAAATAAAGAGTTCACGACCTTGTAAAAAAAGATGTCCCCATTCTCTTCAAAGTGCCACATTTCGTTGGTAATTTGAACCAAGAAGATCAGCCTAGCGGATTCCGATCTAAATACGACCCTCGTCTTGTCCCCAATATAGCCTGAAATTACTTTCTTCCCATCGCGGTAAATTTGTTTCACAGATGCTCTTATGCTATCTACGAAGGTGAGCCTTTGATCTGCGTAAACACAAGTGCCAGTTATCTGAGAGGAAAATACCCACATATCACCACGATGAACCAGACAGTCTTTTACGTAAAGCTCAACTAGGTCCGCTTGATAGGTCGATTTATCTATAGTCTTGACCCAAACTTTCGACCGCGTTGGCAACCCTATCAAATGTTGTAGTGGGCCGGACAATACGGAAATTTGGGCGTTCTTGTATCGTTTACGAAGTTCTTTATCAAAATCCTTGACTACGAAATAGATTTTTTTGCCCTTTGTGCCTTTAGTGCCATTCTTACCTTTATACGTCTTCAATTCCGCAAGATCGCCTTCCCTAACCCCTGGTATACTGGCTAGGTCCAACACAACAGATTCTTCCGTGAATCTGGATTCATGAAGCACCAGCTCCAACTGAAAGCTTCTTTTGGGTCCTTTGCAGACTGAAGAATGTAGTCGTGGCATCAAGTCTGACCCTGATATACTGGTGTCTGCGGTTTCGGGACTCATAGGCCTACCCGCCTCTGTCTTTTCACCCGTAGATGTTTGTTTCACGTCTCGTCTTAGATTTGAATTAAGCTTCATTTGGGGTTTTCGCATAGGCCTATGAGCTCTAGAACCTCCTATAGTGAGTGTGTTGTTTTCAATGTTCATTTTAGAGTCCATTTTGCCAAGGCGGAGAGTCGAGGAGTCGAGCTGCTCGTTTTTGTCCAGCAGAGAGCTTTGTAAGGGTGCGGAAGGTCCTATCGGATCTCTCAACGGTTTCATATCCACCATATCATTGTTGGGCATATATCAAGGCCTCCTGAAGGGAACGGCTATGAGTATATTTTGTCTTTATAGGTACACTTCCTTATTTACGCCGGTGCCCTTTTGAAAGACTCAAATTAGGTCAGCTGATGAAAACATTAGACGCTCAAGGCAACGGCATAGTTAGCCTAATCGATGTTGGAGTTGCATCAGTTACAATGGCTTATCGCAATGGTTCCAATTTAATCACTATAGATGTTACAGATCATGAGGAAATCGCGCATATGAATGCAGTAATAATAGTAGTCCCGCTGTGACAATAACTATGAACGCTAGACGATCTTCGATTTTCTCCTACTTAATTGGCTGAAGGGTTTTCATTCTTCGTACTGTTTTCCTGTTCTTGCCTGAGTCTTTCCTGTCTTGCCTGTTCCTCCTCCATGGACAAACGCAGCGCCAGCGCAAGCTCTGGATCCATTGAGGGATCGACGCCAAAATCCATGAAGTCCTGACCTCCACCCATTTCGGTGCTGCCAGCACCGCCAAAGCCTGGTTCTGCGCCTTCTTCGAGTACTATAGGGGAGACGGCAATGCGTTCGTACAATAGTCTGGGGCCCGGTGATATCGTAGTTATATGGCTACCTTCTTCCTGTGGATTATTAACCGTCTGTATAAACTCCTCTAGTGTAGATGTGTTAGCATCGACCTCACCGAAATTGACCACATCTACAGCAATCTTATTCTTTTTAAGTTTCTTGGCTAGCTTCATGAGCTCATCTCTATCGTCTTGAAGTGGGCTGCATACGAATGCGATAATCCTCTGGTGCTGAACCTTGTTTTGACGGTGCTTCAGTGTCAGAGCAGCGATCTGAATGGCCGTACTCAGCCTTGTCTCTCCACCAATAGTGGTTTCATGAAGACCGGCTAAAATCTTACCAAATTCGTGTGTGAAGGTTGAAAGAACTTGTGGGTTGCTTCCTGCTGCAGAAATCAGCCCGATCGAGTTTTCAGGGTTGCTGTTACGTTTGGCTTGGAATAGGAATTCTACAGCATCTATCTGGGCTTCGAACCTCGTTCTTGGAAAGTCTCCGTTTCTGGAAAATTCAGAGTTATCCACAATCAATACAGTTGCTTCCAAGACCATGTTTGAATAGTAATAAAGTGCTTTTAACGCGGGACACCAAGTGCTTAGGTATAGTTTTTGAATTTGATGCGGACGCACATATCTTTTGCCACCCTACATGGTCTTACAAAAGAATTAATATAAGCATTTTGTCTCAGTAGAAAAGGCGGTAGGTCACATGAGGTGATACGGGGCAGTACTCGGATCTTGACCAATGTGTTTCAATAGGATGTTTCTTAGTAGCCTTGAAGTCATGATCGCACATATATTTACACTCCTCACTGGTGCAGATCTCTATACTATAGAAATTCCACTTCACAATTCCGCAAGGGTGTGAGTATTATTTGGAGATGTAGTCTTCGTGGACTTTAATGACATGAGCATTGGCGAACTCCAAGGCTTTTATGGTGATAGGATTGAGGAAAGCGTTACGATTAGAGCTGGAAATTTTTTGACGTAGAATATAGGTCTTCATATAATGCTTACACATTGATTGAACAACTTTTTAGCTAGTTCACGACTCAATTTGACAATTTCGCATGGCGCGTATGGACTGCATGATATCACTTTGTACCGTTCTGTTATGTAGGCACAGGTAATTGTATTATGGTCGCGATCTTCTCGGATGCCAACCAAGATGCCCTGTTGTCAAAATCCTACACGGATCTCGATATAGTGCGGATTACGTGAACTTCATGACAGAATAGTACAGAGTGACAGTAAGCATTCCGGGATGGAATGAACGGAAACTCGCAAGCCTTGTCATGGGCGAATGACTAATGACTCACCGAATCCATTGCTAGCAATTACCATTTGTATTAGATGGAGTTTAGCTCGCTCCATCGTGCTCATTCCGTCATTCTAGAAATTATATAAATACCGATAGTTTATTTCAGGTGTCGAGATTCTACCCTTCATATCTAAAAAAAAACCACGGATTGATTCATATCACAGAGTTTACTGCCGGTAATAATCTATTAAGTAACACAATATGTCCATTGATGATATTACCAATAACATCACCGAACTCACATTAGGTGATAGAGATCCCGCAGGCCAATACCGGTAAAGTCGCACTTCTGGTCATACCAGGTTACTTAGTAAATCTAAACATATTGAATAGTTTGAAGATAACAAGAGATAGCTTTTGATGGTTTTGAAAAATGTGGCAGCCCTGCATCTTATAACGTAAATCTGCGATCTAAACGATATACAGTGATCTTCTCCAGGATACCCTCCGATATCTGCCAAAGGTACCGCGAAGGTATCCAAATGCATTGTAGAGGGCTTTTTGGTACTAAAGCTGATGTGAAACAGGTGCCATTTGGCGCATTCACAGCAGTCGCATATTCGCCTACTTTGGTCATAAAACACGGAAATCACGCGTATAATAAATATTTATTAGGCTTTTATACAAGCACTTGAGCGTCTTTCGCGTTGTTGTCGCACCAATGCTCAGCGAAGAGGAAAAATCCCGCATCAAGAAAGCTGTGTTGGTCCAGTTGCAAATGAAGCGTATGATAAGCACCCAGATCGCCATATTTTGGAATAAACATTTCGTTTGATTTTCATAGTTACTAATTTCAGTCCAATAGTGGATGCAACTCTTGATGAATGCTCAAAGATTAGAGATACCAGCATGTTAGAGCTAGAAAGGACCGCAGCTACCTTAAAGCGAATTGGTGTGGTAAATCCAGACATGACTATTGAAGAAACGTTAAACCAGGAAAGGTCGGCCAAGGGTGACAATTAGCCGCTGAAAGACAGGTAGCGGCTTCCTGGCAAAACAAGCCCAAGACTAGACATTAGAGACGAAGCCAAATAAAAATCGACAGTTATTGGAAGTGTGTGTTGATTGAAGTATGCCACTTTCCGAAAGGCCAGTATTCCATCGCTTCCAAGATTCATTTTCTCAATAAGTGAGGTGAAAGGAACTTATGTCAAGGTTTGGGTCATTTTGACCACATAGAGAAAAAAAAAATAAGGCAATGAGGTTCTCCTACACCCGTCAGTATATTACGAATTTCAAAAGACAAACCCATTACTACATTGTTGCGCACAGAGCAATGAACTTGATCACATTTAGAAATGAAATATAGAAACAAGCGCCTTTGGGCAACGAGGTTTCAAATCTTCAGAATGTGTATCCCAAATTCCAAAAAGCTCTTTCAGCTACACCGCCCCTATGTTTAAGCAGGGAAAAGGACTCTGCCCTTAAGCAAAGCTTCATTATCCTGCAAAAGAGCTCCCCAAGTTAACCGAGGCCCTGTATAATCCGTTTCTTCATTGTCCCTCAGAAGGGTTAACTTGTAAATTAGTAATTTTCCAAAAACTGATTCTTTCCGTGTAACAGACCATTAAGTACCCTTCTTTTACCAACGTGGTCTAGCGAATGTCAAGACAAGCGTTACTGACTTTTGACGTATCGGAAGTAGACGAAATCAAGATCCCTAATAAATATATACTGTTCAAGAGAGCGCATTCAAGAAGCTTTTACAAGCTATTTCTTAAAAGTATTCCCTATTTCAATTTTATATATTTGGCATCTAGCAATATCAAAGGATTTTAGTGTCTGTCCCAACAATTACAGCTGCGGCTGCAGCTGTAGGCTTTCTACGTATCACATACAATTGAATTATTACCAAATGCTTTCGAAAGACAACTCTGCGCGACCAGGTAGTTTTTCATGGCCTATGTCAGGTACTATATTTCATTGGTTCTTTGTGACACAAAGCTACCGTCCGCGGCTAATTTCCGACATACCAAAATTGAGGTAAAGATCTAAGATTTTTCAAGACAAGTCCACTTACTTTTCGAGTTGCGACACCCCCAATGAACTCTACGTGAGCAAACCCATGGCAGACTGTAATTATGCCATTCCATTAAGTAGACAAATTCTCGTTTCCGTCGTCGTGAATGGAGTTTTCGAACCCCTTTCGATCATTCTCAAAGTCTCATGGCTAGTTCTTCATACAGGAACAACTCGGCCCTATTCACAAGCCACCGGCCTAGCACACAGTTACTTTATTACATTCAAGGAAATTCCTTTCTACTTCTTACTAAATAGAGATAAATCTGGAGGTGCTGGATAGAAATTCACAATTCGGAGTTAAGAAACATTATGTGAACGGCCGCAGGTATGTTTTATGGAAACTCTGCATTTCGGACAACCTTTACTTCTAACAGGCTGTGAAAGTTCTGCTTATACATCCCCGAAAAGATACGTATCTTAAAAGATGTTGAAACGATTTTCCAGACACTAATTCTAACTTAGCTCTCCTGCTGGTATGTCACACAGAAACAACTCCCCGTCACCTGTTGAATTCTTCCGTCGATGCCCTCAATTCCAGGAAACGATATTCGTTTAATAGACTTGTTCCTAGTATCGCGTTATTTTCCCGCAAATGTATGCAAATAAACCCTCCAACAAACCTCGAATGACGAACACCATGGTGGATACGAGAGTTGCCTCACAATCCTCAGTTCGTTCCCGGTGGTTATATCTACTGGCTAGGTCCATTTTATGCGCTCGATCCTCCATCTTTAATCACGTGTATCACGTTCTTCTTTAGCAATAGGTAAGCGCACATGATATGCTGGAAAAAATGGAAGTGGCTACTGACGTGCTGTACGTACCAAGTGGTAGTATGGCACATGAACTGTTAACGACATGCATATGATCTCCTGGAAAGTGGAAACGATGGCTAATATGCCACAGTTGTGTGGCCTTGACGACGTAAAGTAAGAATTCTAGAGTTTTTCAAAAATGAGTGTTCGATGGTACGGGCCGTATAAGAAGTATGATGGCGGTTCAACTTTGTTCAATTACAAGCTTGGAACATCCATCGAGATTGCACGGATCCATTCAAGCACTAACCACGCAATGACCGTGTTAAGTCCAGCACAGTTCCTGGCAGACGTTGCTAGAGCTGGAAATGGATATATTTATTATACCACGGATTCCAAGGCTATTGGATCTGGGTTTTCCTCTGCGTTGCAGGCGAACCAGTACGTTCACTGCATAGAGCTATTGAACACTGCAGACCCGTTTGCAATGGTCGTAGAAGATCTCAACAAATCAAAACTCACGACCATTTTTACCGATGAATCTACATTACTAAGTGCTCTGCCTCATCTATACGCTCTAAAAGGGTTTCCTGTTGTGATCAACATTGAGCTGAGGGAAAATGAGTACGCCTCTCTGCCTCTGATTAAAGATTTGTCGTATGCGACTTTGGTTTCCAACACAGGCACGACTTTGTCTCAGCACGCCCTGGCTGCTGCGCAATGTGCATCTGAAACTCTACAGCCTGTCTTCCACTTTGTTAACCTGTCTTCGAGCAGCAGGCTACCTACAGTGGAAATCCCCCAGATTGAAGTAGCGGAAGAGCCAGCTTCTGAATGCGCTGTTTTCGAAAACTTGGCAAGATTCGCCTATTACAGCACATCGAAATCTCCCTCCACTCTCATTGTCAACCTTTCGCCCTACGGACAAGAATTTGCAGGTGTTCTATCATCCAATGTTGCTCTTCTCGATATCTTGGTCTACAGACCATGGTCGTTTGAGCAGTTTTTCGAGCAAGTACCTTCATCTGTCCGTAAGATTGCCGTTGTTCAGAGGACGAACAACGCCTTATCTGGCAATGGATTCGAGCCCATTCTGTTGGACTTCTTTGCCGATTTCAATACTCTTGTCGACAGAGGCATAGATCAGCTGCTAGTGACAAATCTTGGGGAGATCAGCGATGCGTCTGCTGCATTGAACCAAATCATTGAGAATGTGACTGACGAGAACCCAAATCAAAATTTATTTATTGGAGAAACTCCAGCTGGTTCCGAAAGAGCTGCTAAGCTACAATCATCTATTAAGAGTGTGTTCTCTTTGGAAGACGCATACTTAAAGGTCTTGAAGCAATTGTTTTCCTCAAACCTTAAAATCTTGAACAATTATCAAGATCAAGATGTCAATGCCACTAGCCCTGAGTACGGGTTTGGTCTCTTGATGAAGCAGGATTTGGAAAGACAACAACTGATCACCTTGATTGGCGACTCGCTCGATGCCAGTGCTTACAATTCACCTAACGGTGGTCGTATTGTTGAACTGCTTTCGAAGTGGTTACGTCTGAACAAAGAAAAATCGAAAGAAGCTTCTCTGGAAGAAGCAAACAAACTTGCCGTTGAAGTTTTTGAACTACTAGAGCAAAACCAAGATTCTAATGTTGCGTTGAAAATATTGAAAAGTGCCCCAACTGTCGATAGCTTCAAATTCGCTTCTAAGTGGCTGGTGGGATCCGACGCTTGGTCTTATGACCTAGGAAACTCTGGTGTACACCACGTTTTGTCCTCTAAGAAGGATGTGAACATGCTCATTATTGATTCAGAACCTTACGAGCACGTCAAGAACTCTCAGTCTAAACTCAGAAAGAAGGATGTTGGCTTGTATGCTTTGAACTTTGGTGACGCATACGTTGCTTCAGTAGCCGTCTATTCATCTTACACCCAGCTTTTAACTGCTTTGATTGAAGCCGCTAAATTCACCGGTCCATCTATCGTCTTAGCATACTTACCATACTCTTCCGAGGAAAACAGTCCTTTGGATATCTTGAAACAGACTAAGATCGGTGTGGAATCTGGTTATTGGCCATTGTACAGATATGCTCCAAGGGAAGAAAATCCAGAAGAAGCTTTTAAGCTAGAATCATCTGTGATCAGGAGACAGTTGCAAGAATTCCTTGATAGGGAGAACAAATTAAGCCTTCTAACCAGGAAAAGCCCAGAATTAGCCAGGAATTTGAAGCAGGGCGCCAGTGGTGAAATTGAAGCCAAACAACAAAGGAGAGCAAAGGCAGCTTATGACCAGCTGCTGGAAGGTTTGTCAGGACCTCCTTTGCACATCTATTATGCATCTGATGGTGGCAATGCTGCTAATTTAGCAAAGAGATTGGGAAGTAGAGCCACTGCTAGAGGATTAAAAGCAACAGTCCTGTCTATGGATGATCTTGACTTGGAAGTTTTCCCGGATGAACAAAATGTCATCTTTATAAGTTCAACTGCTGGGCAAGGTGAATTCCCCCAAGACGGCAAAGCCTTCTGGGATCAACTCAAATCATCCCTTGACTTAGATTTGGCCTCTCTAAACTTTTCCGTTTTCGGTCTGGGTGATTCCTTGTACTGGCCACGTAAAGAAGACAAGCATTACTACAATAGGCCAGCACAAGAGTTATTCAAGAGATTGGAACTTTTGTCTGCCAAGGCCTTAGCTCCTCTAGGACTGGGTGATGACCAAGATGCCGATGGTTACCAAACAGGTTACAGTGAATGGGAACCTAAACTATGGGAGGCATTAGGAGTTTCGGGCGCTGCTGTCCCCGATGAACCTAAACCAATCACCAACGAGGATATTAAAATCGAGTCAAACTTCTTGCGTGGTACTATTGCTGAGGCATTGGTCGACGATTCCACCGGCGCAATCTCGGCTTCTGACCAACAAGTAACTAAATTTCATGGTATTTACATGCAGGATGATCGTGATATCAGGGACGCCCGGAAAGCACAGGGTTTGGAACCTTACTACATCTTCATGAGTAGAATCAGACTACCCGGTGGCAAGGCTAGTCCCAAACAGTGGCTTGTTCTCGACAAGCTGGCCGACAAGACAGGCAATGGTACTATTAAAGTCACGACCAGAGCCACTTTCCAGTTGCACGGTGTTGTGAAAAGGAACTTGAAGCACACCATCAGAGCTATGAATTCGACTTTAATGGATACAGTAGCTGCTTGTGGTGACGTGAACAGAAATGTGATGGTTTCTGCTCTTCCTGCAAATGCCAAGGTCCATAAACAAGCCTCTGAGATTGCCGCTAGGATTTCTGAGTATCTACTTCCACAAACAACTGCATACCACGAAATTTGGTTAGAAGGAGCCGATGCAAAAGACGACGATCCTAAGTGGCCGTCTATTTTCGAAAATAGAAAGGAAGGACCTAATAAAAAGAAAACATTGGTGAGCGGAAACGCTCTTGTCGATGTTGAGCCCATGTATGGACCTACTTACTTACCTAGGAAGTTTAAGGTCAATATGACTGTCCCACCATTCAATGATGTTGATATATGGTCGATCGATGTTGGTTTAATTGCGATTGTTGATGAGAAAACCCAAATCATCAGAGGTTTCAACATGTATGTCGGTGGTGGTATGGGTTGTACTCACAACAACAAGAAGACTTATCCAAGAACTGGCTCTTCATTAGGGTTCGTTAATGCCGATGACGTTCATATCGCCATTGAGAAGGTGATGTTAGTTCAAAGAGACAACGGTGATCGTCAAGACCGTAAACATGCACGTTTAAAGTATACCGTTGATGACATGGGCGTTGATGTCTACAGACAAAAGGTTGAGGAAATCTGGGGCCAAAAGTTCGGTCCAGAGCAGCCCTACGAGATTAAATCTAACATCGATTACTTTGGCTGGGTGAAAGATGAAACAGGCAAGAACCACTTCACCATCTTCATTGAAAATGGCAGAATCGAAAACAGTCCAGATCTGCCTCAGAAGACCGGATTGAAGAAGGTTGCTGAATACATGCAAGAGACTGGTAGTGGTCACTTCCGCTTGACCGGCAATCAACACGTTGTAATTAGCGATATTGACGATGAACATTTGGATCACGTTAAATCGCTATTGAAAAAGTATAAGTTGGACAACACCAACTTCAGTGGGCTAAGACTATCATCAGCGGCCTGTGTTGCGCTGCCAACCTGTGGTCTGGCCATGGCCGAATCTGAACGTTACTTGCCCGTCCTCATCACCAAGCTAGAGGACATTCTAGAGCAATACGGGTTACGCCACGACTCTATTGTGATGAGAATGACTGGGTGTCCCAATGGTTGTTCTCGTCCTTGGTTGGCCGAAGTGGCCTGTGTAGGAAAAGCGCCTGGCACATACAACTTGATGTTAGGGGGTGGTTATTACGGGCAAAGACTGAACAAACTTTATAAAGCATCTATCAAGGAGGAGGAGATTATAGCCACCCTGAAGCCTATGTTCAAAAACTGGTCTCTTCACCGACAAGAGGGTGAGCATTTTGGTGATTTCCTTGTGAGAACCGGGGTTATCAAGCCAACGTTGGAAGGCAAATATTTCCATGACGATATTTCTGAGGATGCTTTGTAGGTGCATACGCATGTGCTGTGATTGAGTGGCAGGCGTACAATTATCGTTCCGCTGAAACCATAATTTTCGTACACATAAATAAATTCGCTTGAATCGAGCAAGTCTGTTCAATACTTATAGATTGCAATAAAAGCGCATTTTTTGTTTGACAATTGGTATTGAGGTGACATCTATACTGGTTTGTCTTGATCAAATTATCTTGATCAAATTAAATGTTTGACAAGATTGAATGAATATATACTTACTTAACCACGTTACCATTCAACTTAGTACTTATAAAGTGGATAATTTCAACCCTATTCCAAAAGTAGATAGTTTCAGGCCTATTCTTTCCCAAATGTTGAAGAGTCTCTCCAATTTCCCAGCTAAACGAAGCTTACGTGGTCCCCAGTTCTTTTCCAAGAGAGGATTCTTTTCCGAGCGGTTCGTGGGAATATATTTTCGAACCTTGAATAGATCCTTTGGGCGAACAGCATTGGTTTTAGGAGGGGGAGCTGCAGGTTTGGGTGTGATCTCCTGGCAGCAGCAATCAATTAAGAATGATGCTCAATCTGTTGAAAATATTACCGCTTCTGTTGAGGTGGACAAATCCGTTTCGCCATTTCCAACCAATCTGGGCCCTCCGGAATTCCCGTTAACAACTCCCTACACACTATTAGGTTTTGGTACTCGCGCTGTTACATTTGTTAATTTCAAAGTGTATGCTTTGGGGCTATACGTGGCAGACCAGGACTTCCCGTTGATATCCAAAATCTTCAGTTCCAATTACCTATCTCGAGCTTTTCTCGATACCGACAGTTCGAAATCTCACTCACAAAATGTGGAAATAGCGCTTCGGGACCCTGCTAAATCGAGGGTGTTGATTGGAAATCTCATTGATGGAGGAGTTAGAATGATGGCCAAAATAACGCCAATCAGAAATACAGATTTCAACCACTTAAAAGAAGGTCTGGTAAAGTCTATCCTTAACCATCCCGATGCACAAAAAAACAAAGAAATTGTGTCCCGAGGGATTCAAGAGCTGAAAGATGCTTTTACAAGGAAAGGTTCTGTTCCAAAAGATGACGATTTACTCATAGAGCTTCAAATCAACGGCTCGCTGCAGTTATCGTATCGCTCCCGCAAAAGTAGCGAAAATGTAATGCTTGGAAGAGTTGATGAGCCTATGATTGGAAAACTTTTGTTCAGTCAGTACCTCAGTGGCTCTAAACCTTTAAGCCCCGTTGCAAGAGAGTCCTTTGTGTCTAAGATTAAAACGCTAGTATGATTAGTTTACTCTATGCTCTTTACGTCATATACGTCTTACGCTGAGGAAAAAGGTACGGCCCAATAGGCTCAGGGCAAATGTTTGAGGTTTTCACTCACAGCACGATGATCCTCGACGGTCATCTTGGCCCCTAATTGGGCCCGTTTGATGCAGTTTAACCGGGCTCTAGCTGGGAGGTCGAATATATCACCCTTGTGGCATATTTCATTCGACAGCACCCCCAATAAGGTGTCTCCGGCACCAGTGACGCTCTTAACTATGACCTTTTTATCTGGCACTTTGTAGTGCTCAAACATCATGCCCAACTGCATACCACCGTTGTTGAGCCCCCTTGTTATGAATGTGTAATCTGCAAGAGACTCTTCCGAGTGTCGCTTGTTCATGTTCTCTTTTAAAGTGAAAACAAATAATCCGTTTGCACCATCCTTAACCGTAATCCTGGGAAAGTATGGTAACAGGTTAGAGGCCATTTGAAATACACCTACCTTTCTGACATCACGCAAACTCTTGGAAATGCCTTTCAACTGCTCGGCTCTCAGTGCGCTATCGATTTGAAGGGAATCTAGGATGGGAAACCATTTGTCCACGTCAAACTTACCAGCTTTATCAAAGGATGCATAGATGCTATGTAGCTCCGAAAATGTTGGCGTTATTAAGTAAAACTTATGATTGGGGTAGGGTTCGATACCTTTTAGTAGAGAGAGCTTTTTCGCCTTGGTATCGGATGTGGGTTCAAAGACAAGCTTATAACTGAGTTTTTTCTGTGAATCCACCAACTCCTGCAATGTTTCAGCAGCGAGATTGGCATCCGCTATTACGACTTGTGGCCTCATAGTTGCTAGCTGATTTAGGAGAAAAGCAGTTGGTAACTTGGTGTTGATATCCATGTCTGCACAGGCAAGAATAAGTTCTCCACTATTCGAGTGCATTGAAACGTATTGGGCCGTTGAATGATCGTGATCAATATATATGTTGTCAGCGGGTAAATCGAGTTGTTTCAAGATTGTCGCTCCGGATGGATCATTTCCAATGCTGGTTATCAATCTGGTAGAAACTTGTGGATACCTATTTGACCAATGTGCAGCCAAGGCCACATTGTATCCAACCCCACCGAGAGAAGACGTTATCGTGCCCGGATTTGAATCTTTCATGCGAACAGTATCCGTAATAGAACTTTGCGTATCTATGGCCACAGCACCCACAACGACAGATACATTTTTTGTTGTGGGGCTGGGCTTTTTACTTTCAACAAAGAGTTGGGATGGTTGTGTATTAGCCCTTGAACTTTCGCCAGCACTCAACTTAGACAACTCGAATGCTATTTGGGCGCCCGCTTGTGCATTCTTTAACACGAAATCAACATTTGTCTTGACCGAAAGACCTTGCGTCTCTCTAGCAATTTCGCTCAGCAAAAACGGGGTCAATTCTTTACCTCGGATTCCCATCTGGCTAGCTTTGTGTGTAGCAGTTTCTATGATACGTTCTATTAGAGAGTCGCCTAGGGCGATCTCTTGCGGGGGTGGGACACACATCAAATATCCAGATTCGAGGCCTAATTGTCGTCCTTCGTGTATAATTTGTGCAGCTTGTTGAAAAGTCTCAAAATTATAAGGTGACGATACACCGGAGTCTCGAGAATAAAATCCTGGTACATTGGTTTTTGGAGGTCCAAGGGTCGCTACCACGCAGCCCTTGGTTTCGAGATACTCCATAGTCTTAGCAATATCTAATATAGCTTTCGGTCCAGCGCAGACTACAGCGATGGGGGTCCTTCCAAGTTCCTCGAGATCTGCACTGATGTCCATGGTGACCTCAGCCCCCCTGTGAACACCACCCAAACCGCCCGTAGCAAAGACTTTGATGCCTGCCATGTGTGAAAGGATCATTGTACTTGAGATCGTGGTTCCTCCCAATAATTTATTGGCCATTGTATATGCAATATCTCTTCTAGAGACTTTATTGATGATTTCTGTACCAGAAGAGTTGGCTAATCGCTCAATTTCCACAGGCTGGAGTCCGACCGTCGGAACTCCATCTATGAATGCAATTGTGGCAGGAATCGCGCTATTTTGACGGATCTCGGATTCGACTTTCATGGACATCTCTAAGTTTTGAGGAAATGGTAAACCGTGAGTTATAATTGTAGATTCCAGCGCTACAACAGGTTTCCCCCTTGACAAAGCACTCCTTACTTCATCAGATACTTTTAATTGATGGAATAACCTCCCGAATCTGAGTGGCCCGAAAGGCTTGAACATTCCTTTGGGCTCTGTTGAAATAATCTTGTATAAGATCAATTATTATATTAGCGCTACTAATGTTAGTAACGTATAGCTGAAAAATCAACAATATTGGCTACAAAAGTTGTGAAAAGGAGAAATGAACTCAATTGAAAACCTTAGATCATTTAACGACAAAGTCGAAAGCTCTTACGAATTTTCTCCGGCCTCAAATGAGCTCTTGGTGGTTTGTCACGATTTGGTAAAATATTGTGATGAGATGGATGAAGTGGAGCGCATAAGAAGCATCAAGAGCATTGGATACTGGTGTCTGAACTCCCACTATAATGCAGAGCTTAGAACTCGAATTCTGGAATGTGTCGGCGAAGCAGTAGATGACACTTCACTTACAGCCATTATTGAAGATCTACGTTCGATGCTTCTACAAATTAAAAATAGCCGACTGTCAAACCAAGGGAGACTCAAACCTCAAGAAACACTGGTTTTGAATTCCCGAAAAGGTTTTGGCTGTACCGAAGACAAGGTACGATCCGATTGGGTTGCAAGCGGGGGGAAAAGGTCGATAGCTTTATTTTATGCGATTCTTGGTCAACTAAAGCACCGGGACATCTCATCAAATCTCTGGTGGATAACACCTGGTATTTTGAACCTATTGGATGACACTTCTGATCTTGAAGGCATCAAGTTGCAGGGCGTGTTGTTACTACGTCAATTTTTAACCCAGACCATCGACTTAAAAGACACAATTACCTTCAACTTTGCACATACGGGCCTATTTAAACTATTCGAGCCCACATTGACATCAATGTGGTATCATTTTCCACCTGCCACAGATTCAAAAGTCACGGGAAGAATTTGGGATGCAGTGATTTCCACGATAATTCCGTTATACCAGGTCGAATTTACTCAGCGGCCAGACCTATATTTCCACCACGTAAGCAAATTTCTTTCTGAGATTATTCTTCAAACGACCCTTCCGCGTGTAGCCACGGAATATACTGATTTGACGCTCCAAGTTTTAGCAATGGTGAATACAAGCATTGATATCCTGAAGGAAAGATCAGTCATCCACATGCAGCGGATAATCTACGTGCTTGGAGATTATCTTATTCGCAATGCATTTATAACCCTCTTCATGCCGTTGCTTCATGAGGTGATTGCAACACTAATCAAACTCATTATAGCATGTCCCCAAGATCGAGTTGTTGCTCATAAATACGATCTACTGACCTGTGCTCTGATGCTGAGCGAAAAGTGCTACGTAGAGGGTACTATGGATGCAAAAACCTCAGAGCTATTCCATACATTCATAGGCCTACTGAAGTCTAAAGGGTGCTTTTGGAACGAAGATGAACGCAATATTCTCACTGGCAAGCTACAATGGCGACAACTTCAGATATAAGTGGATGAAAATTGTATACATTCCAATGCTAGAAGATATGGCACTACTATACCAGTGAATGAGGGCAAGGCCGCTATTTACGCAGGATATTCGATTACCATCGCTTACGGTCCCCATTATTACGATGATTGCACACCTAAGTCGCACGGTTATGCTCTTGAGAATCACAAAACTGCTGTTATTCATTCAAAATTACTGACATATTTACACGACCCGACCGAAACGCTGTTGTGGTTTAATTTTCGGTCTCCCTTCATTGGATGCTTTGCAAGCCCTTTACAATTCTGATATTGGTATCGAGAAACCTGTTGACGCAATTTTTCAAACATGTTTCCTCCTGGGAGCTCAAATTACCATTGTTAACATTGGTGGCACATTGTTTAAAACATATGTTTGTGAACTGGTGGATCGACATTTGGACTTTCTGTTTGGAGTTTTCTGTTTCCAAGAAAGTCATAATTTCCTTCTTCGAGCCATCATCAAGGTTTGCGAGGTCATTTTGGGTGATAGAAGACATTATCGATGAGACTACAAGTATGTCCAAGTCTTTACTCGTTGTCTACCTTCGGTGATGAAGTTAGCGATTAGAGGTTCAAACAATATTTTTTCATCCATTGGAACCTGGTTATACTTTCTAGCGAGTACTGCGTCTCACAGATGAAGTACTCGCGAAATAGTGAAATGACCCTTTAAACTTAGGCAATCTGTTAAGGTTGAAATCACTCCCAAGTACTAAAGTAATAGTCTTGGATTATACCACGGTTCTTCCACTTTCGGATATGTCCACCGCTTAGATCTGGATTGACGTTTCTTGAATGATGGTTTTTATAGTGTAATCGCCGTCCCAACGAATTTTGACATTAGGGCAGTATACTTAGACTTGACATGTCTTTCCAACAGCATCATAAGAACAGAAAAGATTCAGAGCCCAGCAAAGGGATCTGGGCTTTATGGGTGCGCCAGAATCCAAGAATATCATAGGCATGGGTAAATCACATGATGAAATGCCACTGGTACTAGATCATTGACAAGTACTCGTACGACTGGGATAGCACTCAGAACGTAGTGGTCAGAAGACTGGAGTAATGAGGAACCAAATGTGCGAAGAATTGCATCGTAGTAGCTGATATCACCATACATCATTTACTTACTGCAATTCTGGGCTTTGCGCCTGATTTCAAAAAACAGTATAGGCCTGGAAGAGAACGAGGTATTAGTGCCTCCATTTATTTTATTCTGCAAGTTTATACAGTAGTTTCATATAGGTACAAATTATTATGAGAGGTACTGGACCTTAATTATGGCCAAGTCAAGATTTTTACCAATATTTGGAGCCATATGACTACGCCAACCAATAAGGATGCAATTCCCCTAACGTCGTATTTCCGAATCAAATGCCTGATTGTACTACAATAAACTCCATGAATATAATAACTGATAAAATACTATCCTCCTGCCAAAAAATGCTGCTCCTCGACAACGATTTTTGAAGGACAAGCGTCTCCCAAATATTACGATGGGCCTTCCTG
The DNA here is from genome assembly GCA_030562185.1 of Lachancea sp. yHQL494. Lineage (NCBI taxonomy): Eukaryota > Fungi > Ascomycota > Saccharomycetes > Saccharomycetales > Saccharomycetaceae > Lachancea > Lachancea sp. yHQL494. The sequence goes on along the minus strand of JAJMGS010000024.1, from coordinate 266,839 downwards.
AACTTAAAATTTCTTATCGTTTATGTGAAATCTTAGTTATCGGGAATTGCCTCCTTTTCCAGCTCTTATTCATCAAAATGAATATGTGGCCAATATCGACACCATCTCCCGCCAAGCTTAGTTCTCACCGTTCAAAAACCATCTTTTTTTTTTAGCTACGACTTGCGCACCAACGCTCCCATAGCTTTCCAAACCAACGTATATTCCTCTGCTGCTCACGATTATTATTGAAATAGACAGAGCTAGTCTTTACTGTCTATTTCACATGATTCTCTCTGCTTTTCTCTGTCTCGCTTACTGCGCAGCGTTTCTCATATATAACTGTCGAGATTAGCTGACACTTTTACTCGAAAGCTCATTTGCATGTTAATATGATATGATCTACACTAATAACCGTTTAGGGTACTGGAAAGCATCGAATAGACGTCGGATTTTTATACTGTCTGATTCGTAGACTTCTAATCCCTACGAGTATGAACAATGAGAACCAACTACTCGTCTATGAGCAAAGTTTAGAGCGCGAAATTGAGAATAAACAGTATTTCTTGAAACGAGCTACTGAAGCCCTAACAGAATTGCGGAAAGACGGTCCAGTCACAACGCAAGATGATAATAATTCACACCTTTGGCAGGAGTTTTTGGAGAAACCGATGTTCTTCCCAGACAGATCTGACCCTATAGGCCTGAGTCTGGTATCTTCCGAGCTCAGAACGCGGTTGAAGACCAGTCGAGAATACTTAGAGATTGAAGCCCTAGAGCCTTTGCGACAGATGCTAACAATGCAAGAATCACTTAACCAAGGCCTGGAAACCCTGGAAGCACTTCTTGCTCAGAGATTATCAAGCAAAAAGCCAAAATCTACACGTGCAGAGCCCGAACCTAGCGAAGTCCGCAACCTCAAGCTGTGGCACATCTTAGACATGTTAATCAAGAACTTCGTTGCCGCAGACCTTTCACCGAAAGGCTCAGACATCGACTTAGTTGCCGATGAGATGCTCAAACTCTTAAAACTCTTAATCCATAGGGACGGCAAAGTTTTGGCCAAAGATTTTGACACCCACTGTTCTGGACTCTATAGGATTTTATTGAGGGCTAATTACATACACAGAACAGGGGACGGAATTTTTGTAGAGTTGGAGGACTTTCTAGACGTCTTTTGAACAGGAACGCGGCGCCGCCATGGCCGGGAAAGTAACTTTTAGTATGAGTATAGGAAGATCGTCGTATTACTCGTCATCGTCACTGATGTGAATTTCTGGTATTTCGAAATCAGAATTGTCCTCACTTTCGCTCTCACTCTGGCGGAGCTCTACAGTTGACTGTTCCTCGCTTACAGTTTCAACTGGAACTAAACTCTCACTCGTAGTACCCAATGTCGCGGTCTCTTCAGTCTTACGGTATTTGGATTCCGTGTCAGTTTCATGGAACTCGACTACTCGTTTCCGCATTATCTTTTCGGGCTCTTCTTTTGAAATTCGATCGATACTGGTGGTCATCGCTCCGTTGAGAGGTATGTTACCCTTTACATTCTTTGGCCGTGGCTCTGGCTCAGCCAATACATTAGATAGCGCGTCCGCTTCTTCGTCGCGGTTTGCAGAATTTCCTTCATTGTCGGACACGCTCTCTTTATTCTCAGTATGTTCAACTGAGCCTTCTTGCCTGCTTACGGTTTGTACTGGCGCAACTGGTAATCTCGGATTACAGAAAACATCGAAAACGTCGTCGCCTTGGCTTTTGAGAATTGATACAGCTATAGGAAGGATTGAAATTCGTTCATAACCAGGATGCATCACTAGAGCACGCAGTAAATGGACGAAAGAGCTGGGCACATGTAAAATTTCTCTTTTCAGTTTTAGCGCCGCCGTAATGGCATATTTTGTAATTTTGATTTGCTGTGCGGAGGGCAGTTTGAGATTCGTAACGAGCGTAGTGAGGAATCGATTCAACAAGTCAAAATTCTCCAGTGAGCATTTTCCAGTGAAAGCCTGTGGATGCGAATATACATCTGACATAGATCCCGTGTTTTGTTTACCGGCCTTCTTCGACTTTTGGGAGATTGTCCCAGAGGCCATATTTTGTTGTTGATAGAGATGCTTCAAAGGTACCGAGTCTCTGGTCAAATGCAATGCGACATCTATAAGTTTAATGAATAAGGTAGTTTCAGTGAAAGAATGTCCTAAGTGACCCAAATACAAATCCACAATGCCGAAAAGCTCAAAGAACTGGCTCTCCAAAGAGTCCACTTTATCGAAATCGATTAATGTGGTTCCTTGCTTTATCGGAATGAAAAATTCCAATGTTGCCAGGATTGATGGTGTGTAGGAAAGCAAAGACTTACCATATAGTTGAGACATGGATCCAATTAAAGCAATACCGCTAGCTTGTAAAGTGGGTAGAATGGAATTAATTGTGGACGATAGTTCAGTATCACGGCGCAAGGTACGCTGCAGCGGCAAATAGTTCGTTGTTAAACTCAATATAGCCTCTGAGATGATTGCTATCCCACCCAATGGAACCCTGATTTGAAAATGAGTGTGTTGAGATATGAATGCTAAGGCTAGGTCGCATAGAAGGTTAAGCCTTTCAGTAATTTCCCAAAGTGAACTTGGTTTATTCAAATCCACCTTGACAGGTGGCAAAAAGTCCTCAGGTTTTTCACGGTCGGGGGCCGGCAATTTGTGGACCAAGTCTTGCATATCTTGATCGGCTGAAAAGTCTAGTATCTCACCACATAGATTGATGACAGGCTTAAAACTGTACAAGACATTCATCAAGCATTGTCTCCAGTCTTCGTCTGGGAACGCTTTGTGATGCCGCATATTGTCATCTTTCGCCCCAGTATTTTGTTTTATCAAATTTAATAGTGCAAAGCATTCAACGATGAGTCTTTTGGTGCCAACATCAAAATGGTTGTAATCTTTCACTATCAGAGTGGTCAGAACGTTCTTAAATTTGTTGATGTGAGGACGGAAGGTGGTAGTATTTTTGCTTAGAAGCTTCTTCAAAGTGGGACAGCACAACTTCGGTTCAAACTGGGACAGGTTGATTAAGACTGATATTATGGCTGGTAATTTAGGTGTGAGAACTTCGCGAGTCACAGCCGGTTTTCCGCGGATTAAGTCCAATAAGATGTCAATCGATCTGACCAAAGAAAAAAGCACCGTCTTGCCCTGGAGGCTAGAGATGGTGGCTCGATAAAAACCTGCCTTCTGCTCTAACTTATTAAAAAGAGCTGTAAGTAAAGTACCGGCTTGAGAGCAGAGCACGACTGGGTTGTAAGCACACACAACATCGCAGAGGTGGCATCCTTTCCAGACATCGTAATCAACACTGGAGCGCAGTAACTTCAATATCTTTGCTACTAAAACGGTTAAATCTGACTTCAGGAGCTTATCGTCCACATATTTTGCCGAGGTAAGCGTTTTCAATATCACTTGAAAGTCATAACCGGAGGAGGACTGGAGGCTTTTAGCGACTTTGGAAAGTGGCAACGGTTCAAAAGCCATATTAAAGTGCTGCGTAATGTCAATGAGAATGAGGTGTATAATTGATTTCGCTCTTTTTTTTTAGTCTTACAGTTTAAGAAGTGCGATCCGATGCGATGAGCTTGGAATTTTTTCATTAATGCATTTTGTCTGTTACCGGGAGAACTGGAAAGCCGTAATTCTACATATTTAGGCCCTGGCGCAACAGATAAATACCATTTTGAACGTCTTGATCACTACCCTATGAGATGAGCCAGTTTATGTTTTGCTGATGGGCACTTCAAGCCTTTTTTTTAGAGAGCTATTTGAGAGTTGGTGGCCGTGAGCTAAGGTTAAGTGATTCAGATCTCAAAAAGATGCCAGATAATACCCAGGGAGTCATGATATGTGGTTAGGATGAGAACTAAGCAAAAGCTCGCTCTTAAGCTTCACCAGATATTATCTCGAGGCTGACTGGCTGGGTGGTACTCCCGAAATTTTGAGTTTCGCATCTGCCTTTTTGCGAGTTCATTTGGCGTAGTTAATAATTGCCTTATTTACAAAATGTCTTTAGTTCGATTCCGCATACAAGTATTATTTCTATGAGTTCATCATTTGTCTTCACGAATGATAAATAGTCATATGTAAACAGCTTCCCGCTGAGGCCGACAAGTATTCCACATACCATGTCAATGGACAGTAACAAGAAGCTTTCCATTGAAGAGAGGCTCTCATTGGCTGCCCGTGCCAAGTCTCGTAAAAAGGGTAAGAGGCTTGATTCCCCTTCTCCCGTAGCATCGTTACCAGATACTGAGCCAGTCGACAATGCCAAGGATCAGCCGATTAAAAGTGCTACAACTGAAACATCTGCTGATGCTGTCGCCGCTGCTGCTACCTCTAGTCCTGGTTTGAGCCCACTGACCGAAGGTTTCGAGGAATTCACTGCTATCTTGCCAGCAGACTATCAAGAACTATCAGTCGAGAATTTAGTCAACGCTTTGAAGCCACATCTTGCTCGAGCAGCCAAATTTGCTAATTATGAGACCAGTAGCAAGAACTCTGCATCAAAAGGACTAAAGGATACCAGCCTAGTCAAATTGATTAAGGAAAAGGATTCAATAATTGACGAGCTTCGCAAAGAAGGTGAAAACCTCTCAAAACTCGAACTGCGACACAACAATACAATTAAGACGCTCAGAGACAAGCTAAAATCTACAGAGCTAGAATTGTATCGTAATAAGGAAGATGTAGAGTTGAAGACAGAGGGTTATAATTCACTGTCCCAAGAATTTGTGTCTCTGGAAGCAAAATACCGTGAATCCAACGAGCAGATTGCCAAGCTTTCACAAGTACGCGATGAAGCAATAGCTCGAATGGAGACGCTAGAAAAAGGCAAATTGCTGCATTTGCAAGATGAGCTAAGTACAACCCAACAAACAAACAAAATGTTGGAAGCACAGCTACAAAGGTCAAGAGATCAGCTCGAGACCGCTACGATGAAGGCCAACATGAGATACCAGGCTTTGAAAGAAACGTCTAGTCAAGAAATTGCCAGGCTTGAGACATCTCTGGAGGAAACAAGAATAAGGTTAAGCCATTATTCATTAAAACCAGAACAGCAAGACTATTCACAGCTCAGTGAAAAATATGAGGACCTAGTAAATGAATTTGAATCAAATCGGCAAAAGTGGTCTAGTCTTGAAGCATCTCTGCGCCAGAACCTACATGAATCTGAGGCCAAACTGCGGAAGTGCCCGAAGGCCAGCAATGATACAGGCGAGGGCTTAAATTCTCTTCGTGATGAAAATACTACTTTGAGGACCCATATCCATACTTTAGAATTAAATGAGGAGAGGTTGACCCATGAAATAGGTGAACTCCATAATAGAATTGAAAAACTGGGCCATAACCTAAGCAATACTCAGGATGAAGTTAAGCTGTGGCAGGAAAAATACACGATTCGCAACGCTGAGCTAGATGATCTTTTAAACAATCCAAATGCCCACGCGGGCTTTGAGGCCGCAGCGGTACCAGTTATGAAGGACGATACCGAAGTTTCCACAGATGTTCAGGATATCGACAAAATCTCAACGTGGGAGCTGCAAAAGTTGCAAACCCTGGATGCCTCTTTCAATGACAACGAAGATTCAACCAGCATTAAATCACACTATGACTTAGACGAGCTACTGCCGAGTGAAGAGGCCGACCTGCCAAGCTCTCTAAGAAAGCCTAGCTTGGCGTCTCTAGACTACACCCCGTCGCAACAGCAAAGGAACACTATTCAAAACCAACATACTACACAGTTGAATGCCCAAATGATTGGGAGGCTGGGGAGCCAAATAAGAAGACTCGAGACCGAATTAGCATCACTTCAGGAATCACACGAGAAACTTCTAAAGGAAAAACGGAATGTCAATGACACCATCTTCAGGCTTATGGAAGAAAACGAGCAAATTAATGATGTCAAGAATCAGCTTAAGAACTCTTGCGAGCATGGGAAGGTGTTGGAAGAGAAGTTGGAGGATACTAGCCAACTTTTGGCAGAGCGAACTGAGAAAGTTGAAGAGTTGGAAAATGACGTGAATGACCTAAAGGAGTTGATGCAGATGCAGGTCCAGCAGTTGGTAGAGATACAAGAGCTAGACAGGTAAATGAAAAAAAAAAAGACGTATTTCATCGGTATAGTTATCTATAATTATGTAGGCGAATATGTAACTGCGAAAACCCTTCAATTGTTGCCCTGTTTGATTGCAAGCTCAGTATGCTCTTCAATATCTACCGCATCCCATGGGTAGCATAGCCATACATCCGGGACGGTTTCGGCGGGGAGGTAACGATCGTTGTTCGTCATTTCCACTGGCAAAGAGGCCTTCTTGGGCTTTTCCTTGTTGTGTAATACGAAAATGGAGAAAATAGTCTCCTCATTAGCTCTATTCAGCTTATTCTGCTGTTCCTTGACCTCTTTCTCCAGTTCCGTAACCGCGTAGTGCAAGGTCGTTCTAGTGTCGTCGACCTCGTCAACAATCAACACTCTTTTACCGATAAGGGAATCGAAGTGCTGCTCAAGAGACCCAAAGTCAAGCCATTGTGTTCTAATAACCTCTCTGCCAATGGATTCTACATGGTCGTCCAGTCCCAGGTCTTCGTACAGGGACAACCCAATGGCCTGGATTGGAATGTTTTTTTGTCCGCGACTTTTCAAGAACGACCTAATTATTCTAGCTGGGATCATACCGCCACCTGTAATGGCAATAATCACATCTGGCCTCTCGCCTTTCGCCATGATCTGCCCGGCAATTTTCTGACAAGATTTGTGGATGTTATTGTAAGAGATATACATCTTCTTGACATCTCCAGAGGCTTCCACCATTTTAAACCTTGCTGTCTATTCTCTAATTCGTTAATTTACCACCAAGAAAGCTTTGGATCGAATAGCTCTACTCATGTCTTAGTCTTTATTCATTTGGATCAGTGCTCATCGCCGAAAATTTTTATACTCCCATCACACTATGATATCGAAAATCATCAAGGTATATATATATATACATACACGACCATACACATCAAAAGTTGTATCGACGACTAGGATTATGCCATCTGCATAGCATACGACCGAGATTTCCGCTGAACCAAAAGTACGTTACTAGATAGCTCATTTTCTAATGTACATAACCGCGGTGTCTCGACGCTTTGACAAGATTGAGAGTACAGCGAAAATCAGAATAGCACGCTTAGTTCTCGTTTCCATTGACATTGCCATTGCCATTTCCGTTGACCCCGGTTTCCGGCTCGGTGTACTCGACCGCATCCACATACTCATCACCCTCGCCATTCGCGTATACAAGCTCCTGCTTTTGTACTTGGTCGTCTTCTGCATTATTAGTATTAGTCCACTCCGATTCCAAAGACACACTTGCAAATTCTTGACGAAGCTTCGCTTGCTCGCTTAGCATTTCAAGCTTACCCTTCATCGACAAGAGTAGAGGGTAGGCGCCATTGCTGGCACGTAAAGACGACCGCACTTGTTTCATTTTCTTGCCGGAACGGCTGTCGTCCATAGATGTGATCTTATCATGGCATAGTGTCAGCAGCCACTTGAGCCAAAGAGAGCAATTGCTGCTCGTGGACCATGGATCTCTCGCAATTTGTTTGGAGAGAACCGAAAAAATGGTCTGGATATGCGCATCCGATAGCTCGGAGTTAACAACCTCTTTAAATTGAACTTCAGACCAAGTTTCAGAATTTAGAGTTCGCAAAAGTATGGTAGCGTCATCATCGTTGTCCAAATGCTGGAGAAGTTCTGCAGCGAGATTTTTTTGTTTTACTTTTGTGGTCGCCATTTTGGGTGCTTCAGCACTAGTTTCCACCTCGACGGCGACGGAATTTAGCGGACCCGTCTCGATTTCGTGATTAAAAACGATTTCACGACTGTACCCGATTTTCTCAGATGCTAAATGCTCGAATTTGGGTTCGTTTACATTGAGCCATGCAACGATTATGCTAGATTCCAAACATGTGAAACCGATTACTTTGGAATGTTGGCATCTGATAGAACAGATTTTTTCCTGGCTCCCTAGTTCGAACACAGACATGCTACCATCAACTGAGAGTGCATATAGCCTGCTATCCAACAACTTCAGCTCCATAGCTTGAAAATTCCATTTGGAAATGCCCTTACCCGTTTTCAATTCTACTGCCTGGATACTATCAGAACCGGCAACTATCAGCTGAGTGTTCGAGCCAAGAATGCAACACTTACCCATTGGGAGATCCATATTTACCACTGTGGAGGGCCGTCTTTTAGATGGGTCCACAATGTATAGATTTGTTTGGGTAAAGACGGCGAGCAAGACTTTGTCCTGCCACTCCAGCACCTGCAAATTTGTGATTTTGTCGTTCTTGCCATCGATAAGATGAAAGGTTTTGAGAGGTTTTGAAGATCTGTAGTCAAAATGTTTTATGATCTTCTCATGGTCCACAATCCATATAGTGGCACCTGAAGATCCTATTCCGAGGATTTCCTGCTTGTTCTTTATTATGTTGATGATTTCCTTGCCGGTAGGAGAAAAAACGACGATCTTTCCTCCGCTGAAAACGTTGACAAAGTAGTCCTCAAACACTTGTGACTTTTCAGATTGACTGTTGGCACCCGAATTAGATTCTGAAAACTTTCGTTTCGTTGTCGAACCTGCAGTAGTCTGCCCTGCAGTCGCCGAGCACCACGTAGTGAATTTTAAATCCTTCAATTTCAAGTCCCCACTTTCGTAATCAATGTGGTTCACTAGTGAGCTCGATACCCGGTAATCATCAGCCTTGATCAATGGGTATAGGTCGACATATTTCCTTTGGAGTCCGTCTGACCTGAAAGCGAAGGTCTTGGCATTGGGAGAAAAGCTGGAAATAATGTCGCTATCCGACAGCATTTCTCAGAAGACCACCGGCTAAATTGCAAACTTTACAGTCCTGAACTCGAAGTATCTTCGATCTTATTGACCAAGTGTTCAATATCTCTTAGCGATGAGTTGATGATATTTCGATGTTCAATTTTCAATGCTAAAAATTTTCCCCACTTTGGTATTACCCGACCAATACACTGTATGTGCGATGATTGGAATAAGTATGGTAAATAAAGAGCGCGTAATCTGGTCTCATGGAACCCTTACCAAGTCCTCGTTACTGTCTTCATAGATTCATAAGATTTACCAAACCCTCGCGGTCGGTAGGCGACAATCCCGAAGTGAATATCTCATATTTCGCAGTATCTCCCTGGACAGAAAACATAGCTGACTTTAGAACTTCGTAAACGTTCACGTAGTCTATCACCGAGCCCGATAGAGGATCTTCGTCCAGGTCTTCAAAGTCCTCGATTGGATCGAAGATATCGGTGCCGCCATCGACGAATTTGAGATCTTGAGCTCGTTTATTGAGGAAATCGAGATAACCTTCGTCGTCCGCGTCGTCATCGAAGTCATCTGAATCCTCTTCGTTCGCACCTTCCGCGTAAGCATTTAAGTCCTCACGCTCAGCCTGATCAAAGGCGCTACCGCCGAACTCATCGGCGGAATAAGTCTTACGTTTCTCTTCCAATGCTTTCAAGGCCAGGGGTAAACCAGTTAACAGATTAACAATCAGAGAACCAGACTTTGATACAGCTGCGCTTAGGGACAAGCTCTGAAGGTCAGAGGTCGATAGTTCGCTTATCATACTCAAAAGTGCCATTGTTGACAGTTTGATGTCATATACGCGCTTGTAATTAGGAATGAGGAAAGTCAACCATAGGTCGAAAAAGCTCTCGAGAGCTTTCTCTGAGCTCAAATACCGTAGTGTGTCCCCCGGATTGCAAGCAATGCACGCTATAATGACGTTGAAAGAAGTAACGGCGAATACGATGTTTTTTTTTAAATCCGCAGCCTCTCTGCTGATAGAAAAAAGGGTATCCTTCAAAATTCTCTTCATCACGTCTGCTGAGTTTGTGGATCCTAGAGCAAGCACAAATTTTTGCGATAGTTCAAATACATGAACAATATCGTCTAAAGAACTGTCTTCATTTGTCACTGCCTTGCAGTACACCTCGAATAAAATATTCGAATAGAAAGAGTTCTTCTTCAGCTCTTCCTGGCCGTATACTAAATAGTTGTTAAAAGCCACCATGAAGTCTTCCAAATAAAACGCTACCATGCCGTCTTCTCTCCGGTTGCACTCGCCTATCAGCTCCAGTATCTTCCACGAAAACGGAGTTATGTCTCTCAGCAAAAAGGTTGAATTTTCTATAAACTCACAAACCTCGCGGTAAAAATCGTCCATGTTACTTTTCAAAATAAACTCAGCAGCTGGGTAGAAGGATTGTTCAAGGCTTTTTACGATGTCATGGGAGTTCTCAAATGAAAGCAAAATTGAAATAGCGGTCGACAAAATGCCAAGCGCAGCCATCTGCTTATCCGTCTCATCGGGCACATCATTGTAGTCGTTAACGTTATTAATGTCGAAATTGGACGAGTCATTAAGATCAATAGCCAATTTCAAAAACTGTTGCACCAGATCGTTCATTAGTTCAATACCGAAGGGTTGTAACTGCTCAGAAAAGCATTCCACAAATTCTTGTAAGACACCAGATACTGCATCAGATTCGATTTCGTTAGATATACGCAGCAGTTTTTGGGTCATTGGTACGACATTAACAGATATTGGGCCCTGGAATGCTGGCACATGTATGAAAGCTTGGACAGCCAACGCCGCAAGTAACTCTACCGGTAGGCAATCGGAGTCTTCCATGAAGCATGAAATGATGCCATTATAAATAGTTTGTAGTGTTTGCTCACTCTGAAACTGATACTCACCCAACTTAGAGCATATTTCACAAACACGCGCCTTTAAAAATGGATGAAAAGAGTTGAAGTACGGGAATACAAGAGAGTTTAAAATATCCTCAACGTCTTCGGCGAATGGCGAGTTTTTCTGACATAGTCGATCTAAAATGTTCGAGAGTATTCTCAGCGAAGACTCAGCTTCAATAAATTGGCCAAGGTCCGCGAAGCTCTTGTTCAGATTATCTGTCACAAAAACCACGGTAGGTTCTAAAGTTGTCTTTCCACGCTTCGAAACGCAGGTTGTCAGAAGAGCTAGAGCGGCGAGATCGGGAGAATAATCGTCATCCCAAGCCTCAAGGTTCCGATGTATGTATTCTTGGGGGTCAGTGTCGAAGGTTTCTAGGAACTCTTTTGTAGGGCAGAGCAGAGGGAAAATAACATGTTCTAGAATGACAGAATAGTACGGCTTAATGAGGGGCCAGGTAGCTTTTTGAACAACTACCTGTTCAAAAAACCCAAGGATGTGATACATTGCCTCATCGCTGAGCCACAAAGACTTACTGCTCCATTGTTCAATCTGCTGGAAATAAAGTTGTATTAACTGCGGTAAAAATTCCTGTAAATATAGCGCTTTGAAATCGTCATAGGCGAACTTGCGGGACAGCGATGTTGACGCATATCTTTGGAACAGCCTAGAGACGTTCGCATATGCCCATTTTTTAGCTTTTACCCACGGCTGCGATTTTCGACTTGTAGCATCCATGGAGGATGAAATTTGGGGCGGCAGTGGCTGCTGGATGATGGCAACGTGCAAATTGGCCCATGGAATGAATTCCTCCGCCCGTTGAAGTGTAAAAGGTAGGTCATGATAGGTCACGAACTTATAAATCTTCAGAACAAGTTTCATCATATCCCCCACTTTTGCGTTAGAGATATTTCGGCCGCCATCGAGTAGCGTGTTCGAAGCAAATTCACGTAATGGCGGGAAGTATCGTACGATAAGGTGCTCTAATTCCTGCCTCGAATCATTCTCCTTCCACCGAAAAGTTCTAAAAATCTCGCTCAAAGCCAGGAGTCCGACGTGCGCGGAATTGATGTCGTTTGAGCTGAGAAGTTCAAATGAATTGTTCAAAAGTGAGTCCCACTGTTTCTTCGGGTATTCTTCCGCAACAATCGTGCTTAAAGCTGGTTGTAGAATACGAATGCAGTTGGGAGAGTAGATCGAAGATTGCACCAGTGCTTTCATAAACATTTCCTTAACCACTGGTTTTTCGTCGTTATCAACCGTAAAGTCTAACAGCTCATTTCGACCTTGTTGCTGACCACTCCATCCGTATAGAATCTTATTTTTGAAGTATAGGGCAGCAGAGAGCTTAATGTTTTCTGGGATATCAGGTGAAGATATAATATCTAAACTTGCACCAAGGAAGCCAGGAGCTTTCCCGGCCAGTTTAAGTTGATATTCGGCTTCAGAACGCACACTTTGATCATGGCTCAAAGTACCTGCAAAACATTGCAGTAAAGCCGAAGGATCCATGTTTTGTTCTGAGCTTTCCTTTTTGTATGAAGATCTTCAAATTGATCGAAGATTCCTCCCAGAGATGATTGTATTAATTTTCTAACGTGTGAGAAGCCATCCAAAATTTTTTGTCTTATTGTCCCAAACACAAGTCACGCGACTTCCATCAAGCTACTTTTCAATAAATGAAAGGCTGAGAGTAGACCTGTTCCTGGGTCACCTCTGTCTTTAGAATACTAGATTTGATTGGCGAAGGTTGGTGATATGAAGGTGGAAAAAGTTCGGGAGTTCGTAGCATGCTTTTGGCATTAGATTTGGACGATAAGGATGCATGTGAGGAATACTGTGTTACGGACATGAAAGAGTCTTCTGAAAGACCGACTACTGCTTCTGCATGTTTGAGCTCTGGACCTGGTGATGTCAGGCGCTTAGGGGTGTTCGAGACTGTCAAGGCATGAAAATTGGGCCCTGAAGTATTCAATGCTCGAGCCTCGCGAGAGTTGAAGGAAGTATGATTGTTGGTGTCGAATTCGTGGACGGGGTGCGCTGCAACGGCTGGCACTAATGAGCTTCTTTGTGGTGTGTGCACCTGAGCGATTACCGACGTTGCTTGAGTTGGCGGCGAAACCCCCGAAAATGAGCCGCTGTGTAAAGTTTCCTGTGTGCTCTGGACACTATGGTCGCTGTGGTTGCTCCGTTTACCCTTTCGTGTGGGGAATATAATTTCCTCTTCTTCCACTTCCCATGGGTCTTCGCAGACGTGTTTAAAATTCAATGGCATCGCCTTTATCTTCTGAAATTGCAGTAATGCTCGTTCTCTCGGGCTGTATTGCGAAATCGTTACGTCTTCACTTTGAAATTCCAAAAGTACAGTAGTACTGGTCTCAGCCTTTTTTCTACTTCCCCACATAGCCACTATATGCTTCGATACAACCATCATTAGATTCAGTATTAGCAATAAGTTCAATGCCAATGGAATCCATTTCGTGTGTAAATGGGTCAATTGATTACCCAAAAACACGAAAACATCGGACCACTCAATGGGAGGCTTTGGACAACGACAAGTGTGTACCATGTCATACATTTCTACAGGATTTGGAGTCATAGTGGATCCAATTGAAGTATCGTCCTTTAATGAGAGCCATTCTGGCAGTGGCACTTGAAAGTGGGATAATAGGCCTGCAATAAGAGCCAGAGGCGCACCAAATAACAAACCATTTTGAAAAGTAGACCGGTTATGCATACGAATTCAGCTGAACAGACTGTAGGTCATAGATGTGTTTGATTTCGCAGGTTTGATGGTTTGAACGTATTGTCCTCGTCGGTTAAAACTTGGCCATGACCAAAAATACGATTAAGTCGCTATAGACGGTTATGATCGTTCAAGGACAATGAAATAAAGGTGGCCGGCAAACAACCTATGCTATGGCACCCAGGCTCAAGAGAACCAGTTGGACTAGTAGCTGTAGGGACCAAAATCCTATCCTCTTCAACCGTAGATTTTTGCGAGCGTCGTCCGCAACATAGTCAGCAAAGGAATCGTAGACTTCAGCGCTTAGATCGTCCATGAGTTTGCAGTCGTAGATGGTCCAGGAACCTTCAAAATCAGATAACTCCTTGACAACTTGACATTTGATCGGGATATAAGTGCGTCTCGAGTTGATGTAGCCGACAATGGGCCTTATAAGTGCACTGTTAATGTGACTTAGGGCGTTGTCGAATAATGGGACCTCGGCAGTAACATTGTGAAGTCTCAAGAAAAAGTCCATGATAAAATACTGTTGTGGATCGATGTCTTTCGATTCTGGTTTTTGGTACTGTTCCGGAAGTAGAATCGCGGAATGGCGTTTGGCCTCTTTCAGCAGGCGTTGTCCAATGACAGTGAACATCTCACTCAATTGCAGCGCGTCTGGATCTTTATCAGGGAGGAGTACGTCTCCAATCATGTCAACCTGGCCTTCGATAATCCAGCCAAAGGGCCCCTCAACGCCCGCGTTCAGATGGTCTATATCTAAGTTGTCGACCCGCATGCGGGTCACCTTCTTCCAGGGGGACGTTTTATTCTGAGAGTCATCCGCCTTATACTTCTTGTGGATGGAAAATAGTGAGTTATCATAAGTACCGCTGATGTTGTTGGCATTTAAAAAGTCAAAAAAGAGCCAATGTTTGCGCAGCTGAGGTAGTTCGCAATTAAAGACACTAACTTGAAATGGTCTAAATCCTTTGGGCTGGTAAAGCGTGAATAAAACATCGTTCATTTCGAATTTCGAGATCTCGAAATCTCCTGGCTGATGTACATTTAGGTAATTTCTAGGATCTTCATTTTCCTTCCATATGACATGAGTTCTATCAACCACTCCACGTAGCCCATTTATCGTAACTTCGTCCAGAATACCCTTACCATTGATCCACTTGCTAAAACTCAAAGAGATTTCCACTTGATCCATAGTCAAGTCAAATTGCGCATAGTTACCATCATCGAAGTCTTCTCTGCTAACAAGTAGCTTTTCCGTGATGGCTAGTTTAGCTCTTTCTGCCGCTTCATTTTGGGAGCCCTTCGTAAAGCTATGAGACACCTTTGGCCTTCGAGAAACAAATACGTTATTAAAACGTATTTTGCGTGATGACCAGTCTGGAACAATGGCACTTTCGAATACTACCGAAAGGGGACTATTTTTAGTCAATAAGTTCCCAATATGGGTTGCCACGTACTCCTGGGCAAACACCGTATTGATCAAATATATGATCAATGACGCAAAGGTTGTAGTCCCAAGTATAATCAAGATAACATTGCTAACCAGAATCCAGGAAATAAACGCACTGATGTCATCTGAATTGAATGGTTTCATGGATCGAGTAAGGGTCCATTTCAAATTAATTCTGAGTTTTTGGAGCAAGCTCGTAGCCTGCACCAACAATCGGTCTCTCTCAGTAATTAACTTGAAAGAGTGCTGATTTGACTTCGTATTGGCATTAGAATGGGTGTGATCAGATTGGTCCGGAGGTTTTTGATGTGAGTGGTTCTGAGAATTCCATCGTACGTAGGTCTGCCTTAATGCTACCTTCTTGGATATATGTGTGACTCTTGGATCAAGGCTTGAACTATGTACCAAACTGTACGGCTTCGTTTGTCGACAGGCTTTCGTGAGATAGCAACGAGGTGCTGAAACCATTCTGAAAGCCGAGGCAAATCTCTGCATTGGTTGTCTAGCCGCCCTTTCGTTTTAGCTTTGAACGTGATTTACCGAAAGATGAGTTGCAATTAAAATTGAAGACAATTCAAATTACGACACTTTTGGAGAGCACAAGGAAGAGACTTCTCGGTAAGATTGGTTCTCAATTGTGTTAGATGGTGAAGCTACTTGTCTAACAAAATAAACCTGCAATTTCCTCCATCGGAACCTGGGGGGTGGTATAGTCCGTTAAACGTGATAAGATACATACTAAGATATATCCATGAGATGGTTCATCTTCACCAACGCTCTTTTGCGTCAAGGCACTATATGACAACAGCACGACTGACTGCTTTTTATACTATGACTGGCATCCCAATTAATATAAACAGTAGAAAAACTTCGAGATATAGAAAGCTAAGGGATCAATTGAATAGAGGTCAGAAAATTCGGGGACGCAAGAAATGTGAGAAGTATGAATTCATCTATTATCATGACTTCCCCACTGTTGAAAACATCTTCACCAAACACGTTGTTGAAACTCCGGAAACTACCATCATTTGATGTGGGAAGAACAACCTGGGGACCTACTTACATCTTCTACTGAGAGATAGCTTATAATCTTACTATAAGTTGAGAGTAGGTTAGAGGTAATTAGATATATGAGGCCTCGCACGATAACTTGATATTATGGTATTGAAAGTTTACAGACCTGGTTTCGTCATTCTTCGCGGATTTAGCTCAGTTGGGAGAGCGCCAGACTGAAGAAAACTTCGTTCGATTGAAATCTGGAGGTCCTGTGTTCGATCCACAGAATTCGCAAATGTTTTTCTTGCGCATCAAGCTAGGGGTGTGGCAATATTCACTAGACCAACTGAGCTATAAGCTTTATAATTACCGTCACGTAGAGGGCCTTTCCATTGCATTGAATATCGTGGCTGCCGATTTTTGGGCAATTGTGAGATGTCAAGACATTTATACTACCGCACTTTGTTTTTAAAGTGACAAAATATTCTGCAGCAAGACAGTAAAACTAAGGTGCGTACCGAGGATCAATAGGATAAATTTGCCAACTGCTAGCGAGGAGGACGATTTAAGGAGTACGGAATTTTGCACGCTTACAATATAAGCATTTCATTCTGTCATCAAATGTAATGCTTATCATTTAAGCATGTACAAATTATCTGCATGAACTATCTACACCACGGACTTAATACTACAGCCAGCAGGTCCAAACTGTGGTTATTCCAAGAAGTAACATAATCGCACCATATTGCAACATATTGGGCATAATAAACTCCTTCAAGTCAATACGACTATCTGTAAAGAACCATGCTTTCCTGAAACGCATCAACTGTCCAAACCGTCAGGCCGGCGCTTTCTGTTGTTCCTGAGGCTTTAAATGTAATACATTTAATGTTCGCTCGGTATGTAGTCCCTTCACACGAATGGTACAAAATTCTTCAAATTTTTCAATTGAAAAACTCGTTGATTGACCTTCTCTGCAGTACATTTCACGCTAACTCGATTGATTAGAACTCTATCCATTAGCACTCAATTGCATCAATAAAGACTTTAAGATCACTAATACCATGTCTGAAATTCCAGCTAACGCCAACGTCTCCATTTTCGCTAAAAATGAACAAAAAGCCAGAGAACTTATTGGTAAATTAGGCCTCAAAAAGGTTCCTGGCATTGCCCGTGTCACCTTTAGAAAGAAGAACAACCAAATCTTCGCTATTGAAAAGCCAGAGGTCTTCAGATCCCATGGTGGTAACTTCGTTGTTTTTGGTGAAGCCAAGATCGACGATTTCCCACAGAGATTGGCCAAGGCTCAACAGGAAGCGCAAGTTGCTGGAGCAGGTGTCCCTACTGCCGGTGCCGATGCGATTTCCAAGGACCCTCAATCCATCCAAGCCGACATGATGGCCGCTGCTAACGAAAGCAAGGTCTCAGAAGTCACTGAAGACGGGTCTACTGACTCTACCGATGAGACTGGATTGAATGACGACGATATCGAATTGATTATCCAACAAGCTAATTGTTCCAGACCCCAGGCCGTCAAGGCCTTGCGCGAGAACAATTCCGACATTGTTAACGCTATCATGTCCTTGTCCTAAACAGACGCTTTTGAAGAATAACCTTTGCCAGATTATATAAATCCTCTTATTTAGGCATTAACCTTGGTTGTGACTTCGTATCAGAGCCCTCTTTCATCATACCTTGTTCGAGAGGGCCCTTTTCCTTCGTGTCGTCGCTTTTCCTGCTGTCGTACCGCCACCCGCACAGAGGGCACACATATTGCAACTGTAGTCCTGTAATGCTGTAGCTTCCCGTATGTTTCTTACAGCTTTGACAAACTACAGGCTTCACTTGCGATTCAAGTTTCACGTCACCCCCAGATATAACATCTAGCACCTTGTCGAACCATTTGTCCCTTTGAACCTGAGATTCTTGCGAGTTACCTTGTTTCTGAAAGCTCGATAATTCATGTTTTAGCTTGTTTAGTTCCTCATATTTAGTTTTCATCTCTTCATCCATGAGTATCATAGCGTCCTCTTCTCGATGTTCGCCTGAGGAGAACCTTTGAATTAGAGAATTTGTGGAGTAGAAATGAGTCTTTTGTTTCAAGGCTTCCAACTTTTCTTGATGCTGTGCTCTCAATTTGTCCAGCTTACGCAGTGTTCGTTGCGTAAAGAAGTGATACCATTTGTCGATCCCCCATTTTAGGGAGACGAATGCTATGATCGAAAACACTAGCGATACGATGATGAAGTGTTTGTCTTCCAATTCCATATACAGAATGGCGTTGAACAAGGCCAAAAGACTCGAACCATACAGGTAGCACCATTTATGCCACTTGGATTTTCCTGCATCTTTTTGTTTCAAAGTGAGATCCAACTGGTGTATTTGGGAGGTGATTGTTGCTAGATCTTGAGTGTACTGTTTAATCAGGCTTTCTTGGCTTTGAGCTCGAAAGAGCCTCGTAACCTGACGAAACATGTCAATTGGGAATTGGAAAGATTTGGCTAGTCAAGTTAAGTGCTTTGTTCACAAGTTCTAGTTTTCTATGAGTCGCTTCCTCCTTGTTTGCTTTGGCGATTATAGTAGATTCTTGCAATTTTAAATCAACTATTCTTCAAAAGTTCGAAGTGCTAATGCCAAGCGTGGAAATCTGTGTGTCTAAGCTCAAATCGTTGTTTGAAAACGATGGAAGTATATCAGTAACGACACCTTTGGGAAATACACTGCTTGAAATACAAGGTGAGCTGGAAATTCCTTTGAAACCGCCCGTTAATGATATCGACAACAAATTTAGTATATATAACAGCGAAAATATAGTTAGATTCGGTGTTTTACAGATTGACAAGGACTCGAAAATGGCCACAATGTATGTGGGCGAGAAGCAAAGGCTTTTGGGATTGGTGGTGAAACTAGACTCCCCACTGGGCCTCTTGAAGTTCGATCAATCTACGGGAACAGTCGATCTGCAAGATATCATACGGTATAAGATCATATTCAAGGATAGACCGCTTCCAATTATGTGACTGCTATATACTTGCAATATAATATATTTCCATTTCTTTCAAACCTGAAGAATAGATGATCTTCGTCGTCATTTTAATCGAGAGTCCATCCAGTGTTCAGAAGCGTCCCTTGTTTGGTCTGCTCAGGTGTTATGACGGGAAATGGGTGAGCTTCTGTGTTGAATACTACCCCTTTCAGGTCAACATCATCCTGGAACAGTAAATGCAAATACTTTAATGTCTCTGCGAGCCAAAAACTTTCCACGTTATCGGACTTCGTAGGTGGATCGGCAAGCACGTTCTCCAGACAGGTATATGGGCATTTCGCGTCGGTTTTCCTACACTCTACTCCCGAGTGTTTCTGGAAAGCACGGAACACCTCCCACCCCCAGTCGCGATATTTCGTGTCTTTTGTCAAATGATACAGAAACATGAACGATTCGACTGTTTCAGGCCTCTGAAGATTGTGCGAATCTGCAGGTTTTACAAAAAAGTCGCCGCCTGTAGAACGCCACCAGAATTTCATCGGTCTGCTACTGTGATCGTTGAAGACCACTATTTCAGGAGCTAGACCCGAAGGTACCTGGTGATACATTTGGTAGCAAGTGTGAGTGAGTTCTTGCGCCAATGACCAGTCCTCTTCTCGTTTTTCGTCCCAGAAAGCTTGCTGTCTAGCATCCGAAATCGACCATCCCTCCGTGGCTCCCATCGCCAACAGTCCCCCCATGAAACAAACTAAATGGTCCATCTTAGGCGAAAAACGTCCCAACAGGCCATAATCCCTTTCACCAATGAATACCAACCCATTGGGGTCAGACTTAGAGACCAGATATTGTTTAACTCCTTCGATCGATTGGCGGTAAAGTTTATAGTACAACTCTTCGCCAGTTTGCAGGTACTGTTTTAAAAGATATTCGTAAAATGAATCGCCACGGGAACCGAGTCTGATGATGCTACCTCTGAATTTCGCTGTATCAGGATAAACATATATCGGCGCTAACCCTTTATACCTGCCGAGCAGGTCATTCTCCTGGTAGAGCGGCTTGTACACTTTTTCCACGGCTCTCCAGTAGCTGGGGTTTCCTGTGATAGCACTCAGATACTTGAACTCCAGCTGGAGCGTTGTGAACTCAGCGGTGGATGAGGCTCCCATGTCCATATAATTTCTCTTCGAAACTCCTGTGTGCAGGTTGATGTTCGAGTGAGGAATTTTGGTATACGTCTGTTCAAAAGCTGGAAGCATCCTGTTCGCCAAGTCGGTTGCCTTTTCCAAGTACACAGTAGAATTACCGACTTGCATTTCATTTGATAAGTAGTAAGCCGATAACAGCCCCCCTAGCATACGGATAGTGGTTTCAAAAAGAGAAACGTCAGCATCAATATCGTAGTCCAGTTTGCTGCTCACCCAGTCTTCGGCTCTCGCAAGTTCAGCTTTAAATTGGGCGTGATTACTTGCACTAGTGTTGTACATCAGAAGCATTGTATCGATAGAATCAACTATGATCCAGCCCAACGGTTTGGATATTGATCCGTACATGTTCGATTTGGCCCTAGAAAGCGGCTTATAAACATCAGAATCCCAGCCATTCGTGGTATAGTCTCTCCAGGACTGGAGAAAGGTTGCCTCTATCTGGCTTCTTTTGTACTTGATGAGCTCTGATTCAGGCGTGAAGAATGCTTTATACACAGCAAAAGCGGAGACAATGGCAAGCCAGGTTCTGGCAAACAACATTGGTGTGATGGCTTAAGAATTTGAAAAGATAATGATCAACTTACTTTCAGAAGAAATTGAAGTGCGTAGAATAATTTCGACCGGCTTAACTCTGTGAGATTTCAATTGGTGGTGCTACCGCTCGTGATTTTTTAGAGCGAATTAATTGAACGTAAGTTGTTCAAGAGGCTGAGAATCCTTCCCGTAGGATGTTCCTCGAGATTGCTTGGCTACCGGTATCCGTGGAGTCATAGAACCAACAACAGAATTAGAGCTTGTTTATAATAGCTATAAATTCACCTTTTCGATTGGCCAATAACAATACCAGTTCTAATAGTCGGAGTTCTTGAACTTACCAACTTCGAAGTGGCACTTGACACTGAAACGTCTACCCGCCTCTTACTCTTTATATAATAATACTTACCTTTTTTTTTCATATAGTATTATCTTAACTTAGTGTATGAAAGAATTATAATCATTTCCTACTTGGAAGATAATGCGTATGATTAATTGGATTATACGACAAAGTGGGTTGGCGAGACGAACTTGGTTACTCTAGCCTCAAGGGATTTTCGGCTATTAAAGAAGCTTACAGGAATTGTACGCTTTAGATTAGACAAAATACCCTCCCCGGTGAACGCTATTTTTTAACACATTTCATCATGATTTCAACGAAAACTGGGGAATCAATCCCACCAAATACCAAGCATGCGGTTTCTGTATGTTTACCAACGTGGGCATCGACGATTGGTTATGAAGAAGGCGATCGAGACGTTGTTGAAAGCATGACAACGGGATATCCACGGTTCTTTATTCATAAGTCAATCCAAAAACTGTGTAGCAATGTAGCAGCCAAGTTTGCCAAAGATGACGAAACTTGTCTCATCTTCCCGAGCTATCAGGTGGCTAAAAGATGTAGGGAGTTTGTCAGAATAAAAGGGGACCCATCGGCGCGTGTGAGGATTCTACAGCTTGCGACGCCACCTCCAGCCACAGAGGAGGAACAGTCGTGGCGCCGTGAGTGCCGCATCTCGGTGGTCTTTGTGCCTAAAGACTCATTTGGACTTTTGAAACAGTATTGGCAACACACCGGTGAAATTGTGAGTAGCAGGATGGCGGAATATGTCCTACAAGAACTTTCTCTTGTCGAAAAACGAGAACTAAGCCGAAATCCTCCTATGAATGAGAAGGATTTGGTTGATGCTGAAATTAAGGATGAAGAAGAGTTTATCGAAAAAAGGTTTGGCCGAAATCTGGACCTTTCTTCAGCCGAGCGGGCCAAACTTGTCATCAAGAGGAGGATTGCCCGCAAAGTTGTAGAAGTCGATGTCGAAGAGGGCGAAGCCATGCACATGCAAGATCTGAGTATTGGAGACACCAATAGAGCAAATGGAGGTAATTCCATCGTTACTTCAAACGATTCTAGTATACCTGCAGAAGTAATTCAGCAGGAGGAACATGTGCCCGATCCCGTGCCTTCGGAAGAAAGAATACATGTGAATGCAGAGCGGGACGTCCATCTTTTCCCCAGTGGCATGGCCTCCATTTTCACCGCCCATAGACTTTTGCTGGCACTAGACGCAGGTCGCGTTCGTCGCAGACCCATGTCGCAAGGCGACCGGACCGAGACTTCTGGTTCTTATTCGCCCAATTATTCAGCGACTGGTGTAGTAGGTTACGGTTCTCCCTATAAAAAAACCGTGATGTTCGGTTTTCCTTATACCGACACGCTATCAATTTTGAGGAAGTTTAATCACACTCACTTTCTTGGAGAAGGTGATGGGAAGTCAATGGACCAATTGAAGGAGATCCTACATTCCGGGGAACAGATTTTGGCAGTCTTCATGGAAGCTCCATCCAACCCGCTACTGAAAATGGGTGACTTGACAGAGCTGCGGGAACTAGCAGATGCATATGGTTTCTACATCGTGATTGATGAAACCGCAGGAGGGTTTGTGAATATCGATGTGTTGCCACATGCCGATATAGTGTGTTCTTCGTTGACCAAAATATTCAGTGGCGATTCCAACGTTATGGCGGGTTCTCTGGTGTTAAACCCACGATCACCGCTGTACGCTTTTGCACAGCAATTTTTCCAAAACGGTGATTTCGAAGACCTCCTATGGTGCGAGGATGTAATATACCTCGAGCGTAATTCTCGGGACTTTGTCTCCAGAACGTTGACAGTCAATGAAAATACGAAGCAGCTACTGAACGACGTTTTGATCCCCCAGGAGGGCAAACTGTTCAAGAAGATATTCTATCCGAGCCTGACTTCGGGCGGCACCAAAAAGTACTACGACGCGGTGAAATGTACGAAAGGTGGCTATGGTGGGCTCTTTTCGGTTACATTTTTCTCGGAGCGGCACGCGCAGCTTTTTTTCGATTCGTTGCAATTGTGCAAGGGCCCATCTTTGGGGACGAATTTCACACTGGCATGCCCATATGCCATTCTAGCACACTATACAGAACTCGAGGAGGTGGCCCAATACGGCGTAGAACGGTCGCTGGTTCGAGTAAGCGTGGGACTTGAAAGTCCAGAAGCGCTAAAGAAGACGTTCCGTGACGCCATTGCCAAGGCACAGCAGGCGGTGGTGTCTTAACGGAAATGAGGAGCTCCCCTGCTGTTGCCATATCACACAGTTTGCATGTCTTCATTATTTCTTTAAATCGATGTGTATTGATTGACTTGTACGTGGTTGAATATATATACAATCTGTCATTAAAGGGAGATGAATAAATGAAGTGAGAGCGCTATTGTTCTTTTGCGCTCGTTGTGCGATGCCTGGCCAGACCCTAGGTCATTTTTCACTTCAACTCCACGGGTTTTTCGCCCCTGGCGAAACGTGGGTTTCTTGGATCATTAATGAACTCGGAAGTCTGGGCAGAGGCACTAGCAGCTTTACCAATACCCCAGTAGACCATCACCCCACCCACGAAAAACGGCCAGTAAGGCTTTAGAATAGGGGTCGAGAATCTCTTGAACATTATTTTGTTGAAGCAACTGTACAATTGGCTGATAATATGACAACAAGCTATGCCAAAATGTATGCGCTTGGTGTAGTCGTTGAGTTTATCCTGGATGTAGTATTTTAATTTCAAAAATTTTAGTGTGAAAAGATTCCCATAGTAAGAGAAGATTTGGCCAGTTGATTGGGTCGTTTGTTGTGATATAATGTGAAGAAGGCACACTATGGAGAGTGAGGAACCAGGGAGGTAGATACGTTTCCTGTGTAGGAGCTGTGATGTTTATTCAGTTCAATTCGAGCAGTTGCAACTGGTACTTTCCTCTTGACAAGGAAGAACGTAGGCGTATATAATGATGCTAGATGGTGCCACTTTGGATCAAAGTGATCATTGTTACCCAACAGTTCTGTAGCATCTATAGGTGCCAATGATACTTCTGGTGGGAGTTAGGTAAGGAGCTTGCAGATGAGTTTGTCATAAGATCCCTGAGGAGCTGGAGAGCGGTACAAGGTGCTATTTTGCAAGCCGTCGAATAATTTTGCTAACTAATCCTGAACCCATGACAGACGGAAGTTCACAACCACCAAGGGCACTACATCCAATCTAGAAATTGCATAAACTCACAGAGATCCAAGTCGGCATGTTCACATCAGGTGATCAATTTAAGTGAAACAATATGACTATTGACCCCATTACAAACAAATACCTCGCGGAACTCTCGGTAGGTGGTAGAGATGCTAAGAGCCACTGGTTAGGCGCCGTTTCCCTCGTTCAGAAAAGCGACGTAGTGTCCACTGTGGGCCTTTAAATCGAGTCACGAATGATGTTAGCGAGTATTGTCACTAGTTTGCTCGAAGAGTGCGTTCGTAGGTAGATTGGAATTCTATGTGTCTAATCACATGAACAATATGTCATTACGGTACAAAGTGATTATAACGAAAAGCACTGGTAGAATAGTAAATGATAACCCAGTAAGCCTGTGGTTTAGTACTCGAGGTACATACGGAAGGGTTTAGGTCACCGAGTTCATAACTACTATCAAATAACTAGCAAGTGTTCCACACATAGCTCAAACTGCATGATGGAGACTGGGAGGGCCAAATTGAACGCACTTTTACTGGTCTGAGTCCAATCAGAATAAATTCAACCACGCAATCGCCATGTGGCCCCCGTATGGCAACCAAAAACCCGGTGAATCCAACGAATTTGAAGCACTGCTGAGAATTTCGATGGCAGATAATGAATTGTCAACAGCTAGTATCATTTTGTCTTAACGTGCCAAATCGCTCAAATGAATCGCAATACATTCGTCTGGTATCCCGATAAGGATGATGACAAAACTCACTAGCGGAGCTTGGCATGTCTTGTTCGCTACAGCCCTATTGATAGCATAGGAGCAATTAAAGGTGCTCAAGATAACAGGTATAAATCACCCTTATTGATAATCGGTAACGCCGTCCGGTTTATCCGAACATTCTTCTTGCAATCCATGAAAAGCCTTCTTCTATCATTCGTAAAGTACAGATATCTTAGCCTGGCGGACTGGCCCATATTGCTCGAATCTTTCTCTATCCAACACTGTCTGGTTACTGGCTAAATTAGTATGCGTCATAATATACGTAACCGATGCCCTTACCGCTGAAGTAATTGTTTTGGAGTATCAAACATACCAACATCACCGTAAGGAATGAAAAGATCAATAAGATTGACCACAGTGCTGACCACTAGTATGGAACACGTAAGAGTCTACCCAGACGTTATACTTCAGAATGGAACCAACCATGTTTAAGCCCCAAACGATGATAATCGCTCAGACTGAACCAAAAAATACACAGTTTCAAAGACATCTAAATCACGTATGCTCCTGAGACAAACAATGGAAGTGGCAACATCATAGGCCCTGAAAACCAGATTGCTAAAGGCACTAACCACTGCCAAACCATCGTCGATCCTTGACCTCGGGTTTTGCCGATATCATTATATCACGTGGTGTCTACGAGGACAATACATTTCGTTTCGGAGAACTCCGAGTCAAAATCCAATTTTGTTATTATAAGAGAACCAGATCAGTTATCGAGGAAAGCCTTAGATGCTATCAACGGATTTGCAAAAATAAAACACGTGTGCTTGGATATATTTCAATTGGTTTTGATCGTACGTACTAGTGCTACTCCGGCCACATTTCAAGACCCATTCGCTGTCTTTTAAGCTCATTGTTCATCATGCTGTACTATTCTGCCGACCAAGCAGAGGAATTTGCATCGACTGTTGCCGCTACCCATATGGCTGTGGATGTGGTGGGCCACAAGTTGGGGGGAGCCGTCGTGAGTTGTTCTGACGAATGGTTTGCAGAAGCTAAAAACCTTTTGGAACCCGGAGCTCCTATTAGAGACACAACGAAATTCGTGCACTCAGGTGCATGGTATGACGGCTGGGAAACCCGTCGTCACAACACAAACGAATACGACTGGGTTATCATAAAGATGGGTGTGGCAGCAGCTCATATTGTCGGTTGCGAGGTCGACACGGCGTTCTTCGACGGCAACCACGCTCCAGCTATTTCGGTCGACGCGCTATACGCGGAAAACGAAGATCACGAAATCTTGGAAAATGACCACCGATGGGAGGAAACGATCCCCAAGAAAGAGTGCGGGCCCAGCCAGAGGCACTTTATGCTGCGCGAAGCAGCAACCACCAACAAATACACGCATGTCAAGTTGAAAATGTACCCGGACGGCGGCATAGCAAGGTTCAGACTCTACGCCCGCGTGGTTCCACCTGCAGACATTGGTGCAAGCTCTACCGCCGAACCTGTCGATTTGGCTTCTGTTTGTAATGGTGGGGTTGCTATTCGAGTCTCTGACCAGCATTTTGGGTCTGCGGATAACCTGCTGCTACCGGGTCGCGGAAACGATATGTCAGACGGCTGGGAAACCAAACGTTCACGCACTCAAGGCCACGTAGACTGGGCTATCATCCAGCTGGGCAAGCGCACCTCCAAGATCTCTACCGTTATTGTCGATACCGCCCATTTCAGAGGTAACTTTCCCCAGTACATTACCGTGCATGCCATCGACAATTCGAAGTCGAGTTCCCCACCCGCACACGATGACCCACACTGGTTCACGCTGGTGGATAAGTCCAAAACCGGTCCCGATTTGGAGCACGAATTCGACCTCCAGGATTCTCCAAAGACTGCTACCCATGTAAAGTTGACCATCATCCCAGATGGTGGTGTAAAGCGGATCCGGGTCTTGGGCTGTTGAGTCCCGTATAGTGGAAAATCGCTGTCCAGCCCGCAACCTGTATATCATGCATAAACAACAGCATATTGAAGACTCCACCACTGCTGGTGATAGCCAGCTTGTTTTAAAAGTCACCCCGGTATTGAACCAGAACAAATAGGCTCTAGACGCAATTACGATACCAACGGCCTCTACGGTCTCTGTAACCAATTTCGTATTTGTATAATCTTAATTTTCAAGGAAGGGCTTTGAAACGACAAATTTGGTAGGTAGATGGCTTAATGATGTGCCAAGTTCAAGAGCCAAATGGATCAATTCTTCCGTCTTGTGCACCAACGAGCGAGTATCCCAGTGGCATTGGAAGCGCTTAGCAAGGCTCCTAGCCTAGATACCAAGGAGTTTGTAGACCAACTGGACCTGGTACGATCTAGAAACCCATTCTACGCTAAGAAGTTGATAAAATCGCTTTCTGAAAACCTACATTTGATTGATAGGGAATCCAAAGCTACTCCAGTCATCGTAGACCGTGGGGATACGGCGATCGAGCCCATTGAGTTGACCGAATGGGTTTTCGAACAATACGTTGAATTTTTACCGGTGGGTGAACCGGACCCAACCACCTTCTCAGATATTATACGCTACAGTGTAGGATCTGGCATTGTAGTGGACGTGGAGGAGCAGCCGATGCTATTGTGTGCGTCGGGTACCACGGGTTTTCGGACGTGGGAAGCAGCGTTGTATTTGAGCGAACTACTGGCTCAGAATGGACCAATATTGGGAACTTTGACCGCCGCTTCTAGAGTACTGGAGTTGGGAGCTGGCACGGGGCTGGTAAGCATGGTTTGGGCCAAACTCTATGGCGTTCACACTACGGAACTGTACATTACCGATGGAGATTCGCGTTTGGTTGAGGAAAGTGCTCGTCGCAATTTCACGCTCAATGGCATGGGCACCACTGAAGACGATAGAGTGGAATACCGATTTCAGCGGTTATGGTGGGGTGAGGATGCGGTTCCTGATGTAGACCTGGTTCTGGCGGCCGACGTCACTTACGACACATCAGTGATCCCGAGTTTAGTGCAGTGTTTGGCCACAGCACTGCGACACCACACACAGGTGGCTCTTATCGCCGCTACAGTGCGCAATAAGCACACTTTGACAGTGTTTGAGGCGCTGTGCGGAAATGAAGGCTTGCAGTTCGAGATAGTAAGCGTCAAACCGAGCGATTTGGCGCCGATTCGCATATACAAACTGAGCCTGGATAGACAGGGGTAAGAAAGTCTGCGTTGCTCCGAAGTTGAACAGGAGTAATTGTCTTAAGCTCTGGCGCCGTCCCCAATGGATTGACTGTAAGCGACACATTCGGCACCAATCCGGTACGTAAATTGTATCGCAACAGAGCCATAAACCGCTTCAGGCTCTGGCCGGCTTTATAGTTGCTGGTACTCTGGTGCCAAGTCTCTACAGCTACACTGACTTTAGCAAGGATTTAGCGGGTTGGAACATCATTGTTGATAATATCCTCGGAAGGAGTAAATGGAGTAGCGCCTTCTGTGGATTTTGGTAAAACCTGCTGTTGGAAATTTGAAATCTCTGTACAGAATATGCAACTGGTACATTCAAATCTGGTAGCTGGGTGGCCCAGCTCTTGGGTCTAATCAGGGCACATCGAACCAGTAGCCAGGCGCTAAGGTCCTGCTCAATATCATTTTCTAATATCCTGTCATTTGTTCCCGTGATTTGGCACATGAGTACTTGTACTCATTGATCTCATCCACAGTAGGGTAACACTATATTCACTGATAGCATTTATTTACCCTCACTTCCTCTCTCGAGCACGGCTTTTACTCACACCACTCGTTTGTTACTTATAGGTAACACCATACAAGACAATAAACGAATGTATGGACCGATCAGGCCAAAGTAGTCAAACGGGGTAGAATGCAATTATAGACGTATTTAAAAGGTGAGAGGTTTTGTCGCAGGTCCCTGCCAAAACATGAACCCGGTAGATTTACTATTATATAATATCCAACACTCCAGGTACATCAGCTCTAGGCCTCACTAGCTCAATCATAGCTCAACCATAGCTCACAATTACCAACTCTCACATGGCCCTTCACAATTACATCTACTTGAAGCACAAGTCACATGATCCGAAGTGTCACATGCTAATAGCCCGCGACCACGACACTCGTCCTGTTCCCAGGCCTCTGGAGACAGGTAGCAGACTTGCTGGAACAAGCGCTAATGCCAAAGGGGAAAACAATGACGAGTGCTGTGGTAAATGTCAGGGAAACTGTGGGAACAGTAAGACCAAAGTCGCGGACATTGCGTGGTAAAATGGGAAATCAGGAGGTGGAGCGTCGCTGTACCCGCACACTCCAATTGCATCGCAAAAATTTTATATAGCGCTCGATAGGTTTGATATTTAAGAAATGGGATACGATGTTTTTACGCCGGACGACAAATCTGCACAAAGTGATATCACCTCACTTATTTGCCTTAGCCTCTGTAGTTCCATTGCCATCAATACATATGTGCAAGTATATATGCACAGCCAAAGATCGCCAGGATACTACCACGATGGCCGAACACAACTGAAACTACTTCCAGTATAAGTAGTCATTATACACGGAACAAGCTACATTTCTCTCATTCATTACTGCATATGGCCATTCTCTGACACCCAAGTATCATATTTTCAGTCCTCCCGGGTTCTTATAGAATGGCAAACATTAATCTCTCCACACGCTTATCACGAAGCTGGCGCGAGTGGTAAAATTCCAAAGGACCCTCATCAAACATAGAAATTAGAACAATTCCCAGGCGTTATCAGAATGGATCCCCGGCTCGGCTGTCGTACTGTCTATTGCGGTGGATTACTTTTGGACAAAGTTAATGTTTTTATAACAAATAGAACAAAAGATGCTTAAACTTACTTCTATTCAACTTCCATACTTCGTCCTTTATATACTCATTTTTCGAATCTGCCTCTCAACTACTATAATAATAAAATTTTTCCAGAGCTGGCATTTTAAACCGTTGAGGATTCATATCTTAAAGGATAAAACAAAGCGGCTACCGCGCAAGACACTCGTTGGGCTGGTTTCTAGATGCCGACAGACAGCTTGATAGACTCTTGTTGCGCACGGATCACCGCCAACTGTACCGCTTTTAGACGCTAATAAGAACAACTACTTCTTTCAGCCCTCATAGTAACCAGTGGGAAAACAGACACCTTTTTTGACTGTTTCGTGCAAAGGTATTTGGTCATTGGGTGTGTGCTGGATCTTCAAGTGAAAGTCGCGTTTCCCTGGCCACTTTCTGCTAACCTGAAGCCCTTATTCCTTGATGTTTGCCGCTAGGAATTCGCAGCAGGCTGCGCAGTCCTATATAGAAGACACTGAAGATACTGAGACAGGAATGAGGCCTAATTATATGTCACCAAGTACGAATGAACACTCATCGTCTCCCAACTCTTCCTCTGTTAACACCACCACAATACTGCCCATCCCCAAGAAATCACGAGCCATCAAAACCGACCGCCCACGTCCTTTCTTGTGTGCCATTTGTACGCGCGGTTTTGCTCGCCAGGAGCATCTCAAACGCCATCAGCGCGCCCATACCAACGAAAAACCGTTCTTGTGCGCTTTCTGCGGTCGATGCTTCGCGAGGCGTGACTTGGTGCTTCGTCACCAGCAAAAACTACATTCCTCACTCACAGATGCTGGTGTAGGCTCCAGTTCCCTCGGCACTGGAGACAGTTCTGCTCAGCTGCGGGACTCTAAACACCATCTGAACGAAAAACACATCATCACCATCACAGGCAACAAGCAAACAATGCTCCCGATGCCCAAAAAGGATGGCGAAATGTGCAGCGTTCAATTCCAGCAGATTCAAGCGCAACAACAGCAACAACAACAGGTCCTGCCAGGTTTCGTTTCCAGTTCCAGACAATTTTCGCCAGACCCAGAAAATGAGGAAAGACAACGCAAACGTAAGCGGCATGCCTCTTTCTCAGCTTCCAGCGCTATCACTTACACTCAGAACAAAGACGCCCCCAGCATTATAGAGCATGAAATTCCCGACATCCCTCATCAAGTAGGATTCTCTACTCCGCAGCTTTCAGCCCAAGAGTTGGTAGAGAAGGCGTTGGAAAGCGGTGTGGACTTCGAAATGCTGCCCTTTCCGCCTTTGCTGGATCTTCCCGAATTTTTTGGGAATCACTCCGCCTCCGGTCACCAGCGCTCTTCCGTACCTCCCGAGGATCACCGTCACCAACATTCCCTGTTCAAGCACAAACTTGCGCATGACGAGCTATACCACCACGCAAACTCTACCCCTGATGTTAGGTCTGCGTTAGCCGCCACAACGCCTCTGCTCTCAGACTTTTTACAAATGGGATCTTCTGTAGGCGGGTCCGGTGGCTACACTGGCTACCTGCCGACAGACTCTAATCTAGACTACTTCACCTACGATTCCTCTTCGGAAGTAACGCGCACTATGCCGCTCAATACACTCTCAGGACTTTCGCAACCTTCAGCTAATGAACCTTATGTTGGTCATCCGGATCGTCATGAACACTGGCTATCTCAATTCATCAACACCCATGTCGACGGAAATTTCAAAGTTGATGTAAACGATTTTAATGAAATTGGTTTTACCTATACCAACTCGGAAGATACGACTAACAATTCAACACCGGCAGTAAATTCTTCTACTCCAATGACAAGACCTGACGAGAAGCCAAATTTGAATTTTAGTTCAGGCCTTACTGAACCTTTTGGAGAAAGTAACATGGGCCGTTTGGCTTTTAACCAGGTAGATTCGAATGTAGACATGCATAACAAATATCATCGGAGAGCGGACATCCCTTTGTTGTTCAAGTCTAGACAGGTCGACCTATTTAAGAAAATCATGGAAAATCAAAATGATTTCAATTCCTCGATACATGATGATCACCAACGAACTAACAAGCCATTCAGA
Source organism: Lachancea sp. yHQL494 (assembly GCA_030562185.1). Taxonomy (NCBI): domain Eukaryota; kingdom Fungi; phylum Ascomycota; class Saccharomycetes; order Saccharomycetales; family Saccharomycetaceae; genus Lachancea; species Lachancea sp. yHQL494. The sequence continues at coordinate 234,937 of JAJMGS010000024.1, read as the reverse complement.
AAAGGGACCAGGCTGTATTTCTTCACTGAAGAGTTGAGAACCTATATTTTAAAGTCAAATGGATTATCGGCTGACCAGTTTCCTACTTCAAAAGAACTCAACACCTACGTTAACCTCTATCAAGACGAGTTTCATCGTTATTTTGGTTTCATCCACCTGCACTCTATTCGTCCTTCAACTGACAGCTATTTCTTTTTACTGTCTATTGCGATGATTGGTGCTCTATATGGCTTCCACTCTTCGCATGCACTCTTATTATTCAATATTTGCCGATTTCGTGTTAGGGAGTACTTGGGAAGAACAACTGACTACCACCAAAAATCTCCCCTGTGGTTGATCCAAACTATGGTTCTACTCATTTTTATTGGAATCTTTAACAACGACGTTGCTTTCACCTTGATCATGAATACCCAAATTAGATCGTTGGTTGAATTGGTCAAAATTACACAGCTAAACCTGCCGTTAGAGATGTTTATCAAACCACCTATCGAAAGCGATCATATTCTGGACTATCAAGACAATCCACAACTACTCGAGCAGAAAACGCAAGAGTACAACACGGCGGAACAAATTGAGCGCAATTATCGCTATTTCGTGAACGCCCAATCCAGAATACGAACCTGTCATACAATTCTTCTAATTTCCAACTTATTCAATTCTCTAGTTGGACTGGATTGTTGTTTCCATTCCATTGACTTGAAATGTGGTATTCCCTGTTACCGCGAAGACCTCTATTTTTGCGAAACCCCGAAAGAATGGGTTTCACTTTTACAGAATTACCACATCGCCCTGGATTCTAAATTTTCTCTCATTGAGCTTTCCAACGGAGGTGAGAGTTACAAAAACTGTCTCATCTATCTAACCAACGGTTACCAATTTTTCTATGAAAACAAGAAAGTTTCTTTTAAAACCCTTCTGTCACTATTGATTTCTATTCATGAAAAAATATTTATTGAGCGCTACAACTTACGACACGAAACCAACGAAGAGATTATGGATGTCAAGTGGCGCATGAACTCGAGACCGATAATTGAATCCTTGCTCAAGTACTGGGAAGCTTTATACTTGAAAAATGGCGGTGTAATCATCGCAAATGAGTGCAATGTTGCTTTCATCAATTCAAATCCTTCGCTTAGACTCATTATACCACTGCTGAATTTTGCCAAAATTCGCAAGTGCTTAAGGATAACTCATATTATGAAGAAGATTTGGCTTAAAGACTGGGAAGGGATGAATGAGCACTTGGAAAAATACCGCGATTGGGAAGTTTTGCGCGAAGCTACCGACTACGCGCTCAATATTGTCAAGTTTTGGGTTGATACAGTTTTTATTGTCAACAACGCAGAAAAAACTTCGCTGAGAACTCCAATATTTTCGATCACTTGTATTTTTACCTCAATTTTGATTATTGCAGAATACCTGAAACGGATCGAGACATCGGTGAAGAATTACCACGCCTCAGACTCGATAGAATTTCTCAAAGCTGTCGATAGAACTTTGTGGCTAAAATCGGAACAGATCTTAAAAAAAGTCGAAGAGCATTTGCTTCCAAAGGGTTATAACATGCAGTCTTACGCCGAGTTTTTGAGGCTGCAGGCTAATGGTGCGCTAGATGTCGAGGTTTTAGATGACGATCTGGCTCGCAGAGCCATGAGTCCAGACACCGAAATCGACGAAACTGTGAATCTAATTCTACGAGCAAGGCTTTCATCCCGGTCACTATACCTAGGTGTGAGAATACTCGGAGATGCTCCTATATGGCCTATTGCGCTGTTATTCGCCCATGCCTTACAATCCAGGGCCATCTTCAACTTGGCAAACCATTATCCGTCGTCTTAGACGAAGCGCGGCTAAACCACTAATAAAAAGAATAGTTAAGTGATCGAATTTTTCATAGGCTCATCTCCATGGGTTGGTCAAAATTGTCCGTCCTGGAGAGAGAAACGAAACACGCAAGTGTATTCACGGGCTATCAAGAAAGCCCCACCTAATATTTTTCTAGTTGTTTTGAGGGCCTCATTTTGCAGGAGCTCTCATTGTCTTTTCACTGACTACTGTCAAAATTTGGACAACTCGATTGACTGCCAACTCAGTTGTACAAGCTATAACGAAGAGGGTGTATTCGATGACGGTAGGCAAAAATTTATCGGAGAAACCAGTAGGTGCAACGACCAGTCCCAAGCTCTTTGGCAGGGCTTTGTTCGAAAAAATCGGTAAGCCAACGAAAATTGTGGCGCCCATGGTAGACCAATCTGAACTGGCCTGGAGGATTCTATCCAGACGTTATGGTGCTACACTAGCCTATACTCCCATGTTCCACGCCAAGAATTTCGCCACTTCTGAAAAATATAGGAAGGATATGTGGTGCGATCAGGATGGATCTACCGATATAGATCGTCCATTGGTGGTGCAATTCTGTGCTAATGACCCGGACTATCTTTTGGAAGCTGCTAGACTTGTGCAAACTAAGTGCGATGCGGTTGACCTTAATTTGGGGTGTCCTCAAGGCATAGCTAAAAAGGGCCGCTACGGGTCTTTTCTCATGGAAGACTGGGGTCTCATTCACAAGCTGATTAGAACACTACACGAAAAGCTTGATGTGCCGGTCACAGCAAAGATACGAGTATTTCCAGAGCGTCAAAAGACGTTGGAGTATGCCAAGATGGTGTTAGATGCCGGTGCTCAGTTTTTGACCGTACATGGTCGTCTCCGTGAGCAAAAGGGCCAACAGACCGGACTTGCAGATTGGGATATTATCCGGTATTTGCGACAAAATCTACCACAGGATACCGTATTTTTTGCCAACGGCAACATTCTGTACCCGGAGGACATTTCAAGATGCATGAATAGGATACATTGTGATGCAGTGATGAGCGCGGAGGGAAATCTATACAATCCTGGTGTATTCAATACTGAGCATTCAGCCAACAAAGATAAAACTTTCCCTAGAGTCGACAAACTACTTAGGGAGTATTTCGAGATCGTTAGAAGCTGCAAGGGATCCAATGCTTCGCGTATCGCTATGAAGTCGCACTTCTTCAAAGTCTTGCGTCCCTTTCTACCTAACCATACAGATATTCGCGCTAATTTGGCCTCCATGAATGCCAAAACCTCATTCGACGACTGGGACGAGAAAGTTGTCAAGAGGGTCGAACAAGTGGTACATGATATCTTTCAACAACAAGACATTGATGAACAGGATGTAATTACCATAGGTGAGGTGGAACTCTGGGGAGGGGCATATAAGCAAGTTCCGTACTGGAGATGTCAGCCTTACTTCCGACCTGTCAATGGCGTTACTGGAGACAAGAGGGTGGTCGAAACACTGAAAAGGACTCACGAAACGCAAGAGTTGGATCCACAGCAGGACAAGAAGCGAAAACAAGAGGCCGAGTTGAACGTTATTAGTTGAACCGAATCTATCCATATGTACCTATATACGGAGTTTCCAAAGGTGCAGCATTTGTAACTGTAGCATAACCTCATCCCTCATTATTGTAGAAATAAAAAGTAGACAGGCTCGTAGTAGTACCATGTCAAACTTGTTTACAGCGCCTACTATTGATAATGCTGTAGAGTGTGATATCAAATTTCCACAGTTCGTTCAGTTTCCAGCTACACAACCACCTCAATCCTTGCAAGAGTTTATTAACTACTTTCGTCTTGTCAAACACGCCGAAAACGGATATTTTAGAGAGACAGATCGGTCTCCATTTGTATTAAGGTATGGTAGTGAAAGTGGTGAATCGAGAGAGGAAGGTCAAGAAAGCGCTATGCCAAGTGATTCGAAGGAACCAGAATATAGCGCAGACAGGAACTTTTCAACACTGATCTTTTATATGCTGACACCAGATGCTCCAGTATCAAAAATAATCATGAATGTAAGTCGTAACATTCACATTTTACAACGTGGTAAAGGGCAATTCGTGTTGATTTATCCCGATGGTAGAATCAAAAGCTTTAAAGTCGGGTTCGACTATGCTAGGGGGGAAGTTTCACAATGGGTTGTTCCAGGTGGTGTGTGGAAAGCAAGTTTCTTGATTCCCAATGAAGAATTTGACAATGGGCTCCTCATCAGCGAAGTGGTGGTTCCTGGCTTCGAATACGCAGATTATAAGCCATTTCCCGGCTTCAAGGAACTGGTAGATTTGGTAGGTAACGACAAAGCTGAACATCTCAAGCCACTTTTGTGAGTGCATTTTTCCCTGGGGCCTGGTATCTGCTTGGGACCTTCGTGCTTCCTCCATTCGTTAACTTTGCACTCGTAACGCCAGAGCGAAATACGTCAATTCCAAGGGTAAAATTGTTTTTTGATTACCATACTTGCTTTCTTCCAGTATGCGATAAATCGAAAATGCTCTGGTATCTATCCGATTTAAATTCAATCCTGTTGATGGGTTTCGCCTAGTCGTCCTGGCTCCCCCATCTTATCTTAACCCGTTATGGCTGTCACTCTGTCCTTGAGCGTCGCTGGGATGAACATACGAATTTCTTCTGGGGTCCGGGATTCCTACTGTTGGCCGACAGGTCCTTGAAGATGATATAATACGGCAGCCATAACGGTGATAATAGCAGGTATTTTTAGGTATTACCACCAGGAGACACTTGAACGGATCCATGCTTTCCAGGCTAAACGTCAAACAGTTCGTGGAAATTTTTAGCCTCTTCCGGCACCCGCAAAATGAATTTAACTTCCATCAGATCTTCACAGTACTGCAGCGCAATGTGTACATCTTCGCGTCGAATATTCTCAGTACCATTGTCATATGAGGCCGTATGCAGTGGTAAGGTACACTGGGACGTATCCATCTGGAATGCTAGCTCAACTTGGTCAGGCAAGGATGAGTATTATCAAGATGTATTTTCTAGGTGGTTTATCCCTCTTTTTGGAGGATTCCTCCATAGCCTAGATATAATGGATTTTTTATAACTACGGAAAAGAGTACTAAGAAAAGGCATGAGGTTTGAACAAACTAGTCTGTATAATAAAATACCAATAGTTCGTTAGGACAGATAGCGGAAGTCAACCATATGTCCTTGTCAAGGGAGAATTAACAGCTCAAATACAATGTGAGGTTGTTATGTTCATATCACTTGGTAATGTTATGTCACTTCTGCAGATAATCGGGCCTATTCAGAACTTCAGCAACTGCGCAACGAAAAACCTATTGCTAGGTCATCCATTTAGTTTTATAATGGCAAAGATCGTCTTTAATCTGTCTACTTAATGTTCGATATTTTCTCATTGCTTACAACTATCTAGCCAGTGGTTAAGTTAAAAAGCTAAAAACTACTGCTAAACGCCCAAGCTTAGCTTCGAGTTAAACGCATTTTTAGGAGTGATTGAATCTAATACTACCTGGACATGAATGAGCCATTCTCGTTTCTTTGTTTTCCAGCACGTGAAGGTATAAAGAGTACGGACATCTGCTTTCGTATACTGGTGTTAATACTTATCATTTTTGTATATAGATAAACTAAGTAGATAAAACTAAGTAGATAAAAGGGAAGGTTTGTTTACAACTAAACTTATAGTCAGCAATTAATGGTCAAATAACTAGTGACTGATGGCTAGCGACGATAATACACCCCAAGATGATGAGTCTATGCCTTTGATGCATTCTGGCAGGCCTAGGGGTAACTCCGTGGCCTCCATCTTAGCTCGAGGCAGGAGTAATACTATGAACGGACTTAAAACCGGATACGATACGGTAAAGAGGCACAAAATGGAGTTTACGTACGCTGTAATAGGCTCGTTGCTGCTATACCTCGGATTCACGATTGCGTTTTTACCAAGAACGTCACTATCTCGAGATTTTCGCCGCTTCCACTTCAGTAGGTTCACCAAGGCTGAAACTTACAGAGTGTATCTAGATAGCTTGCAGCGGGAGAATCATGCTCAGGAGCACCTCAGGGCTTATACGTCGCAAAGACATTTGACTGGTGACAAGCATGCCTTGCAATATACTGTGGACCAATTCAAGGCGCTCGGTTTCTCGCCAAAGCTAGAGAAATACTACCCGTGGCTGAACTACCCTGTAGAGACAAGTATGTCACTATGGATTGAAGACGAGAACGTATTTGAATCGAGTATGCTGGAAGATTTTCTAGACGAGGATCCTTCGAGTTCCGGTCCACACGCAGTGCCAGCTTTTCACGGCTATTCGGCCAATGGAGACGTCACCGCGAGATTCGTTTACTGCAACTATGGAAAAATAGAAGACTATGAATATTTGCAAAGTCAAGGAATTGATCTAGGAGGCAAGGTACATATTATTCGTTACGACACTATGTTTCGCGGACTCAAGGTTAAGAACGCCGTATCTTATGGTGCCTCTGCAGTCATACTGTACACTGACACATTTGATGATGGGGATGTCACAGAAGCAAACGGGTTTAAAGCGTACCCGTTTGGGCCCGCTCGAAATCCAAGCGGATTCCAGCGAGGCTCGGTCGAATATTTTACCGAATCTCCCGGCGATCCAACTACACCTGGTTACGCTTCAAAATCCCCTCACACCAAGCGCATGTCGCCCCTAGGAAGGGTACCCACTATTCCCTCTATTCCCATGAGCCAAAGAGACATTAGCAAAATATTACCTCACCTGAATGGCCGCGGCTGCGCTTTCGATGTCCGTGGCAATGTCGATGGATTTGAATATTATAGTGGCCCTTCTGACGAGGAGGTGAAAGTAAGGGTACTAAATAAGCAAGATTATGGCATCAAGGAAATTGCAGATGTTTTGGTGGAGATTCCTGGTATCCTGCATAGTAGTAGTATTGTGATTGGTAACCATAGAGACTCTTGGACTGTTGGCGGCGCTGGGGATCCCAATAGCGGAAGCAGCATACTCTTGGAGATTGCTAGAGGCCTGAGCGAATTGGTGAAGAGTGGCTGGAAACCTTTGAGAACCATTCAGCTAGCTAGTTGGGATGGTGAAGAGCCGGCAATGCTGGGTTCTACTGAATTCGGAGAAAATCATGCCACTATTCTGCAAAAACAAGCTCTAGCGTATTTCAATCTTGACACTGGCGTTTCAGGAACCGAATTTAAATGTGAAGCAAACCCATTATTGTCACAGCTTTTCCTAAAGGGAGCAGCCCTGACGCGCTTTGCGGGCGCACCCGGAGACTCTTTGTTGGATGTTTGGCAAAGGCAATCAAATGCATCAGTTGGTGTGCTGGGCTCCGGAACAGATTTTGCTGTTTTTCAAAATCATCTGGGCATTCCCTCTGCGAATTTCAAGTTCGCTGATAATAGGAAAAATGATGCGGTATACCAATATCATACTAATTATGACAGCTACACATGGATGGAGAAATTTGTGGATCCTGATTATCATTTACACAACACCATGGCAACTTTCATAGGAATTTCAGCCTTGATGTTAAGCGAAAACGAAATAGTTCATTTCAAAGCCCAAGATTATGCCAAAGAGATAGAGCAACATTACGAAAAATGGTATGCGATGTTGAATCAAACTTTCTCGGGAGACGACTACATCCAGGGCAAAGCCCAAAACCTCTCGCGCTTGATCACTCATATTGAGAGAAATGTCAGCTGCAATTTCGACCGCGAAACGGCGGCGCTCCGCAAACTAGTGGTTAGAGACTACCCGTGGTACAAATTTTACAAGAAAGTTACGATATACATGAAGCTTTTAGCCTCCAATTCTAAACTGAAAAGACTTGACCGCTTGTTCGTCACCGATAGAGGTTTGAAGGACCGGGATTGGATGAAACACTCGATTTTTGGTCCCGATAAGCAGCTCGGCTACATTGGCGACGTTTTGCCAGGGTTACATGAAGCTATTTTGGGCGGAGATCGCCAAGAGACATTAGAATGGCTACATATCCTAGACAAGCAACTTACGCTTGTCCAGGAGCTCCTCAAGACCTAACTGAAGCTGAACTATGAAAGGCAGATGAGACGACCTGTAGAACAGTCAGTATCACGTGCGCATCTTTGAAAGATCGAAAAATCACCAAAATTGGCCTAGCCACACTTCAATAGTAAACTTAGACATTAAAACCTGGTAGAAAGTATACGCACTGGTCCTTAAGGCCTATTATAATTGGCTCCAACCCTTTAAGTGATGTTGAAATCCTTTAATCGCTCTTTGTTGCGTCAAACGCGCTTGTTTTCTACCTCAAATGTTCATTTAGGCTCCAAGGTGTTTTTCGATACCAGTATTAACGGAACTAAGCAGAGTAGAATTGAGTTTGAATTGTACAGTGACGTCGTACCCAAGACGGCAGAAAATTTTAGAGCCCTCTGCACCGGTGAAAAGGGGTTCGGTTACAAAGGCGTTCCTTTCCACAGAGTCATTCCTAACTTCATGCTGCAAGGTGGTGACACCGATCTGACCAACGGCTACGGCGGAAAGTCGATTTACGGCAGCAAGTTCCCAGATGAGAACTTTGCCAAGAAACATGAAAAGGCTGGACTTTTGTCAATGGCCAACTCCGGTCCTAACAGCAACGGTTCTCAATTTTTCATTACAACCGTACCTTGTCCATGGTTGGATGGCAAGCATGTAGTTTTCGGTGAAGTCATCAATGGTATGGATGTCGTGAAGCTCATCGAGTCTTATGGGACCATGTCGGGAAGACCTCGGGCGAAAATCGTTGTTGAAGAAGCTGGTGAATTGTAAAGATTCGCAAGTCGACAAAAAGATCTTAATTCCAAGATCCTAAGCTAACATCTATAGAATCTAAGGGTATTTATTTAAAAGTACCGATGGCCTATAGCAGCGCCTGTACAAACAGAATTGATCGGCCGTTCTCTAGTATCGAAACCATATATATTTTATCATTATGTACTAAGTAGGTCATATATGTAGCCATTAAAGCTTACCAGAATCTGATTGACATGATCATTATCGATATTGAAATTTCCACTGCGAAATTAACAATCCAAAAGATACCCAGCTCACCGGTAGGTTCTTCAGGTTCTTTCGCATTTTAAAGGTGGCCTTTCGAGTTTGGGAATCAACACTTTAAAACCGCTTAAGCGCCTTTGAAAACCCCTATTAACTCCAGTCATGAGCACGGACCAAGGTTTGAGCAACTTAACACTTTACGACGCAAAAAAATACTTCAGAAGAGCCCAGAATGTGGTCTTCAACTATACGGAAATGGAGGGCAAAGTGCGTGAGGCTACGAACAATGAGCCATGGGGTGCTTCTTCAACTTTAATGGAACAAATAGCGCAAGGAACATATAATTACCGCGAGCGGGAAGAAGTTTTGGGTATGATTTTCCGTCGTTTCACAGAAAAGACTGCTAGTGAGTGGCGGCAAATTTACAAGGCCTTGCAGTTACTGGAATACTTGGTGCGGCACGGTGCGGAGCGTTTCATCGACGACGTGCGTGCAAACCTATCTCTGGTGAAAATGCTGGAATCATTTCACTATATTGACTCTCAAGGTCGCGACCAGGGCATCAATGTAAGGAATCGCGCCCAGGAATTGGTCAAACTACTCGAAGATGATTCCAAAATTCGTTCAGAGCGTAAAAAAGCACGAGAAACAGCCAAAAAATACAAAGGCGTGGCAGGAGGTGCGCCTTCATCTTACTTGCCCCCTTCTGCCATCAACAGGACCGCAGGATTCGGAAGGTCCACGAATCGTGGCATTTCTGTGAGTGCTGATTTTGACAGTGACAATGAAGAAGATATACGTGAAAGTAGTGGACCCGGGAACTTCAGAGATGAATCACCAACAGTGGCCACGAATGAAAATTCTAAATCAGTAGACAACTACGAAAATGATAAAGATGAAGATGAAGGAGAGGATTTTGCGGAGTTTCAAAGCGCTGGACCCGTAACGCATCCCGTCACGTCCAGTTCCCAGGCAATTGTCGATCTCTATTCGACTCTACCGTCCCAACCTTTAAAATCCAACATTGAAGAGTTTACATCATTCACAAGCGTTTCAAAACCTGCAGCCGGTCTTGGGATGCAAAGTAGACCAGTACCAGCAGTGGTTGAAAAAAAGGTAGATCCGTTCGGCTTGCTTTTTAGTAATGCCATGCAAACAAAAGAGACTACGTCGAGCTCATTGCAAACTACAAATGCTACTCAACCTTCTGAACAGTCTCATATCAAGAAAACCGGATCTAAACGTGATGAGGATGAAGAATTTGGCGAGATGGCAGCTGCAATGCCGTCGGCTTCTACTTCGCGCGCCAAAACCGCCGCTGATGGGCAAGAGATCGATCTTTTGAGCTTTTGAATCATCAGTCACTACTTACGTACGATTGAAATCTGAACTATATGGATCGAGAAGATTGGAACTCAATACTATGTGTTGTTACCTATCTACCTCAAAGCCTTATCTTTGAATTGTCATACACTCAGACTATGGCTATTTATTCGTTCTGGATTTTTGATAGACATTGTATGTATGAGGTTCCGATGTATTGTGGCACTTTATGAAGTACTTACTCACCTAATCTCTAATTACCAGGTAATTGTATATTCGACAGAGAATGGACTTTGAAATCAAACCAATCGAGCGGTACCACCAATTCTAAGCTAAATGAGGATACTGCAAAGCTTCTATATGGCATGGTGTTTTCATTGCGAGCAATATGCCAAAAACTTGCTGGAAAGGGAGCCCTTAACGAGATAAAAACCATAGCTACGGGCAAATACAGAGCACATATCATGTGTACAGCATCGGGCCTTTCGTTTATTCTGCTGAGTGATCTCAAGCAAGAGGATCTTTCGCCTGTGCTGCGATATTTATACAGTGAAATATACATTAAAACGGTAGTCTACAACTGGTTATCGCCAGTTGATTTTGCCGAATCAGAAAGTGAGAAGAGAGGCCAAGGTTTCCGCAAGATACGCAACCGCAGCTTCTTGCTACGAATAGAGCAGTTTCTGGGGCCTATGATCAACTAATGGTATAAAGCTTTATTCTAGGTGATTTAGTTTGACTTGAATTCATAGTATTACATAGTATCGAGAAAGACGTCAGTCCAGAATTCACCGCTGATAGCATTGAAGCCGAATTCCAACGATGTGACATCGGCCAGTTGATGGGATAAGGCGTCTATCAACCTATCAGGGTCCTCTACACCCATGTAGGAAGCTTCGGTGGATGGGATGGATGCATGATTAGGCAGAGTATGATTACCTATCGATGGTGAAGCGGGATTTAGCAGCATTGGAACAGAACTTCGGTGCTGCGCTCCACCTACTTCGGTTTGAGTGCCTCCATAAGAAGGATTTAAGTAATTCAAGTCTGACCTGTTATTTTCGAAAAATGTCTTGATCTTGTTCGCGTAGATTTGAACAAAAAGAGCGACCACATACCTCAATTTGGATAGAAGGTTGTTGTATGGATACAGAGATGCACTTTGGTCTAATGCTTGTGAGATACTTTTAACAAGAGAGATGGCCAATTGAGTGGTTTGCCTCAAATGTACAAATGCCGGTACGGTCATAATCGTGTATCTCACCTTTAAGAGCAACATACCCACTGTATATATCACTCTTGAGATGTGGAAAAGCGGTAGAGATGTGATCAATTCTGGTGATAACTTGAGAAACTCATGCATGGCATTTATGCATGAGTGCGTGAATTTGCAGAATGATGCTAATACGATTTTAGGTACTTCGTTCACTACCGAAGGCTCTGGAAATCTTGACATGTACTTTACAAAGAGCCATTCGTGTAAGTAGGCCTCAACGGAGTGGTAGAAAGCCAAGAACCTAGTTCTCTCTGGAGGAACCTCTTGAAAGATTTGTTCAAGTTCTAGTTGTAAAGTATTGATTAGTTTCAACTGTGGTAGTGAGGTTAGTCCCTCCTGCAATTCACCAGGTTCTTCTTCGGCTTCATGCAATTTAACGTGTATTTTTTCCAGCAATCGATTCAATTTGGCAAAGATCAATAGAATTTCATCTTCTTCGCGCTCATAAATCGAGACTGGTCCCGATTCGAAGAGTGAGATTATTCTGCAGGCACGGTCTTGTAGTATGCCCCATCTGTTTTGAATAGGTTGTCGTAGATATATGTTAATGTTCAGTGCTGAGACATAGACGAGAATGACCAAACGGGAATAGACTTCATTCTTGAGTAGAAAGTCATCAATAGCAGCTGTTTCATCTTCGGTAAGAAACTTCCTGCTTGAAAGCATTGGAAAAAGCCTTTGTCTCCTTACTGGTACAAGATCCTTAACGAGACAGCAACACACGTAGTTGAAGAAATGAAACCTGGTCCTGTTCGACCACTCCGGAAAGTTGTACCACAGACATAGAGTCAGTAAAGACTTGAGCAACTCTAAAGATTTATCACCCAGGCGAGTCATATGGTGTGAGATTAGACCCAAAGTAAAATTGTCTAATTTCGTATTTTGGTCATCGTCTGAGGGCTCACTTTTCAACATGGGTGATACGATGGTCATTATGGTAACAAACAAAATAGGTTCTTCCTCTCGAAGCTCGTCTAAGGTTTGATCCATTGGAATTTTTACAAATGGTAACCTATATCGGTTTGATATTTCATGTCGATAAAGGTCTAGCCTGTGCTGCGCTTGTTCTTTGCTGATAATTCCTAAAGTGACCGGATCTAAAGCCAACGGGATACCAACGCTGCTCTCAATAACGTCATTCCATTTTCCTGACAGTTCCGAGAGCCTCTTGGAAATCGCATCTAAGTTTTCACGTTGAGATGAAAGTAGTAAATGCAGCTCTTTTTGCAAAGTGCTATAAGAGGAAAGATGTCCGAAAGGTCTAGTCCCAATCTCAATGACTTTCGGATTGCGGGATGAAAGGCCTGGGATAGAATTGGGAGTGGCTGAAAACTGGGGGCTGCCTTGGGACCAGGCTGGGACGGCAGCCGGTATAAAGTTTTCAGCACTAAAACTCGTTGTAAACGAAGCATTAGGTACATTGTAAGGACTTGCGGAAGCTGTTACAGAATTTGTCACAAGGGGGGGCGTAATAGCGGGAGGAGGAGCGTGGATACTAGAATATGAGGTTTCTGGAGCGATAGCCGGTCGAAATCCCAGATTTTGTTTTGAAAACGGAAGTGCGGTCGTAGTGGGAGTAGTGGTAGCAGTGGTAAGCTCAGATTCAGCTGCCAATTCGCTCTCGCGCTTTCGACGTCGTGTCCTGCGGGACAAATCAAAAGTACATTGTTTATTGCGTTTGGCACAGCGCACGCAAGGCTTGCCATAGATGTCATTAACGTCGTACGGTACACATTTGGATTTCTGTGCGTGACAGTTAGTGCACGCAAAGGTGTTGCGCTTGATCTTACCAGGGATGCCTGCTTGTACTGTTTCCAGCGCCATGGGGTGTGTTAGACGCTGGTCGTCTGGAGTGACCCCGGTTATAGTGGCTCTCCATGAAGGTAACAGTGCTGCCGATGACGATGAAGACGATTGCATTCCAACAGCGGGTTGTTGAAGTCGTGTTGAATCAGGACTTTGGTGATTGAATGGCGAGGAAGCCGAGCTTTGTAGCGGTGGTAACTGTGGTTGAAGCGGCGGGAGTGACAGAGGGCTTTCATCAAACGATTTCTGAGCTGCTTCGTCATTATCACTGGTACTATGAGGAGTTGACATGGAGCGAGCGATCTAGATGCGTTTACAAGAAACAGTATAAACTTGGAGGAAGTGCAGAGATCAGTAGAGCACAGCTGGAATGACAACTACACTCGGAAACGAAAATATGAATGCAAAGTGGAACGCTCTCAGAGCACAACTGTACCACCACAACGTAAAATATAAATTAGTGGATGAAAAGCGGAGTTCGATTAGGTCCACAGTTTAGTGCCGGATCCCGTACACAACAGGATAGGAGTAAATATGCAGCAAAACGTCTTCTAATTACGGCAGGGGCCATACACTCGTAGGAGGCTGATCTACTAGCGATTATGGTAGAGGCGAAACGCAGGGCCAAGGAAGAAAAAAAAAAAGGCGTGAAGATACAGATTTTCCACTTTGAGATGCTAGAGTAATTGGGAGCCTGTAGTGTAATCAGAACTATCGCTTGGCTAGCCAACTAACGGGAAGACGATCTTTTTGTGAAGAAAAATCTCCTGTGAAAAGAGCCTGTTATTACCGCTCACTAAACCGCGAAAAAAAAAGAGGTACAGATTCAAACGCAGTGAATGGAACTTGCTCACGCTGCACTTAAGGACCAGCAACTGTGGTAATTTTCATCCTGATGGACGGCTAATAACGACCTTCAATGTAACACCACGTACTTCTTTCTCTTGATAATAATAACTAACCTCTCTTTTTACGGGTTTCTCTAACTGTACGCATTTCTTTTGTCTGTCATTTTTGCCTTTTCTGTTGGGTATAAGCATCGAATCAACAGGGACGACGATCTTCCGCAATTTTCCGTGTTTGTCCGACCGGAAAAACTCGACATGAGATTACAGTGGCAGGGAAAATGTATGATCCGAGCTGCTCCGTGGAAGAAAAAGAAAAGAGAAAATAAAGGGATATTTGAATCACGTGGAAGATAGTTGCGTCATATCACATGTAGCACTTACCTCGGAGTTTAGGATTTTTTAACGGAAATAAGCAAGAGACGAGAGAGAGAGATATTACGATTTGATTTTAGCCGCCCAGCAGCGATATGGATAATCTGGTAGACTTGGTTTGGAGCAAGAAATGTGTGCTTGTTTTCTTGGCTGTGCTCCAGTGTGTGTTCCTATTCCGCTCAGGGTCTGTGCTAATTAGGCTCTGCGTAATTTGATATTGTCAAAATACTTCACAGATCTTACTTTAGTGCGAACTTTATGAGTAATATGACACAATAGTACAAAGTGACAATATGAATTCCTGGGGATAATGAGCCAAGATCCGCAAACCAAGTAGCTGGTCAATGACAATTACCCATACTTGACCAGTGACTCACTGCACCCATTACTAACCATTATTGACTGTATTAGTCAAGATCCGGATCGCTCAACCGAGCTCATTCCGTCATTCTAGAAACTGTATAAATACCGGTGGTATATTCCTTGTGTTGAGGGCTGCTCATCACATCACCGGGTTTACTACAAGGAATGATCATTAATTACTACAATATGACCATTGACGATATTACCGATAACCCCACCGAACTCAGATTAGGTGATGGAGATCCAGAAAGCCGATAGATATCCCCAATGGGCTGCTCGTAGCAGCTCCTATAAGTATTACTGGAATGGATATGGGTCATCTAACCTGCTATTATCAAAACTCACCCTTTTAATACCCTCTGCGTGTTCCTCATTACCCCCAGGATCTCGGTAGAACTACACACTAGCCATTCCTTGAATCCTGCGAATGGAAAGCACTCATACACAAAGCCCGTCTTTTTGGACTCCAAATGACCCAGACCGCTTTGGACGAAGAGGTGATACTAACTCTTAATACCATCGATGAATGGGAGGTGTGCTTGCATCAAAATAGATAGGATCTTACTCTGCAGTTCCTATTGGTTTGTTATGTTTTCTCACTTACTCACGATGTGGCGTGCTCTTGTAATTTCGTTCCAGCTCTAGTGAAAGCTAAGCATCAAGATATGAAGATGTTTTAGTCTAAATGCAGAGAAATCTTATTAGTACATATATTTTAAGTAGAGTGGCGGGTGCCATGCCATCACGGTTAGTGTATTTCGTGCGCGAATTTTCCATCGATGCAAATATATTTTCTTGTTAGGTTTAGGACTTGATGCAAGTGGCGGAGCCTTCTTTTAGTCGATTGACTTCGCCGTTCTGAGACGCCGCTGGAGCTGGACCTGCAGCAGTGTCTTTGCCACGATTGTGGATCATATGGCTTTGCACCAAGTGGCCTGCAGCCAAAGCAGAGCACAGCGAAAGTTCACCCGCCAGTACCGTGCACGCGACAATTTTAGCTAATTGGCGGGCGTTATCGCCAGGAGATGTTGGGTGAGGCCCACGCACGCCAAGCAAATCCAACATGGCGGATTGTGGTTCCAAAATGGTACCGCCACCAATGGTACCAACTTCGATCGACGGCATTGAAACTGAGATTCGTAGGTTCCCATTCACCTCGTTCATCAAAGTTATACAATTGGAACTTTCGACGTTTTGTGCAGGATCCTGGCCCAATGCCAGGAACACAGCTGTTAGCAAGTTGGCAGCATGAGCGTTAAAACCACCCACCGAGCCTGCCATGGCTGATCCAATTAAGTTTTTAGCGATATTCAGCTCAACCAAGGCTTTGACGTCACTTTTAAGAACTTTACGAACAACATCACCTGGGATAATGGCCTCGGCAACCACACTTTTGCCACGGCCTTCGATCCAGTTGATGGCCGCGGGCTTCTTATCAGTGCAGTAGTTACCAGACACGGATACAATTTCCATATCGTCCCAACCAAATTCTTCTACCATTAGTTTTAAAGCATATTCCACGCCTTTAGAAATCATGTTCATTCCCATCGCATCGCCAGTAGTTGTCCTAAAACGAATAAATAATAGATCACCTGCCAAGGCGGTTTGACAATGTTGCAAACGTGCAAAACGTGAAGTCGAGTTGAATGCCTTTTTGACTTTGTTTTGCCCTTCTTCAGAATCAATCCAGATTTTACAGGCGCCAGCTCTCCTCAAGGTGGGAAATCTGATACAAGGCCCTCTTGTCATACCATCTTTGGTCAAGACAGTAATAGCCCCTCCGCCTGCATTTATAGCTTTGCACCCACGCATAGCCGAAGCAACTAAACAGCCTTCGGTAGTGGCCATGGGAATATGGTAAGAAACGCCGTCTATAACCATTGGTCCGATAATTCCAACTGGAAGTGGCATATAGCCGATGACATTTTCGCAACAAGCGCCAAGCACACGATCGTAATCGTAGTGCTTATATGGTAAACGATTGGTTTCTAGAACTGGGGCATCTGCAAGATGAGCCAAAGCCTTACGACGAACTGCAACAGCGCGCAAGGTATCGCCCAGTTGTTTTTCCAGGGCATACAGTGGCAACTTTCCACCAGTAACCAACGAAACAATTTCTTTGTTGTTCATAGTCTTCAAGCCGCTTGTTTTCATGATATCTACCAGAGTTTCTAAAGGTCGGATAATCTTATCGTCGGTATCGCTTTCGCTATCATCCTCAATAGCTGTATTAGTTTCGATCGAAGTTGCTGAAGGGGATATCGAAAGTTTGTTGTCGCCGTTTTCTATTTGCGTAGCCCGTCTTGGTTTGGCGGGCGAGATTGGTGTCTTGACGCTGCGTCGTTGTAATTGTTTAGCAGTAAGCTGAGTATGAATTCTTCCCGCATTTAATAAGTAGATGTTGATTGATGCGCTAGTGGCTAGGGCAAATAACACAAGTTTACTGATGAAGCGATCACGAATTGCGACACTGACGTAACGTAGCGTCGACAGGATCAAATCCTCCACCTGGAAGTACACCTTCATGGGCTGATAATATTGAGGAGGTACCACTGAGATTACAACACCGCTAGCATAGTTCTTTTTCACACTATTGGAGATAAATTCTGGCAAAACTGGACTAGAGGGCTTAGAGTAGAGAGCAGTGAATGTCTGATATGTCCACCTGGCCCCGAAGCTACAGAAATTGAATCCAACGAAAGCTAAAACAACAAATAGCTTTAACAGAATGATACTGGTATTCGAGGTGAAAACAGAAACTTTTGCTGTGTTTTCAGCGATAGACACTGATTCTGCTGTGCTTTTGAAAACGCCATCCTCCTCAAGGGTTTCCTTAATAAGGGTTGAGCGATGTATAATATTGATCTCCAGTTTCAATGCCAGAATAGATGCATAATAGGTGCAGGTCAAAAGTAAATCATACATTAAGACAAATGATGCTAAAATGCAGAAATTTCTCAAAACATCCAAATTGTGGGCGTACAATGCCCCACCAATAAATGCAAGTAAACTTATCATGTAATCCTGAAGAAGACGGCCACCTTCTTCTTTCATCGCCAAATATACCATTGTCGAGGCTTCGCATTGGTGAGAAAGACCATGCTTTCCGAAATAATTCAATAAAAAAGAGGCAATTCTTATCTTATGATTGAAGCCGACAATTACAACAATAAATGGTACACCTTCAATCAAACTTAAGGCGGGAACTGTCCTCTTGAGCAAAACTTGACTGGTGTACAATGCCAAAAAAAAGGCGCTCGTGGAGGATGCAATCGCAAAAACTGCGATCCAAAGTTTGGATCCTGTACGTTTCTTCATTGAAACAAATAGGGCAACAATTGTGTATATCATGGCAGCATACGCTACTCCGATGATAAGCACGTCAAAAATTTCTGCGTCTTGTATTTTTTCGATCACGGTATTAATAGAAGACGTAAGCATATTTTTGGTATCATAGATCCTGAAGCTATGAGGCCTGAGTCTCCAAGTGGTTCCGTCATTGGCTTGGAGCAACTTTGGAAGTATCAGATCGTCTTGTAAAATGTAACGGGTATCTTGGTTTTCGAAGACAATGTTATCCAGCTCAGGTACCGCTTCTTCATGACTTTGGCTCTTGAAACCCAATTCCATGAGATAGTAGTGTTCCGAGAATACAGCGGAAGCCAACTCTTCATTTGAAAGCTCCATCCACGACTCGGCATTGCCGGCGTGGAAATAGTTCACACACTCGTCCTGCAATTGCACAGCGTCGGTATTTCCTGCGAAGATGCTCTTGGAATCCAAATGCCACTCATTGAAGTAGCTGCGGACCACCGACAGATACGCAAGTGCAGATATAAAGACCGTAACTAAAATGACATGTACCGGGTGTCGAGCAGAAAGCTTGGACACGAAAGCAAACGGTTTCGCCAACGACTTGAAATGCTTCAGGAGTAAGGGCATGGCTTTTCCACAAAACGTTACTCAAGGTCAAAACACACCACGAGAAGGAAAGTGCTCTATAGCCAACTGATTTAGCAGATCTAAGCGCTTCACCACTCTTCAACGTCCTGTAATGTCTGAATGAAAAATTGTTCCTGTTTCGTCGTTCCTTAGTTTAGCTAATTGTGGCCTAAAACTTTTATACCGCTGGAACGAAGAAGTGACCACGACGCGAGAATCAGCTCAGAAATCCTGGATTCTGAAAAAGTCGACTAGTGAATCGACTAGATATATATTACCGTGGATGGTGATAGAGGCGAGCTGGAAAGCGACTTGTCTTGAGTCAGAGATGTTTTGGTGAGAAGCGGTTGCCTTTGACTGAGCCTTGAGAATTCGATGCGTATTCTGTATCTTGCTCTGGATAACTAACAGTTCCTCGTTGTTGGCCAAGGTTGTGTCTTTTGTAGCTTTGTTTGAAAACTTGGGCGGCTAACGTTGCGAGATCTATCGGACTGAAGAACGCTGCTGTTTTTGGTGGACTCAAGTATTGGCCATAAGATATCTCAACGGAGGTTGAGAGACTACCTTCGCACTTGAGACTTGAGATTAATGTCCTGCAGTTAAACGGTTTGTGGTTGAGGGGGCTGGCCGATGTTCAATTTCGTTAGCAAGGAATTGAAAATAAAGTTCCAGTTCAGAAACTCGTGAACAGTGCTTAAGAAGGTCCAAGCATTTTTGATACACTCCGCTGTGTGTGAACCACCAAATGTTATTGACGCCCTTCTTATGCTCAATATTTATTATTTTTGTTTGACTATTACACAATAACTAACCTATTTCATGGAAACCAGCTTGACGTCGAAAGTCAACTCAGAGTTAGCTGGGAGACCAGGTAGAGCTTGTTTGCCGTAAGCATAAGGCGCTGGGATGACGATTCTACGTTCTCCGCCGACAGCCATACCGGCAACACCAATGTCCCAGCCCTTGATGACCTCACCACGACCTAAGTTGAAGTTGAAAGGTTTCCCGCTGGTGTTCTTGTCGAACACCTTGCCGTTCTTAAGTTTCCCGATGTATCTCATACCAACCTTGGAGCCCTTCTTCGCAGCCTTCCCTTTACCGATAACACGGTCTTCAATGATAACACCACCTTCTAGGACCTGAGTCTTTGGTTGTTCTTCTTTGGTGGATTTTTTGGAGGGGCCTTCCTCTAGGTCTTTCTTGAACTCGACTTTCTTCTCTTTCTTGTCCTTCTTGGCCTTTTTGGCTTCCTTTGATGGTTCTGGGGCAGCCTGTTCGTCTTCCTCTTGGTCTTGTTGCTTTCGCTTGTTGTTTTGGGTCTTGTTCTTGGCCTTTTGTTCTTCCTCCTTTTGCAAGATCTCTTCGATACGGCCCTCAACGTCACTGGCGTCTTCCAAATCATCTAGAACCTCATCTTCATCTGGAGTCAAATCGTACTCTTCGCTGTCGTACTCTTCCGAACCACCTTCTGAGTCCTCTTCGTCGTCGCCGTATTGAGGTTGGTCGAATGGGTGCTTGACGTAGTTTCCGGTCAGGTAAATAGGGTAGGAGCCGGTTAGCACAAATTGCACTTCTTCCTCAGGAGCAATGACTAGGTCAAGAGTCTGTTGGAATTGAACTTTTGGAGACAAAGTCAAAACCACGTATTCTTGGAATTCGTCGTCGTCGTCTTCATCCTCCTCATCGTCTTCATCCACTTCTTCTTCTTCTTCTTCTTCTTCTTCTTCTTCTTCTTTAACCTGCTTCTCTTCCTGTTGTTGCTGTTTCTTGCTCTTCTTACCGTTCTTGGCGGGTTTTTCTTGTTGAGGCTCCTCTTCCTCTTCAGATTCGCCGTCTAGTTCGTCTTCATCGAAGTCGCCGCCCAAGATATCATCCTCATCATCGTCGAAGTCTGGGTTTCTCTTGATGATTCTCAAAGTAGATGGCTTTTCTTCATCGTCCACTGCTTCTGGGTCAACGGCAGCTAGAGTGATTCTCACTGTTACTGGAACTGTAACGTCCGTAGCAGGTGTTGGAGTATAAGGGTCAACTTTCAAGTTGTAAGTGGCTAGTGGTAATAGTTCAGACATCTCTGGTATGTGAAATCGAACTGCTTTGACTTTTCAATATCTTTCAAGGCTGGAAAGAGTGAGGTTAGATGAGATGCTCATCGCTCCTTCTATAGTGCTAAAATTTTTTTCCCATATGGAAAAACCATAGCTTTTCTTTTCACCAGAGAAAAAATACACGTTTTAACCGCGTATACGCCAAAATAATGACGTGAAAGCGAAGCTGTAAGCCGTTTGTACAAGTGTATAACGGGCATATCAACTGTGTGTTAGTTTCTGGTGGAAGCTAATTCTCCAAGAAAAAATAAAAGTGATTTCGCCCAGGATCGAACTGGGGACGTTCTGCGTGTTAAGCAGATGCCATAACCGACTAGACCACGAAACCAACTGTTACTTTTGAAAGAGCAGCTTCAGGGATATCTCGGCCAGTAACTGTCGACAATTTCTTCTTCTGATTGAAGTCCGTTCAATTCTATTTTGGAGGTATTTGAGCAGTACATTTGCTTAACCTAGCAGTCCTGTGATGCTAGGCTATCCCGTTGGAACAAGGTTTCGGGAGTCAAGCGCCACAATCATCTTACCGTTGATTGCTAATCCTCGATTGAAATTTTAACCGCTGACAATACCTATCCTACATACAGTAATGCAGTCTTCCATGGTAAACTTATCCTTCGATTGTGCTGTTCATTTTTGCTGATCCTGAACAACCGCCGAACTTGTAGTTCTTCTCAAATTCCATCTTCTCTTCTATCATATGACGTTTGCGTATTAAGCAAGTAGGAGCTTCGAATCCTCTCATCGGTGAAAAAAATTTTCAATACATTCTAGTACCCTCCTTGTCTCTATTTCTTTCTCTCACTAACATTTTTGACGAGTTGAGTTCTAGGAAAAATATCAAACTTTTGACTTTCGGTTCTTCAACTCGTTGAAAACTTTCCTAAGAAACCTTTCTGCTTTGAACCAGTGATCTTCTGAAACTACTCACATATAATAGTACTCCCCAATCATGCCTCCTAAGAAACAGGTTGAAGAAAAAAAGGTGCTTTTAGGCCGCCCAGGCAACAACTTGAAGGCCGGTATTGTTGGTCTTGCCAACGTTGGTAAGTCCACTTTCTTCCAAGCCATCACCAGATGTCCTCTGGGAAACCCAGCCAACTACCCATTCGCGACCATTGACCCAGAAGAAGCCCGCGTAATTGTGCCTTCGTCCAGGTTCGACAAACTGAGCGAAATCTACAAGCCTGCATCCAAAGTGCCCGCTCATTTGACGGTGTATGATATCGCCGGGTTGACGAAGGGAGCTTCTGCCGGTGAGGGTCTGGGTAATGCCTTTTTGTCACACATCAGAGCTGTGGATTCTCTCTACCAAGTTGTGCGTTGTTTCGACGATGCCGAAATTATCCACATCGAAGGTGATGTGGACCCAGTACGTGACTTGGACATCATCAACACTGAGTTGAGACTCAAGGATATCGAGTTTTCCGAAAAACATTTGGAAAACGTTCACAAGATCACCAAGAGAGGGGGTCAGTCATTAGAGGTCAAGCAAAAGAAGGAAGAAGCAGCTTTGGTCGAGAAGATCATCGAACTGTTGCAATCTGGTCAAAGGGTCGCCAACCACTCGTGGTCAACGAAGGAGGTCGAGGTCATCAACAGCATGTTCTTGCTAACAGCCAAGCCTTCTATCTACTTGATCAACTTGTCCGAAAAGGATTTTATCAGAAAGAAGAACAAGCACCTGCTCAGGATTAAGGAATGGATCGATACTTACTCCCCAGGTGACTTGGTGATCCCATTCTCCGTAGCTATGGAGGAAAGGCTATCTCACATGAGCTTGGAAGAAGCTGACGAAGAGCTAAAGAAATTGGGCGTTGAATCTTCGCTGCCAAAGATCATTACCACCATGAGACAGAAATTGGATTTGATCTCTTTCTTCACATGTGGTCCTGATGAGGTTCGTGAATGGACTATTCGGAAAGGCACCAAAGCACCACAAGCCGCCGGTGTTATCCATAATGATTTGATGAACACTTTCATCCTTGCTCAAGTGATGAAGTACGAAGATGTTATTGAATTCAAGGACGAAGTCGCAATAAAGGCCGCCGGTAAGATGCAGCAGAAGGGTAAGGAGTACGTCGTTGAAGATGGCGACGTTATTTACTTCAGGGCCGGTGCGGGTAAGAACTAGTCACCCAATCCCTAATTAGATAAAGGTCTCACAAGATAATAATTATGTGTACTTTTTTAATTACATGAATTTCGTTCTAATGATTGTATGCTTATGTATGTACAAGAAGTAGCTATGAAGAAGCGCCCGGGAATACAGCACCTAGGATCGTCAAACAAACGCTAGTTGAATAGGAAAGAATACCATTTCTCCTTTCGTTTTTCACGCTGATTCTTAGGTACGTATGCATTAACGTGTTCTTGAATTTTTGCTACACCAGTTTTTTCATCATATTGCCTTCCAAGGGCATCAATGAATTGACCTTCAGGGTCCATGAGGTAGAAGAAAATCGAGTGATCGACTAAGTAATCTTGACCTGGCTTTAGCGATGGTGGCGTTGAGAAATAAACTCGGTACTGCTTACATGCGTGTTTGACCGCACTATAGTCGCCAGTTAAACCAATCAGGTCAGGATGAAACTCACTTAAATACTCCTTTAGCACATGTGGAGGGTCCCTAGCAGGATCGCAGGTGATGAAAATCGGCTGGATTTCGATGCCCTTCTTTTTGAGCTCGTCAAGCCATACACTCAGTTTATCAAGTTCGTCGGGACAAATGTCTGGACAATGTGAGAATCCAAAGTAGATTATGGAGAACTTGCCCAAAAGCTTTTGTTCTGTAAACTCATTGCCGTTAAAGTCTATCAACTTGAAAGGCCCACCAACCAAAGGTTTTCCGTATCCTCTATTAGCTTCCGCCTCCTTTGCAATCTCAAGTCTCCGTTTTTCCTTTGCAAAAAAATAGTATAGAGTCCCACCTAGTGTTAGCAATAAAGCGCCTGCTTTCCACGTTGCAAATTCAATAGAGCCACTACCTGTCCGTTGGGCTTCACTAGCTGTGCCACCTATAGCAATCCTGCTCAAGGGCTTGCGTTTCGGGGCCTCTTCTTGAGCTACGTTATCGCGCTGAGCATTTTTATCAGAGGGAACATTGTATAAAAAACGTGATGTGGATAACGCTCTATTCCCACTTCTGAAAGCCGTCGGAAGGCGAGGCTTGGCGACCATTCTCAATAGTAGAGGCACCATCCGGTTATGCATAGGGACAGTTTCTCTTAACATGTTACCATGATAGTAGAAGGGTTGTAATTGTTAAATGCTCATCTGTGAATGAAATATATATGCCTTCCTTGAACAAAGAATACTATCATTATAAACGATGTAATATTGATCGGCCTATTCAGGCTATTTACTCAGCTGAACCTTCCAGTAGAATCATCAGAAAGCATTCTCATGGGTCATATTAATAATTTACTGTTAACTTCAAACTTTAGGTTTATCTAAGATTCTTCGGATAGACCATTAAATATTGTTTCAATCTGTCAAAGCGCTAAGATGCAAGTGATCGATACGCTTCCGATTTAACACCGTTGCAAGTCAGCACACGTTAAGTATAGTGTGGGTTTCGCGACGACAGAAATTTCAATGGTCGAACGCACTGAGGGCACTGTGACTTAGTTAGCCAGAACTACGGATCGAGTTTGGTAAGTCCATCGAATAGCAATAAAACTGTTCAGTGCAACCGATCAATAATTATCGGCTTTCTAGATCTCTGTCACCTAACATGAGTTCGGTGAGGTTATTGGTGATATCATCTATAGACATATTGTGTTACTTAATTGATTATTACTTCTAGTGATCTCAGCGGTGTAAAACCCTCTGTGGTTTTTCTAGACTTGAAGAGTATCTTTACACAGGAAGAAACCATAGGTATTTACACAATTATTTGGGTAACGAGTTCTGATATCGAAAAAGTTTTAGACCACATTATTAATTGGACCAATCTCCATTCCCGGGTGCAGCGATAATGAAACAGGGTGACCACAGGCATTGTCCAATATCAGTATCTAGACCTCAAGATTTTTGTTATGTACTTGAGAGTCTAACATCTATCTCTTGTCCCTTTATATCAAAGTATCATAGTTAAAAATCGACAAATGAACCTTTAAGCATAATAACCTGCCGAACTGAGCTCACAGCGTCCCTTTCCGTACAGGTATTCTTAATCTTACTCATTCTAAATCTCAGCGGTTAGACTATCAATTTTTGTATAGAAGATTGTAATTCCTCACGGCATGTCTAAATGGTTCCATCCATAAAAATCGCGAGGGCAGTGACGATACACATTCACAAAGCGCAATTAAAGGTTATCCATCAATGTTCACGCGGGCCTAAAACGGATAGGTTTTATTCGGACATGGAGTGACAGTTACGGTTTGCAGGCTTCGCTCACTGTTTAAAATCGCAAAAGTTCGAATGAGGTTTCCACTGCCGGCCACTGTACCTAAAAAAAAGAGTGCGTTTCACACTTTAGTGGAGTTATCAAATTGTCTGTGGATTGGTGGTTATGATCTGATTTACTGGAACTTCAATAAAATATCTCAAGACTACTCTACATGATTGAAATGGCAATTATGCCACGAAAAATGCTATTAACTCATCAAATTGTTAGGTTTCGAATTGACCATACCGCTACACAGTGTTGATCAAATCCAGCTGCCTTGCTGATATATGACAACGAAGGCTGTGTATGCAAAGTACAAAAACTATAGCACGATGACGCTAGCTTCTCCAGGTTTCGGCTCATGAAATTGTATTATTTTTATGAATTCCATATTGGGAAAAACAAACACTGATCCGAAAGGAAACGAACACTCTAGGAAGTGGGAAATAAAAATGGGAAAAAGATCTGAGACAACTCCTGTTTGGTCACTCTTTCCTATCATATGGTATTGGCAACTCCTTACAAAAGTGAGATTGGTGCATTATGGACTATAATCCTTTCATGGCCGATGCCCATAACAGGTCGCCTGTAAGGTCACCTCAGCCAGCCGCCAGGCGCCAAGAATCACCTTGGAGGTCCCAACGTTCTGACTTCACTTCAAGTGAAAATGACCTTTCTACTGCTTTCCAAGGATTTCCGTCAGTTGCTCCTGTTCAGCCACCCTCTCCTTCGAAAGCCGCAGCTAAATATTCTCCTCAGCGCAGAAATGTATTCGCTCGTGACAGTACTCCAAATTCTCCAATGCATCAAGATCGCTATTCTGCAAATATGCAAGAGTCCCCCAAACGTAATGGTCGTGCTATCGTTGCAATCGACGAGCCTTCTGACAATGAAAGTGACGTATATGACGTCTACGCGCAGAAAGATCTCGCTTCTCCTTCTCGTGAAGTTTCCCATGGTACGAGATCTAACTACTCTTTCGAGAGTTACCGCAAGTCTTTAGACGACGGGAGCACGGTCTACTCCGGTGACACTTTCGAACAGACCCAGTTTCAAGTTAATCACCCGCAGCGCAATTATATCAGACGTGGGAAATCCGAAATTAGGAAGTTGCCTGAGGTACTTACCAAGAAAAATATCTTGAAACTAGATAATCCCATTCCGAGGGGCCTCTTAGAAATCTTACCCAGACGTGACTCCCCAGAATTTACCGAGATGAGGTATACCGCATGTACTTCCGAACCTGATAGCTATGTTAATGAAGGCTACTCACTTAGATTTGCAGACATGAATCGCGAGTGCCAAATTGCTATTTGCATCACGATGTACAATGAGGACAAATTCGCGTTGTCCAACACCTTGCATTCTGTCATGAAGAATGTTGCCCACATATGTAAGCGTAGAAGATCGCAGGCATGGGGCCCAAACGGTTGGAAAAAAATCCAAGTCATCATTGTGAGTGATGGTAGAAACAATATTAACCAAGGTTCTTTAGACTATTTGAGCGCTCTTGGCGTTTACCAGGAGGATATGGCCAAGTCGACAGTGAATGGAGAGCCCGTTAAAGCCCACATTTTTGAGCTCACCACACAGGTTTCTATCGACAGTGATTTGGATTATGTGAGCAAGGATATCGTACCTGTTCAAATCGTCTTCTGTTTGAAAGAAGAGAACCAAAAAAAGATTAATTCGCATCGTTGGTTGTTTAATTCTTTCTGCCCAATTTTGGATCCGACTGTGGTTGTATTGGTAGATGTGGGCACTAGGTTGAACGATACAGCGATATATCACCTGTGGAAAGCCTTTGATAGAGATTCTAATGTCGCCGGTGCTGCTGGTCAGATCAAAACAATGAAAGGCAAGTGGGGCCTGAAGCTTTTTAATCCACTTGTGGCATCTCAGAATTTCGAGTATAAGATCTCCAACATCTTGGACAAGCCCATGGAAAGTGTGTTTGGATACATATCGGTTCTTCCAGGTGCTCTCTCTGCTTACCGGTATCGCGCTTTAAAGAATCACGATGATGGTACTGGTCCACTCAACTCATACTTCCTTGGCGAAAAACAAGAAGGGCGTCAACACAACGTCTTCACTGCAAATATGTATCTTGCTGAAGATAGAATCTTATGCTGGGAGCTAGTAGCGAAGAGAAATGCCAAATGGGTTTTGAAATATGTGAAGGAAGCAACTGGCGAAACTGATGTGCCCGAAGAGCCACCAGAATTCATTTCGCAGAGAAGACGTTGGTTAAACGGGGCTATGTTTGCGGCTCTGTACGCTCAACTCCATTTCACGCAAATTTGGAAAACTAAACACTCCATGACAAGAAAGATCTTTTTTCATGTAGAGTTCTTTTATCAATTTGTTCAAATGTTGTTCTCATGGTTTTCTATTTCAAACTTCTTTTTGACGTTTTACTTCCTTGCTGGTTCCATGAACAAACTGATTAAGCACGGAGATGTGCTATTCACCTTTTTCAAGTACTTGATCATCTGCGATCTTGCCGCTCTCTTCATCATTTCCATGGGGAATAGACCCCAAGGCGCCAATCATCTATTCATCATTTCAATGGTAATTTTGTCCATCTGTTCTATTTACGCAGTGGTGTGTGGGCTCGTCTTCTCGATTAAAACTTTGGAAGATCCATCAGAGAGTGGAATGGTTTTCGTC
Organism: Lachancea sp. yHQL494; assembly: GCA_030562185.1. Lineage (NCBI taxonomy): Eukaryota > Fungi > Ascomycota > Saccharomycetes > Saccharomycetales > Saccharomycetaceae > Lachancea > Lachancea sp. yHQL494. The sequence goes on along the minus strand of JAJMGS010000024.1, from coordinate 206,957 downwards.
AACATAGTGGTATCCCTGCTATCAACGTATGGCCTTTATGCATTTACTTCGATCATTTATCTCGATCCTTGGCACCTCATCACTTCTTCACTTCAGTATCTCCTGATGCTCCCGTCCTTTATATGCACATTACAGATATTTGCTTTCTGTAATACCCACGACGTGTCTTGGGGTACCAAAGGCTCCACACATGATTCGAAGCCCAAGTCTGAGGCCACTGTTAAACAAGGACCCAACGGCCAACAAATTGTAGAAGGAACTGAGTGGCCACAAGAAGTGGATAAGAAATTTGCTGAAATAAAAAACAGGCTGAAAGAACAAGAAGTAATCGAGGTAAAAGTGGATGAAGCTCAACGGAATAATGATTACTACCGGGATATCAGAACGCGTATTGTAATGATCTGGATGCTGTCGAACCTCATTATGATGATGGTTGTTACTCAAGTGTACGGACCAGAGGATACGGCTAAAAACAAATACTTGGTATTCATCCTATGGTCGGTGGCAGTACTGGCTCTATTTAGGGCTATCGGTTCAGTCTCGTTCTTATTAGTCAAGTACTTGCGTATGATAGTGAGCTTTAAGCACAAGGCAGAAGACAATGGGACTCTAAATCTTCCTAGTGCAAAAACGTTGTTCAGCAAACCAAGTAAAATGTAAAATATTAGAGACTAGTAATAAATAAACAATGATTGATACCTCTATAAAATCAGTACCCTCTCATAGCTCTGACGTTATCATAGTTAATAATGGCATGCAAGAGAACCTTAAAACCGTTTTCAACTTCTTCGGGTGAAGAATACTCGTAATAGTTGTGAGACAATCCATCTTTTGAAGGAATGAAGATCATGGAAGTTGGAACATGGAGCGCAGTTTGGCAGGAGTCGTGTCCTGCGCCTGACCACATCTGGCGAACTTTGTCGGATGGAAATTGGGCAAATGCTGATCTGGAAACACATTCAATACACGTTTCATTGAATTTGACGGCAGGAGAAAATTGAAGTAATTCGGTGGAATAAGACAAAGCACCTGCGGCGTTAACCTGGACAATACGGTTAAATTCTTCGTGTGCTTCCGATATAGCTTTACTCATTGTTTCGTTAGAGGGGTGTCTGAAGTCAAGAGTAAATGAAACCTCGCCGGGAATGATGTTAACAGAGTACGGTTTCGCGTTGATGACACCGCAGGTCAACAAACCTTGATGCTTTTTGGCAATTTCGGAAGCAGCAACAATCATCTTGGAAGATGCCAATAGTGCATCTTTTCTACACCTCCAAGGAGTGGTGCCAGCATGTGCCCCGACGCCGCTTACCGTTATCTTTTCCCATTGGTATGCTTGTACCCCTGTAACGATCCCAATTGATTTTTGTTCGTCTTCTAAGATGGGGCCTTGCTCAATGTGCAACTCGAAATGTGCATCAATCTCATTTTCCTTATACGAAGCTGGAACGTCGCCAATGTAGCCTATCTTGCCGAGCGAGTCGTGGACAGATTCGGGCTCTGTTTCGCCGATTGAGACAAGTGCGTAAGCGTCTTGTAAGGATAGATCATGAGACCAAACACTTGACCCGGTACAAGATCTGGCAAAACGAGCACCTTCTTCATTGAACCAAACCACAACGCAAACGTCAAAATTGGGAACATAATTATTTTCTTTAAACGTCCTCAGCACTTCCAGGCCTGCCAAAACGCCCAAGATTCCATCATACTTTCCTGCTTCAGGTTGTGTGTCCAGGTGGGAACCGGTGGCCGTAGGCTTGCCACTATTTTTGCCCGGGAAGATGGCAAAAATGTTGCCGATTTGATCAACTTTAATGTGGCATCCGAGCGATCTACATTCTTGGATGAACCAGTCCCTCATAGCTTTGTCTTCCACAGTTCCAGCCAATCTCCGCATACCAAATTCGTGTGGTGCATTTCCCCATCTTGCCACCCCTCCGTGAGTAGAGCCGGTCTCCAAGATGGTCTCGTTTAGGCGGCCAGGAATGATTGACAGTGGAGCGACCGCCGGAATGTTCAAAGTGCCAAAATCAGATGAGGTAGTAGTAATACCAGCTGAAGTGTTCAGTGAAGACATTTTTGTTAAGGTGGGGTTCAGTATTTGTCCAATTGGTTTCTAAAGAGGTATGTATCACACGTATTAACCAACTACTGGTTGTGAAAGTAGTGCAGCGTTCCGATTGTTATTGTATACAATCTTCCTCGCTCTAGGAGCGGTTTTTATTCGCAGATATATATACATATGCCACTCGATGCGTATTATGCGATAAGATAAGAGACTTTTTTTTCCGTTTTGGTCTCTTAATCGCTTTTCTGCTCAATTTGCCGATCGATTAACTTCGAGGCTCTCTGGTCGGGTTTCTGAAGTTTTATGCTGGCGGTAAATTGACCGATCGGATCGTAGCCGAGTTGATTCCAAGGGTTCAAGATAAACCGATCTCATTGGTGACAAATGAATAGGATTCGGCTGGCGGATACACGTAGTATGTGACGAGATACTTTTTTGGAGCATACAGTACCCAGAATCCGCTCATGTTGAGGTGTATCTACACTAGTGGAAGTCAACCCAAAAATTTGACCATAGCTTAATTGGCTAGTTCTTACCTAGAGGGCTATGATTACCTTTCCGTTATTAGATCGTCAAAAAAGTCTAAATGAAATTAGAATACAGAAACTGTAATTCTGAGTTCACATTGGAACTGAGGAATCGTATGCTCCACCACACCAGCTTCTATGGATCACTACTCTGATTATCAGACAATTTTGTTGGCTCATTCTCATCCCAATATCCAACGGAATCACTACTTAGTAATCTATAAACACTCATTTAATTCTGTCGAATTTTTGACTGTAGTATGTGGGGAAAAGCGGCAAAGGCCGGAAATTAGACCCTCAGATAGATAACGAGGATGGTGAGTCTAGTTGCTGATATTGGAAAGTTCCTGTGGTCTCCATGTTGCATATCGCTGCACCTGGGGAATAGAGTCTAGTGCAATTAATAATCCCATTTAGAACATTTCTTGATATCTATTGCCATTGTGGGTCCCCATCAGCTAATGTGAGCTCAGTGAGGTAATTGGTGGTAACATCAATTCACATATTGTTGTACTTGACTGATTATTACTTTCTTATTAACTCGGCGATGTAAATCCCTTCGCGCTCCTTCTAAATGTGAAGGCAGAATCTCGATACACGGAATAAACCATTGGGATTTATAACTTGTGGGATATTTGATAATTGGATCCTTGGATATGGAGAACCATCAGACAATCCGCTAACTCCTCGCATAGAAATCAAAATCAGCTCGGTATTTCACTGTAGCCAATCACAGGTCTGGTCATACATCATTAACTATTCTGTTTACTGCGTCTACTTAATGAATCTGCATTTATTATCACTTTCTACTATTATGTCATAGCACTCATGTATATTCGTACTATAGCAAGATCCATAAATGATTCCGACGCCTGTAACCATCGTTATTTATCTCCACCATGCATGGATGTAACAAGTTGATCAAGTAACTAAATGATATAAACTTAGACGGAGATTCGCTTCCACAAGAGATGGCTTTAACTGTCCGCCATTACGAAAAAATTCGAACCTCTGAAATTGACTCACATTGTGAACAATCGCAAATGTACTTTTTAACCGCTGATCTGTATTTACAAGTTGAGAAGTGTTTGGTACCTTATCTTAGTTTTGCTTCTAAATATCGACTATCTCACTTTTCCTCATGCTGACACTCAAGTATTTATATATATATATTTTCGTGTTCTTCGAACGCACGCATCAAAAAAAATTCTCAAATTAGGTTTGAAGAGAAATCCAAATCATATAAGCACCTAAACTCTCGAACTCTATCAATTCCCTAGTTTGTGTGTTCTTGACCTCGAGCAGCAGTAGCGTTTAACAGATGGCAGGAAAGGATGACTACTATTCATTTGATAACGAATCACTGCTGCGATCCAGAAATAGCAACGATGGGAACTTACATAGAGGGGACTCATTAGTGAGAAGGGACCGAAACGATTTCACAAATCCCACTAATCCGCACCATTATTATGCGCAGAAGACACGGCAACAATGGGAAAATGGCCAGGTTCAAGTACAAGAGTCAATTCCACTGGAAGACATGAGTACGGGTAGAAAGAAAAGTGTGCCTTCGAGGGCACAAAACTCCGGGTCGCTTTCATTTTGGCAAATTTACTGCTACGCTATTACCTTCTGCATACCAGCCCCTTTGCTGACGTTTTTTGGCATGGCCAAGAAAGAACGCCAATTTGCCTGGAGAGAAAAAATTGCATTACTGTCAGTCATCTTATATGCAGGCACGTTCGTTGCGTACTTGACTTTCGGTTTCACCAGGACCGTCTGTAGCAGTCAGGCACTACGTCTGCGGAACAATGAGGTCTCAACCAGTTATTTAATCGTCAATGGAAAAGCTTACGGACTCGATTCGTCATCTCATCCTGCAGCTGCAGGTATTGACGCTGGTACTAACGTCTTGTCTACGCCAATTAATGCAGGGAGCAAAGACGCCTCGTTTTTATTCCAAAATGTCAACGGTAACTGTAAAAGCCTTATTACTCCGAATGACAATTGCAGTATTCCCCATGATGACGACGATAATTTGGCCTGGTATTTTCCTTGCAAATTGGTTGCCCAAGACGGTTCGACGCAACCCAATTTCACGAAAAGTGAATACTATGACGGCTGGGCCTGTCATACCTCTCAGAATTCTCGAGATGCGTATTTTTCGCTTGATGCTGCAGCAGTTGTATATTTTACTTGGGATGACATCAAAAATTCCAGTCGTAATCTGGTCGTTTATAATGGACACGTTCTAGATTTGGATATGCTAGACTGGCTTCAAACTGATGATTTGGACTACCCGCCTTTATTTGACCAACTGAGAGATGCGACATTACAGGGTTATGATATTTCACTAGTCTTATCAGACATTTTCGAACGAAAAGCGGCAAAATGCTTGACAGAAATCATAAAAGTTGGCGAGATCGATACCTCTCCTATCGGGTGTATTGCTTCTCAAGTTGTTCTATACATTTCTCTCGTTTTCATTTTAGCGGTGGTCTTCATTAAGTTCCTCATATCGTGTTACTTCCGTTGGGTTGTCGCAAGAAAGCAAGGTGCTTATATTGTTAGTAACAGAACCATGAATGAGCATGCCAAAGACATCGAAGACTGGTCCGAGAATATTAACGCCCGAGGTCCGATCCCAAAAATCGAACCCAGTATGAGGCCTCATGGGCAGTGCAGAATGTCGGCCTTTGATCTCATTAAGCGTAATTCCATGATGCTTCTAAATGACAACTACGAGTCCAATGATAGATTTCGCAAAATGACAACGATGACTACCCAATCGTACTTGAAGGCAAACGCTCGGGACGTGAACCACGCAGGAAGTGCATTCCAATCTTCCTTCACGAATGACTTACTGTCTTTATCCAACAATTTAGAAACTTTGGACGCTACCATTATTCACTCAGATGTTGTTGCACAACCTCCAGCAGATTTCATGCCTAACGGCTACCCGTTGATTCACACTATATGTTTCGTAACGTGTTACTCGGAAGACGAACGTGGCCTGAGAACGACTTTAGACTCCCTTACAACGACCGACTACCCAAATTCGCACAAGTTACTAATGGTCGTTTGTGATGGTATAATCAGCGGTTCTGGTAATGATCTTTCGACCCCTGAAATCGCATTGAGTATGGTTGAAGACTTTGTCGTACCTCCAGAAGACGTGGAACCTCATTCTTACGTGGCTGTAGCGTCTGGATCAAAAAGGCATAACATGGCGAAAATCTATGCCGGTTTCTACAAGTACAATGACTCTACAATCGAACCTGAGCTCCAGCAACGAGTGCCAATGATTGTAATTGTAAAATGCGGGACTCCAGATGAGCAGGCGTCCGTAAAACCAGGCAATAGAGGAAAGCGTGATTCTCAGGTAATTCTAATGTCATTCCTGCAGAGGCTTACCTTCGAAGAACGAATGACGGTTTTCGAATATCAGTTGCTGAAGAATATGTGGCAAATTACAGGACTTATGGCAGAATATTATGAACTGGTTCTTATGGTCGACGCTGATACCAAGGTTTTCCCGGATTCTTTGACCCACATGGCCGCTGAAATGGTAAAAGATCCAGAGATTATGGGTTTATGTGGTGAAACTAAAATTGCAAATAAAAGAGAATCATGGGTATCCTGGATTCAGGTTTTCGAATATTACATTTCTCATCACCAGGCCAAGGCTTTCGAATCGGTTTTTGGAAGTGTAACCTGTCTACCGGGCTGTTTCTCCATGTACAGAATCAAGGCCCCAAAGGGAACGGATGGTTATTGGGTTCCCCTCTTGGCGAACCCCGATATCGTTGAGAGATACTCCGATAATGATACCGAAACTCTACACAGGAAGAACCTATTATTACTTGGCGAAGATAGGTTCTTATCATCGCTCATGTTAAGAACCTTTCCCAAACGTAAGCAGATCTTTTTGTCTAAAGCTGCCTGTAAAACAATTGTTCCCAGCAAATTCAAAGTGCTTTTGTCTCAACGCAGAAGATGGATTAACTCTACGGTTCACAACTTGATGGAACTCGTGTTAATCAATGATCTCTGCGGAAGCTTTTGCTTTTCGATGCAATTTGTGATTGGTATGGAATTAATCGGTACCTTGGTCTTACCACTGGCCATTTGTTTTACTGTCTACGTGGTCATTTTCGCAATTGTGTCGCATCCCACACCAATTGTCACATTAGTCTTACTAGCTGTCATCCTGGGACTTCCTGGCCTTCTTATCGTGGTCACTGCCACTAGGTGGTCTTATCTGGGTTGGATGATTATTTACCTCATTGCCTTACCGATTTGGAATTTCGTTTTGCCGGTTTATGCATATTGGAAATTTGATGATTTCAGTTGGGGTGACACTAGAACCATTGCCGGAGGTAACAAAACCTTGCATGATGAAGAGGTTGGCGAGTTTGATCATTCGAAGATAAGAATGAGAACTTGGAGAGAGTTTGAAAAAGAAGAGCGCATGAAAACCAAGGGCCAGAAGCAACATTCGAGGCTGGGATCCATCATTAATGTGGACCTAATGCCCGAGACCAGTACCTCAGACAAAGAAGACCCTTGCCTTTTTTAAAACCCTTTAAGTCTCGTTACTGAATTACAGCATTTATTAAGCAGGGTTCAAATCAGGTAATTGTTCCCGAGCCTTGCATATCAATTATTTAAAATGAGCTACACTGAAAAATGGGTCGTAGCTCGCCAATTAAAGCACGTAGACTACAAACGAAAGTGTCTTTTGGTCCTCTAGTAGCTTCTCCGTCTCAGGCCATGGGACTCCAAATATTCCACTGTTAATCTGGGGCATCTCAAGCCGGTATCCAGATAGCGGTAGCGGCAGCGGCAGCTTTTCATTGAATTTTTCAAGAAACTGTGAGGAAAATCGGTCAATATCATTCTCAGGGCTTCCATTGGCCTTTAGCTTGGTCCTCATGTCTTCGAGTGCACTTTTCGTATTTTCTAAAATACTCTCGCGTGAGCCTTGACTGGGACCACCAAAGGCTGCGGTGAAAAGACATCCAATAAGTAGCGCACGATCGGAATAGCTAGGAAACAAAATAAATCTCCCCAAGAGTTGCGATCCGTACTTATTGCAGAGCTTGATGTAGTCCTTTTCAGCTTTAGGGTACTTAATAGCCAGTTGATATGCTATCCCCCCTCCCCAGGAGCCATTGCAGTTACATGAATGAATTAAGATGCGTGGATATGATGTGGACGTTGCTAGACAATCGCCTTTTAGATATTTAATGTTGCAAGAACTCATTGGAAGCCTGGTAAGTTATGTTCATCAATATTTCGACTTAGTTATATATTTTTCAGCTAACAGAAAATCGAATGGAGTTTTGCTGGAAATAAATATTAAAATGAGCTGAATTAGGAACGTAAAGTAAATCTCTTATCCAAAATATTTGAATGTTATATGATAAAAAAAGTACCAATCAATCTATATTTTATTTAAACGGAACTCAAACGTGCTTTACTCTTCTATATGAAGTCTACCAGCAATGGCTTTACCTAATTTAGTCGCCTTCAAAGAGAACTTGCTAACATGGAAGATGTAGTAAAGTGCAAACATTGCAAAAATGTTGAAGCCAATGTAAACCCAGTAAAAGCCAAAGTTTCTCCAAATATAACTATAACTGGCGCTAAGTTGATCCAAGTATTCGTCACCATTCTTATAGAGACAATAACCGCAGTTTTCAGTTGCATCAGGGTTGGAAATATAGCCGGAGGCTGTGGTCAGGAAATCCTTCATGTAATCGCCACAAGTTTGTCCTGAGGGAGGATTCAAAAATGACATTTCAGCAGTTCTGCATACAACTGGTTTCTTATGAAGAACGAGACCTATCGTATCCTGCACGAAGTAAGTATAGGGAGACAACTTCCACATAAACGTCCAGAATCCTGGCATTAAGGTAGCAGGTTGAATAACACCGCTGAAGGATATTAGGAAGGACAAAGATAGAGTCAACAAAACACCAGCTGTTGCTAAGTTTGGGGCGGCGTACAGAAACATTAGAGCGAGACCCACAAAGTATAGCTGGAACATAATGCAGTAAATCAAGAAGAAGACACCTGCATAGTGAGCCTCATAATGATACCTCAGAGGGAAGTAGCAGCCGAGGTAAAGAGTAGTGGAAGACACTAGCTGATACGGTAATTCACACAGATATTGAGTGAATAGCAGGAATACCCAATGAAAAGTATTGGACTTCGACTCCCTTACCTCGTAAAGCTCACGTGATGACACGGCACGAGCTTGGATTTGGTTCATTGCTGGTACCGAAATAATCAATGCTAAGAAGGCTGCGAACATTGTGTTCTGAAGCCCTGTGTAGCTAGTTCCCACATTATAAAATGTGAAACCAATAAAAAGCCCAGAACCCAAGTGCAACATCAGCTTAGCCATAAGGTAATTGACGTCTCTCCAAAAAATGGTATTGGTCCTAGCGTATACCACTTTGAACTGATAAAAGTATGGTGCAGCATACTTAGAGATGGGTCCCACCTCTTGATCGTGCCCTACTTTTTCGGACTCTCTCAAAAGGCGCTGTACCTCCTCATTTGCTTGGAGACATTGACGAGAACTTACCCAAATGGCATGCCAATCTTCCTTCACAGATGCAGTGGCACCGGCTCCAATCGCTTCCAAAATGTATTCAGCAGGGTTTTCTGACTTTTCACATTTTCTTGCGCCATTTTCTTCGAAGTAAGCAAGCAGTTCCTGCGAATTTTTACCAACTGGTCCAAAATAAACCGTCTGTCCACCTTTCTTCAACAATAGTAGTCTGTCGAACTGTTCAAACAATGTAGCAGAGGGTTGATGAATCGTGCACAGAATAGATTGCCCTGCCTCGGCCAATCTTCTGAGCATCTGAACAATCGCCCATGAAGACTGCGAATCCAAGCCTGATGTGGGCTCATCCAGAAATAGCAATAAATCTGGTTTTGCAGCCAACTCAACACCGATTGATACTTTCTTCCTTTGTTCAACATTGAGACCAAAGCCAACATCACCCACTAAAGCTTCGGCATATTCGGTCATGTCTAAGATTTCAATGATTTTCTCCACGTAGTCCAATTTTTCGGACTCTGGTACCGCTGCTGGTCTACGCAGCCTGGCGGCAAACTGTAAAGATTCCCTAACACTCATTTCCTTGACATGGACATCTTGCTGCTGGACATAGCCTGTTCGCCTTTCAAAACTTTCGTCAATTGGCTTACCATTTACCAGCATGTCGCCAGTTATGATGCCCACATTTCTTTGAGCCAAAGTGTTAAGTAAAGTGGTCTTACCAGCACCAGACTCTCCCATTAAAGCAGTTAGAGTTCCAGGTACACAATAACCGGTGACGTTGTCCAATAGCTTACGAGTGCTGCCTTTATAAGGAATGGTATAACAAACATCCTTCCACACAAACTTACCTTCACTCTTCAAGCCTTTGAAGACATCGGCAGAACCGCGAGAAGAAGCACTGCCATCCTCGACATTTTTCTTTGCCTCAGACATTGTGAGCGAACTTCCGTTATTCTCTTCATCTGACCGAGGTGCTAACCTCTGCGCTCCTTTTTTGAACACTAAGGTATCACCTCCGCCTGAGGAAGGTGGCCTCAATTCGGTAACGATACACTTAAGTAACAGATAGACGGCAAGGAATGCAAATACAATTCCTAAGTTTCTCCATGTATTGCTGTACTTGTACGCAAATTTTGCCTTCAAATAGTCGTCGCCAAGAACATAAGACTGGCCAGGACGTGAGCCAACAAAAGCACAAACTTGATTGCTTGTCGAAACATCAGCGTAAGAGGAACCTGAAGGAATGATGTTTGCCGTACAGTCCATTTTTCTTGTGTGAAATTCGGAGTTCATCATACCCTCGAAACTATAACTAACTGGAACCGAATAGGAGATCCACTTGAACCAAGGATGCATGGAATGCAATTGAATCATATAGTTCGAGTATATGATTAATGCCAATAAAGTAATGCCCGCTATCGAATTGGCCTGTGAAACGCTACTACTCAGTGCCGTAATTAGATCAAACAAAGTGTTGACAGTTTCCGAGCACAAAATTAGGAAAAGGAAAGAAGTGAAGAACCTCCCAGCATTCCTTGTCAAGTCGGAAAGAAAAAAGATCAAAATGAAGAAAACTGTTTGGCTAATAAATCTGAAGGGAAATTCAGATAAGGAACTAGCAAAAGCTTCAGCAGCCGGATGGTAGAGTGAGTAAGTTTTGTGTTTCTCGATGATCGGTCTACTTTCAAGACTAATCTTGGCAAGGCCCATCAAAGAGGTGTATAGAATGGCAAAGTACAAGACACCACCCCTTGAAAATGCACCAGAAACACTTGGTGGGAGATTATAGTATAAGGAACCGGTCACAAGACCTTGGATGGTAGATGCAATGGTATTAGTGACAGTGAAGGCCTTATCTCCATATATTCTTTGAAAACCACGTTGTATGCAAAGTCTGACTTGCTCTGCGAAAGAAACAGTATAAGCAGACCTGGTAGACGTGAGCTTAGACTTTTCCTGAGCTAACGATTGATCGTATAGGTGTTTAGTATTCTCAACCTTCGTCTCTTGTTTGTACTCTTCAATGTCCTTTAACATTTGCTGGAACTCTTTTGACTCTACCCAACATTTTTCGAAATCTTCCGCGGTACGGGGTATATTGTTTTCGAAGCCTGGAACAATTTCGTGCAAACCTTTTGGATCCGTCAAAGCGGTGAGAAATTCTGGGGTGGATTGCCTTGCAGGACACATGTAACCTAATCTTTTGAAATATTCCTTAGCATCGTCGATATCTCCGAAAAAGATCTGCCTACCATCGTAAAGCACTGTTACTTTGTCGAAACACTCGTAGATATTTTCACTGGCTTGATAGATGGTGACTAGAGCCACGGATTTCTGTAAGTTTGTCATAAGTCGAATGGCTTTGGCAAACTCTAGAGCCGTTGAAGCGTCCAAACCACGCGTAGCATTATCCCAACAGTAAATGGAACCGCGAGCCGCGAGAGCTTCTGCAATAGAAACACGTTTCCGTTCACCTCCCGACACACCTCTTACGAAATCGTTACCCACTTTAGTGTTGTAAGTATGCCTCAGACCGAAAATAGTAGCGTATAGCTCACGCATAGCGGTGACATATTCGGACCTAGAAATACCGTTGACTCGAACGTTTGGAGTGGTACACGAAAGTGCAAAATCCAATGTCTGCTGCACGGTCAAATGTGGGAAATGAACGTCGACTTCACCATTGTACACAACGTCGGCCTTGTATTTCTTCTTCATTTCTTTCTGCGGAATACCGTCGTAAGAGATCGTACCTTTGACTTCTTTGAACTTGGCGGTTTCGCAGGAAAGAGTTTTGAGGAAGGACGAGCAGCCAGCACCGGGCCTTCCAATGACCATAACCATTTCGCCCGGTTTAGCGAGCATATTTGCATTCCTCACAATGGTTCTGGTCTTGGCATTTTTCGCAGCACGAACGCCCCGGAAAATGGTCCTGGGAAGCAGCACAATGTCTTCAAAAGTCGGAGCTTCAGCCACGGAGCAATCTTTACCAAGAACAGTAAAGTCCTCAGCGATAATGCCCGCCTTTCGGAGGTGGATTCCTTGGTCTTTGCTGTCACGTACAAACGAACCGATAATTTGTTCGGCGTCAAAGTTGTCCGGGTCAATTTCAAGGGAATCATCCTTGGCACGATGGCTAGATAACGTACGCGCCAGCGTTTCGACCCTTGAGAGTACGTCAGGATCCACTTCATGCGCGCCAGAGCTGGTTCGATGCATCATCAACAGAGTCACGTGAGAACGAGCAGATTGCTCATTTCCCAAGGGTGCATCTTTATAATGCTTGACTTCGTCAGCGTTTCGGCTCCGATTTGTGCCATAGAAGGCCTGCTCCTTGAATGAGTTCTCACTAGAGGCACCTGGTGATCCAGAAAGCGTCATTGAGTTATAAGCTATGGCTTCCTTACTACTTTGTGTATAGGGAAACTACCGATCTTGGAAGAAGAAGCTTAGGCTAGAAAATTGTGGTGGGGCTAAGATTTGAGCTTATTGTCCATGGTTATATACCAAAGAACATGACACGCTAGCCGATTAACATAGCTGACTAAACACTGATTCCATTAGTAATTTGAGTCTTGACGATAGACCTTCCTGTGCTTATTGCGAAGGCCATATTATTGTTTTGTTATATTCAGAGGAACTATAGTTTTAGAAGTTCCGAAGCCCGCAAGCCACGTGCAACTTTCCTCGACACTTACAACAGATAATACCACTGGCGTGAGGAATTTAGACCGTGGCTTATATAAGCAATGGCTAATCAGCGTAGGGGGGAACGGACCCGGGTTCATTATTTTTAAGTTTGTAAGTATAGAGAGAGAGAGATAGAGAGAGTACATCAATTTTGAGTGACGCAACCAGCGACAACGAATTTATGATACATTATGCCACAGACTTGACCACTAATTAACGGTTTTGTTTGAAATGGCAATTTTTACTCACCTCGTTTTACTCATTCGACTCACGGAGTCTCGCTAATGACGAATCCTGGGTAATATTCATCACTTTGTACTATACAACTCATACGACTAACTTCAGTCTGCTCTAAAATGCGATCGTATATCAATTAATAGTCAACCTTTGTTTCGTTGAGGGCATTGAACTCACACTGCTAAATATGTTTAACCACATCTAATAGGTACCCGCCGAGGCTCATCCACATAAAAATACTACTCACAAAGCGTATTATTGTGTAGGTGAGTGGGTAGATTAATGCATTCGATGGAGTTTTAAGATTACCTGGTAGTGGAAAATGACGACTCAAGTTACTCACTGGTCAAGTCTAAAGTCTGGTTAAGCGTTATCGTTATTGTTCTCAAAAATCCCTTTGGAGCTTTTGATGATGATCCAAACGCATTAGGAAAGCCCATAACGATTTTGAAGTTTCTAAATTTTAAGTCTGGGTAATCCATCGCGTTGGGAAAAGTTTTACAGAACTAAATCAAATCCGGTATTCTGTGTCGAAAAAGATCATCGGAAAGCGTACTCGAGGTGTAAGAAATGGCTGGCAAGCAATCAAAAACGGCGAAGCGCGCTGATCAGCAAAATGGAAGAAGAGAAGTCACTTCAGAAGTCTTTCAAGATTCTCAGGCCAGGAATCAGTTAATAAATACCCCCAAACTTACAGAGAAGTCGAGCACGAGGAAACCTAGCAAACTCAAAGTGAGCAAAGAACAAGCTCTGGCAAGACTCTACGGTTCACAAAATAAAAAAACCAAAGTTTATTCCGAAAAGGAGCTTGACTTGCCAACTCTGAACCGTGCTGTTATCCCTGGTGTGAAGATAAAAAGAGGCAAGAAGGGTAAAAAATTCGTTGGTGACCACGATTCGCTCCTCTACAACAGGTTGGTAAGTACTATTAGTGACAAAGATGAAGAGATGACTGAAAGTAAGCTTGAAAAGGCTAGGAGACTAGAGGACATCAGAGAGTTGAAACGACAAGAGATCGAAAGAAAAGAAGAAGCCAAAAAAGGCAAACTTGACGCAAAGAAGGGTGAAATAAAGAAAAAAGCTTCTGTTGCCAGAACCTTGCGCCGGAAAAGCAAAAAGGTCCAGGACAATGAACCTATGGGCGGCTCTACAAAAGTTAAGCCACAGAAGAAGTCTGTAACTTTTGCATAACTTGGCATTAATAAACCGAGTGAGGAAGTAATGTTCAAGACCGTCTTCAATGTCTGTTGTTTGTCTTAAGCGGTGTGGTCAGCTCATTCTTAAATGCCGATCAATGTTACTCTAGGAACGCATGACTGTTGTTTCACTTACAGCACCCAAAACGATAAAATTAGAATGTCAGCATAGTCCCGAAGTCAATGAATTCAGCATGAGAGCGTTTGGTATTCCAAACGCTCTCGAGGCTATGTTACTTACTGTTAACCGCCATGACAATATCTGTATATTAGTATCAAGATCCTTTTTCAGGCTAGCGTAGGTCAGATTGGTGGGGCTTAACATAACTCAAGCAATCAAATTCAATGTCTATACATGAACTGGACGTTTTACGTTGCGCGTAAAACGCTCAACATTGAAGTAAGTCTAAGTTCGTCAGGTGTCAGTGTTATTCACATTGGGAAAAAAATTTTAGTAAATGGGTAACTAAATATTATAATAGTATGAACTATAATATTGACATAAACAAGCTGAGTGCTTAGTGGGGATAATTCGACGACGATGAATGCAGAGAAGGCGGTTACTGTTAAGAGCCTTGGGCTCCAAGATGTTAGTTTGAAAGATCCTGGGAAAATATTTGGCAACCTGATCGAAACCTCTAAAAACCTGCCAACCACCTCATCTGAATTAGGTACAATCTTACTGAGTGTAAACGAGATTAAAAAGCGCGCTCATGAACTAAGAGAAAAAGCTAAGCCTAAGCATGATCATACGAGGGCACATTATTTACTTGCCGGAAGTGGCCTTGCTATACAGGATGTGGAATCGTCTCTAAACGCCCTTAAGTCCCGACAATTGATCGAGCAAAATGTCATGAAGAGGGAAACAGATGGTGATCTTGATGCGTATTTAAGAACCAAGAAAGACGAAAACATACTATCATCAATTGAGCGATCCCTCGCCTCGGCTGCAAAGGATTTTGACAATTTCGTGAATCAAAATTTCAATTTGGATTGGGAACAGCGAAAGGAAGAAGTAAGAGAAAACTTTGGCATTTTGACGAAGAGAAGGAGAGGTCAATACCATTCTTCAAACGCTGAATTTGAAGCGTCTCCACCAACTTGGGGAGAGACGGGGCGCGCTATCCTCGATGGTGACTCCAGGCTCAATGTCAACGAAAATTTCGCGACAAGATCAAAATTTGAAAGTCACGCCAAGATTATCAATGCCTTCAACAATGCTAGACAAAATAACGCTGAGTTTTCCTTAGCGAGGGAAATCATAGACAGTTCCACTAGGTCGACGGATTCAACTAGCAGACAACTTCCGGAGGCATGGAAAATACTTGAACATGCCTGTAATTTCAGTGACGTTGTCAACACATCCAAGTCATTTTTAGAAAGTCAATTTTTGGACTACGTGGACAGCCTATATCAAAAGAATGCAAATGAGGGTCTCCCCACAAATGTAAATAAGGTCAAGTCTTTTATTGATCACAAGTTGAAAAATTTGAATGGTACTTGGAAGTACGGAAACCTTGCAATAGTGAACGGGATTCCAATTTGGGCATTCATATTCTACCTTTTACGAGCTGGCTTGGCCCAAGACGCGCTCGAGGTCGCTGTGGCGAACAGATTGAGCTTCAAAAAGGTGGAGCATTCGTTTTTGACATATTTCAAAGCCTACGTTAATTCGAAAGACCGTAAGCTTCCCAACGAATTTATTACACGCTTACACACAGAATACAATCAACACATAAAGAACGCATTGGATGGAGACCCCTTCCGACTTGCTGTTTACAAAATTATTGGTAGATGTGACTTGACTAGGAAGAACATATCATCCATTACTCTCAGCATCGAGGATTGGATTTGGATTCACATCATGCTTATCAAACAGGATGTTTCCGATAACGATCCCCTTTACGAAAAGTACGATCTTAATGATTTCCAAACTATAGTTACATCATATGGAATGTCCATGTTTAATGGTTCTTATATCCGTGTTCTCATGCTAAGTGGTCTCTACGAACTTGCAGTTCAACACGCGATGTCCATTAACGAGATAGATGCTGTTCATCTAGCCATAGCTTTGGCAGACACCAAAAAATTAAATATATCCACCTACAGAAAGGATAAACCTACTGAGCTGATCTCTTGTCAAAATGGGAGGACAGAAGTCAATTTTGCAAAACTAATTGGGAACTATACGAAGTCCTTCAAATTTTCTGATCCTAGGATAGCTGTGGAATACCTCATTTTGATTAATTTAGGAGGATTTCAAGAAGCAGCTACTGTATGTCACGAGGCCTTGAGGGAGCTGGTGTTGGAGACCAAAGAGTTCACGATACTTTTAGGAAAGGTAAGCAGAGAGGGGACAAGAATTCCTGGTGTGATTGAAGAGAGACAATCTCTATTATCGCTAAGCGATGAGAGAGACTTCCTTAACAAGATCACAGAGCAGGCTGCGAGACGTGCCGATGAAGACGGTAGGGTACACGATAGCTTACTGCTATATCAGCTAGCCGACGAATACGACATTGTCATCCACATCGTCAATAAGCTATTGAGTGATCTTTTGACTAATACGGACCTCTCACAGCCTTTGCTAAATTTAGATGACAACAGCGAGACCAGTCCAGTATTGATCGCTAAGAAGTTGATAAATGTCTACGTGAACAACTTAGAAATTGCGCAGAAAATTCAATCAAAAAATAAGGAGACATGCATATTACTATTAAAGGTGGTAGACATTAGAAGATCTTATTACTCTCAAAAGTGGCATAAGGCACTTGAAGAGGTAGAAGACATTGGATTAATACCTTTCGTGGATGAGGTCTCGGCCCGCAGAAAAGCCCAAGAGTTTTCGAGTCTTAGCCCTGAAATCACAAAAAACATCCCTAACCTGCTTATTATTACAATGAAGTGCGTCTCTAACATAGTGAGGGAATTGCACCTAAGCGAGTACCAGTCGCCCGCTAAGGTGCAGCAAGTAGAAGCTTTAAAGCGACTAGCCAAGAACTGCATGATCTATGCAGGAATGATTCAGTACAGAATGCCCCGTGAGACATATAGTATTTTGATCAATATAGAGATAGGTTTGTGAACAGGAGATCAAAGTGTCAAACTTTGTGTGATTAAGCTTTAATCGAAGCGAAGGAAGAAAAACCTCGCGAACCAACGGTAGGTTTTAAGTATGTATAGAATAGGCTCTCAACTTACACTTGACTGAGTTCGCACATTACCGTTTTCTGCGCCTGTGTATCTACCTCTAACCTGGCTATAATCCGGCTGAACTTCATAAGCATTCGGACTTGATGACCGCGTCTGCTGCAGCTTGCGATGACGTCTTTCCTTCCTGGCCTTCCTTCTACTCTCTATATCCATGCCCTTTGAATTTTCAGATTCCGATTCACTGGATGATGAAGACGACGAGGAAGTAGAAGGATCGCCGTGACAGTGGTGATCGCAATCTTCACATTCGAGATCTTCAAAATTCTGCTGTGGATGGAAAATACAGCAAATTTTCGATTTTTTCTTGTTCATATGTTCGTTGTCTATCACGTCTTCTTTCCAACGCACTTTGCTGCGTTGTTCGTCCTTCCTCTCTTTCGGTTGTTGCAGTTTCACTTGGTTCTGGTTATTCGCGGCTCCACGCAGCTGTAAAACAGGCATCAGCTCCGGGATCGTAACAGTAGAACCATTTTGACCATCCTGCAATCGAGCTTGAGACATATTTGCTTTGGTAGTTGATTGTAAGGCTGATTCTCTTGACGATTCCAATTAGGACCTTAAAAGTTCATATATATCGCAACTGTAATATTTCGTACGAAGAGTGAAGAGTTAATAATTTCAGCTTTTCTAAGGAAACCGAAATAGGTTTAGTTTAGACAACGTCCTCCGGTGGCAAACGAAGAAGAATTGTAACTACAAAGCCTTACAAGCAAAAGGTTTACATCAGACCTCTGTCGAACGTTAAAATTCTAAGATAATATGGAGAGACTTCAGAGGCTTATGATGAACCAAAGAGCCGGCATCATGGGTGGAGCAGCGGCGGCTGAAACCCCTATGGATGACACGAAGGAAACGGTTTATATTTCGTCACTAGCACTGCTGAAAATGCTCAAGCATGGTCGCATGGGAGTTCCAATGGAAGTTATGGGACTCATGCTTGGTGAATTTGTAGACGACTACACAGTCAATGTGGTAGACGTTTTTGCCATGCCTCAATCTGGAACGGGTGTTTCAGTAGAGGCTGTAGATGATGTTTTCCAGGCGAAAATGATGGATATGCTAAAGCAAACTGGAAGAGATCAGATGGTTGTTGGTTGGTACCATTCCCACCCCGGCTTTGGATGCTGGTTATCGTCGGTCGACGTCAACACGCAGAAATCGTTTGAACAGCTTAACAGTCGAGCTGTAGCTGTTGTGGTAGATCCTATACAGTCCGTGAAGGGCAAGGTTGTGGTGGATGCTTTCAGACTGATTGATACAAACATGATAATGAGAAACCAAGAACCAAGACAAACGACATCTAACGCTGGTCTTTTGAATAAACCCAACATTCAAGCCTTGATTCACGGGCTGAACAGACATTATTACTCTTTAAACATTGACTATCACAAAACGAGGGCGGAAACTAACATGCTTTTGAACTTGCATAAGGAGCAATGGCAGTCGGGATTGAAAATGAATGACTACCAGGAAAAGGAACAGCACAATTTACAAGCTACTCAAAAGATGTTGAAGATTGCCGAGCTGTACTCTAAGAGAATAGAAGAAGAGAAAGATTTGACGGAGGATGAATTGAAAACTCGTTACGTCGGTAAGCAAGATCCAAAGAAGCATCTGTCAGAAACGGCAGAGTCTGTCTTAGAGGAGAATATTGTGTCGGTCTTGACAGCTGGTGTTAACTCTGTAGCTATTAAATAAATTCATAAGCAGTAAGCTATACCACTTGTACATTAAAGACCTCAGTTGTCTTCGAGCGAACGGCGATATGATCTTTCGAACTTCGTTGCTGCGAGTACCTTTCTTATTTCCAAATTTAATCGAGGGCTTCCCAAAGCTGTAAATAGCTCTCTCCCAGAAAAAGTAGTTCTTTCTCTTTGGATGTGACTTCTTTGCCGTTCAATTCGTACCATTTTCTGCTTTTCGCCTCAAGAATTTGAATTCTCCACTCGCTTTCATGATCGATTTCTACATCCTCGCTGTACTTTGCCTTAACCGCATTATGTGTTACGTTGGCGGTTAGTCTGAAAGCGTGGCCATTGATGTTCATTGTCTCTGGAAATTTGACAACAGTTTGGTTCCTATTTTTGATTGGAAACTCATCGTTCCGATTGAACCTGTCGATGTGTAATATCAGAAATTTCGGCAATTTCGATAGGCTGTAAGTCTTAATTCCATCTTTGGTGTGTAATTCTTTTGTGCCATTGAATTTGTTCAGTAAAGCCTCTAATTTGATTTGAGGTATGCTATTGGTGTCAAAGCCATCTTTGAACAATGGCATTGGGGGAATGTCTAAACTAAGGTTCCAAAATTTGACTTTTCGCAGCGTAGTACTACTTTCATCTATGACAAATGTCATGTTACTTCCGCTGGCTTCCCTGTTTTCTTCTCGTACGACGGTTGTAGCCATCACGATCTCGCCTCTTACAGCTCGAGTAAGCGTCTTCTTCAATTCTGGATTAGAAGTACACATATAATTTATCAGCCATAGCAAGAAGTTTTTGGGATCTGGATTTTTCCCTGGGCTTAATGAACTACTATGGACTACTGAAAGCTGATAAAGAAACTCATGTGGCGACAGGTGAGGCCTGAATAAGTGTGGTGACCACATTTTCTTCACCAAATTTGATAGCCGTTTTATGAGCTCATCCGTCGTCTCGTCTGGAGAAATAATCGCCAGGTAATCCCTCAGTGTTGGAATGTGCGCTATTAGCTGCAGAACAACTGTCAGATGCGAAATATTATTGGAACCATTGAGCCCGACAAACCCATTCAAATACGGGTTGCCGGATATGTCGAAGCACGTTTTTGGATATGTGGCAATTTCTTCTCGCGAGTAAGAGACAGAAAGAGCAAACTTTATTCGCTGCAGAAGTCGAACATTCGGTAGTTCGTAGTTTTCTGGCAATATGTAAGCCCTTGTCGTTTGTAGATTCATAAAAACATGATGGTCATCCTGAAGAGAGTGTAAAAATGCAACACTCCTTTCTCCACGGCCCTGCACAAATTTGCCACAGACTAAGCAGCTGTACACGTTCAACGGAGAAAGAGTAGCAGAACAAATCTTTTCACGCTCGAAATCGAGCTTTTTGAGATCGATGGTCTCTAAATACAAAGAAATTGAATCGGTTGACGTTTTCACCCTCTTTGTATCGTTGTTATCCAGGTCATCGCCGGAAAAACTCCTTCTTAGGATCATGAGTTAGTATGGATAAGCTCAATAATGTTTTTATATCAAGATTAATCTTTTTTGACGTGATAATCATGATCTGCTCAGTTTTTCATTTGCGCGATAGTTATATACTAGATTTAGTCAAAACACAACATGTTTTCCTTACTTGATAACAAGGGCAAATATCATCTAAACAAATAGGTTTATACTGTTAAGATCCTAGATCGATGTCTTTATCTCTTTTAGGGCTGATACTGTCGACGGCACTCATAATGTTCAGCGCTTTGAGACGTATAAAAGGGAGATTCGACGGGTCAGCCGGAACGATACCCAAGCCAGCAGCCGAGAAAATAAGCAGCATTCTTTTAAGCTTAGAAGATCATAAATACCCAGCCAAGCAGCATGCATTGAAGGTTAAAGGCTTCTTTCTAACAAAGAAGACAGATGCTAACCCAGAAAACACCGCGCTTTTCATTGCTGGCGAAAAGCTGGAGTCTATAAAATACTGTGACCAAACGAAACCTTTTAGGCAAAATAGATACTTCTATTATCTTAGTGGGGTTAATATACCAGGGAGTTGTGTTATATTTGATTTTGCTACTGAAGAGCTTATCCTTTTCCTTCCTAACATAGACCAGGATGATGTGATGTGGAGCGGACTCCCAGTGAGTATTGAAGATGCTTATAAAAAATATGACGTCGACAAGGTCCTGCGGGTGAATGACTTGGTGCCAGAACTCGAGAAAAGGGGACACTACAAGGTCTATACAACAGATCTGGATTACGTCCCGAATTCACAATTCTCTGACAGATTAATCGCCTCCGATCCAGACCTCTTTTTTGCACTGGACGAGGCAAGATTGATTAAAGACTGGTATGAGATTCAGCTTTTGCGTCGAGCAGCAGAAGTCACAGATAATTGCCATTTAGCTATCATGTCTGCACTACCAATTGAGCGGAATGAGGGCCACATGCACGCGGAGTTTACCTACCAGGCAATTCGTCAAGGTTCAAAGAATCAGGGTTACGATCCAATTTGCTGTGCTGGTACGTCTTGTAGCACCCTTCATTATGTTAAAAATGATAACTCTTTGGAAAACAAACATTCGGTGCTCATCGATGCTGGTGCTGAATGGGAAAACTATACTGCGGATGTGACGCGCTGTTTTCCCATTAATGGCAAATTTACTAAAGAACATCGTGAGGTCTATGAGGCTGTATTAGATATGCAGACTCAAGTTATGGGCCAAATAAGGCCTGGCGTTGCATGGGAAGATTTGCACTTACTTGCACATCGTGTGCTGGTCAAGCGCTTCTTGAAACTTGGCATTTTCAAAAAAGCTTACTCTGAAGAAGAAATTATGGAAAGAAAGGCATCTCTGTGTTTTTTCCCCCACGGACTGGGCCATTTACTCGGCATGGATACGCACGATGTTGGTGGGTATGCCAACTATAATGATCCTGATCCGTTGCTTCAGTACTTAAGGCTACGAAGGCCACTGAAAAAGGGCATGGTTGTAACGAATGAACCAGGGATTTACTTTAATCCCTTTTTGATCAGTGAATACCTAGAGAAGCACCCCGAAAGATTAGAAGTAGTCAATGAGGAAGTGATGAGAAAATACATGTATGTTGGCGGTGTTCGAGTTGAAGACGATATTCTCGTTACCGGTGAGGGCCATGAGAATTTGACGGGTATCACTAGTGATCCTGATGAAATTGAAAAGATAGTTTCAAAAGGTTTATCCAAAGGTAGATCGTTTTTTCACGTAATTGCTTAGGTACACTGTAAAAAGGACTCTCGTAATAGTAGGCTAGAAAGACTAACGTGGTGCATGGCCTATGATGACAAAATCAATACAAGTTTTATGAAAAAAGAATGCGAATTCTGTGGATCGAACACAGGACCTCCAGATTTCGATCGCCCAAAGTTTAACTTCAGTCTGGCGCTCTCCCAACTGAGCTAAATCCGCCCTGTTGGTACTTTCACGTGTAGCAAGTACAATCATAGAGGCCGGATAGAATGTACTCTACGTACCTATTCGTCACGTACCGTTATGGGCATACGCCGATCACGCCAATCACGTCTCTCCGACAATCTCTTTCACTACAGAAAGTTCATCCTCCATTCCGAAGACCTGATCCATATTCCATTACTGTTCATGATTTCTTATAATCTAATGTACCAAAGCGGACGCCTTAATCTCTACCCAATTGGGTAGTAGCTCTTATATTTTATATCGTTTGTTATTGCAGGTGCGCTCACGCTAAGTTTTTTCAGAGTAATGAATCTCTGAATCCAAGGTTCGAAGACGCTCGACAGCTTGCTCTGGTGTCAAATCTCTCTGTGGCTCTCCCAGTAACTCGAACCCTACGAGAAATTTTCTCACTGTTGCTGATCTTAGTAAAGGAGGATAGAAATGAATATGGAACCATGAATTGTTTCTCTCGTCTTGCGTAGCATTTAGTGGGGCCTGATGGATGCCCATTGAGTATGGAAAGTTAGTTTCGAATAAGTTGTCGTACTTGATGGTCAGCTGCTTCATTATGGTAGCCAAGTCCTCCCTTTGAGCGTCGTTAAAAGCTGCAAGAGAAGGAAAGTGTCCTTTGCTTACAAGTAGGGTTTCGAAGGGCCACACTGCCCAGTAAGGCACCAGCACAACAAACGTATCGTTTTCTAGGACAATTCTCTCGCGCTCTTTGCATTCTAAAGTAACGTAGTCATTCATTAGGTGGGTTGAGTACTGGTGACGATATTTTTTGCACGACCTCATTTCTTGGTCGACCTCACTAGGAATAGTGCTCAAACACCATGCTTGACCGTGCGGGTGTAAATTTGAACATCCCATTGCTGTTCCTTTGTTTTCGAAAATCTGCAGATACTTGTAAGGTTTATTTTCCGTCCTAGCGTCATTCTCGAGCGAAAGGTATAAGTCTGTCCAAGCTTTAACCACTTCTACCAATGCCTTAGTGGTCATAAGGGGGATGCTCAAGTTATGTTTGGGGCTAAAACAGATCACAAAACACTTTCCCTCGACAGATTGCGTCTTTATGAGTCGGCCTTTCACACTGTTAGGGTCTTCCTTGCTTTTGAGTTCCTGCTGCTTAGATTTAACTGCTGGGAAATCATTAGGAAATATGAAAGTCCTAGAATAGGAAGGATTGACGTCTCCAGAAGCTCTGTGATTACTAGGACAGAGGTAGCAGCCTGGATCATATTCTGGAGCATTTGATTTCGATGTGGTTTCTTGCTGTCCCAACCAAGGTCTTTTAGCCCTATGTGGTGATACTAAAACCCAAGAATCTGTTAATGGGTTGTAACGTCTATGTGAATTGTCAGTAAAATCAAAATCCGGGGAATTGAGTGTCATCTTGGGTGCTGAATAAGTTCGTGTAGCTCCAGCATTGAATTAGGATACCTTCAAGAACCTTATATCCGTATCATCTACCACTTATATACAGTTGTGGAACCTCCTCACCTTATTTACGTGTCGGACAGCTGTGGTGCGAAGTTCCGGAAGAATGACTATTAGCCATTTTCTCCACCGGAGCACAGTGATCCGACATTTTATACCGAACTATTTCCAATCCTTAGAGAACTATAAGCTTTTCCTTCCCGTGGGAAGCAGAAGTAGGTCATGGGTGTGATCTAGACTAGCGAACCAAGGAAAGATTGAAGTTTGACCGATATGCTTAAGTAGGATGTTCTTAGCGGGTTGATTTTGCGACTGCCGTAAACGTATAACAGTGCGGTTCAGATCTGCTATAATTTCGTTCACCTCTGTCTACAAAGTCAAATAGGTAAGTGCAGTACTAGTAATAGCAATTATAGCACGGACTAGTTCATTGTTACTCACGAGAAGTGGGCCGCTATCGATGCTATCGGCAGTATTGAAACTATATGTCTTAGCAGTACAACCTAGATGAACGGTGTCATCTAAATATTTAAGCTTATCAACATTCAACATTTTGCTTAAAACATATATGTATATAATCTTATGCCATTATTAATGGGGTGTGAATTATTTTAATGCTTCTCTTTACCTCCCACCATCTTTCGAATGATTTATAGGACAATTGATTCGAACTTGTAATTAGTACGGGATCCGTAAGTTGCACCCTTTTCCAAAACCACAGCTGATCTCCAGCGCGGAATATTAATGGCATTGAGGTATCTTCCGGGTTCACAGCAGAAACCGTATCTTTCACCGTAGTCGTTCAGTAAACCGGGACCACCTGTGTAAAACTGAAAACTGGGCTCAGTCGTTGAGATGGTTACCTTTAGACCTGAGTCAGCGTGCTGTGCTACAAGGGCAGGCTTCAGTTGGTTTGATCGGGTGTCAATACTGTTTTCAGTACCGGTTACAAAGCAGGTGTCGAATTGAGGCCCTACATGACTGAAAACGAATTTCGAAGGATTCTGAGATTCAACGATTCGACCGGTGGGCACGTTATTGGAGTTTACCTCAACCACTTGATCGGAAAATAATTCAAACTCTGTGCCGTCGCAATCGGTGTTTTGAAATAGATTGAGATTAAAGTAGGAATGGTTCGTTAAGTTCATAATGGTAGCATCTCCCTTGGTTAAATACCCTTCATATTCTAGCGATAATTCTTGAGATTTAACGTCGATTTTGTAAGTGACACATATATCCACGTCTCCTGGAAACTGGTTGTCTTTGTCCGCTAGCATGTACTTGACAATGTATTCATATTTGCTAGGGTTGTGAACAAGTGGACCCAAAAACCTTTGCTTGTGCAACGATTGGGAAGAGCTGTGCAAAGTCCCTAATTTTTCATTTAGATCCAGCTGGTACTCTGTGTTTTGCAATGCGAACTTGCCTTCAGAAATGCGGTTGGCGTAACGGCCAATGGTGGTTCCCAAATACGGGTTTGAATCGTCAAGATATGCATCCTCATCAGCCAACGACAGAACGACCGACTTTCCATTTACTGTGAGATCCACTAATGTCGCGCCAAGGTTAGTGAAAGAAGCCTCGAAGCCAGAGCCTCTTCCGACCGTAACCAGACGAGAATGATAGCCTTTCGAGGCGTTGAAAAAGGTATCGACGACTCCCATGATCTGATATCCAAACGGGTTTTCCGTGGTCCATTTCCAAAGATCCTTACACGCATCGGCAACGCTCCTCTGAGTTTGCCAATGTAGCTCCTGAGTGGCTCTGTCCGGCTTCGCGGTTAAATTGAGCA
Source organism: Lachancea sp. yHQL494 (assembly GCA_030562185.1). Taxonomy (NCBI): domain Eukaryota; kingdom Fungi; phylum Ascomycota; class Saccharomycetes; order Saccharomycetales; family Saccharomycetaceae; genus Lachancea; species Lachancea sp. yHQL494. Next base: position 181,069 of record JAJMGS010000024.1, on the reverse strand, counting down.
CATCACCTGACCGGCGGCCAACGACTTCGTATGGTATATCGATGCCAGAGGCCAAGCAAAATGCTTTGTGGACCTCCATTACTGTGGATCCAGTTCCCGATCCCAAATTCCAGGCTCGGCATATACCTGTATTAGCGTAGATTTGGTCCAGATATTTTAAGGAAGCAATATGGCCGCGCGCCAGATCCACGACGTGAATGTAGTCGCGAATTGGAGTGCCATCGCGAGAATTGTAGTCGTTCCCAAAGACGAACAGTTTTTCCCTTCGTTTTACCGCGACCTGCGACATATAAGGTAGCAGGTTGTTTGGGATGCCGAGCGGATCTTCGCCTATTAGACCCGAGGAGTGAGCGCCGATAGGATTAAAATACCTAAGAATGGCGAATTTCCAACTGCTGCGTTCGCTGTTGTAGAGATCCTCAAGGATTTCCTCGATGGCCAGCTTCGTTTTACCGTAGGGATTGGTGGGTTGGGTTGGACACTCCTCAGGAATTGGGATCATGTCTGGGAATCTGGTAGCGTCGCCGTAGACGGTTGCGGAGGATGAAAACACAAGTTTTTGGGTTCCGAATTTCTGCATGGTTTCCAGTAAGACTAAGGTCCCTGTGATGTTGTTGTGGTAGTATTTCAGAGGAATTTGACTGGATTCGCCAACGGCTTTGAGGCCTGCAAAATGTATCACAGCATCAATTGAATATTGCTGAAAAACCTTCTCCAAGGCAGTAGCGTCTGTGAGATCGAGTTTAAAAAACGGGATTTGCGTTTTAGTGAGTACTTGGAGCCTTGCAATGGATTCGTAGCACGAGTTGCTCAGATTATCGACCACCACACATTTGTAGCCATTTTCGATCAATTCCACTACTGTGTGTGAACCAATATACCCAGCACCTCCAGTGACCAACACATAGTTACACGGCATGGAATGGAAACGAGATGATAATGAAGGCATTTTACAGTGATTGAATAGCTTGTCCAACTGCATCCAAATGTGTCCAAACGTGTCCAACATTCTGCCCATACTCCTTCTCCCATTTATACTAGAGTCCAATCCCAGTCCCAATCCCAGTCCCAATCCCAGTACCATTCCCACCGGCCCGCTGTACTGCGCTGTTCCGTGGTATCATCCATCATTTGCTAGGCTCATGAGATTTTGAGCTTAACAGATGCCATCTCTGCCCGGACCATATCAGTCCGGGCTCCTCGGTCCCCTTCTCTTTTCGGACCACACCCGTCCGGCATTTTTTTATCAATTTATTGAATCTGGGGTAACTCAAACAATGTGTAGATAGTTTGGTAGCATACCTCAAACGGTAGAGAAGCAGACACACCATACACACAAGTGTCAGCACCAGAGTGGCAACATCAACCAACGGACAACAACGGACCGCAGGGAAAGTCAGACAGACGAAGGTCCAGGAATTTTTGTATTTAAGGTTTACAATCGACATAGGATTTCTCACCTTAATAATGATTCTGTCTAACGAACTAACTAGTTTGAAACTTGCAATGTCAGTACCTAGCTTTCAAAGCGCAAAAGATGTCCCTGCTAAACTTCAAAAGTCTTATATAGACATCACACATGATTTCCAAGCGGTGTATGGCAAAGACCCAGACTTTGTTACAAGATCACCAGGAAGAGTCAACTTGATTGGCGATCACATTGACTATGAAGACTTTTCTGTACTTCCCATGGCCATTGAAATGGCAGTTATGTGCGCGGTCAAACTGCTGCCGTGCAACGAGATCGCATCGATAACGCTCACGAACTCAGATGCAAGGTTTGCCCAGCGTTGTTTTGACCTCCCATTGGACGGGTCGGAAATTTCAATCGATCCCTCGGTCTCAGATTGGTCTAACTACTTCAAGTGCGGGCTTTTGGTCGCACAGCAGTATCTTAAAAACCGGTTTCCAGCCAAATTCCCCGCTGGAACGGTTCTGGCAGGTCTTGAGGTGTTTGTCAGCGGCCAAGTATTCACTGGCGGCGGCCTATCTTCGTCAGCAGCTTTCATATGTGCTGTGGCCTTAGCTGTGATTCGTGCTAATGCTGGCTGTGATTTCGCAGTGCCCAAACAGGAGCTCACGCAGATCACGGCCAAAGCCGAACATTACGTGGGTGTCAATAACGGCGGCATGGACCAAGCTGCATCCGTGTGTGGCGAAGTAGACCATGCGCTATACGTGGAGTTCAAACCAGAACTGAAGGCTACGCCTTTCATGTTCCCACAACTCAAAAACTCGGAAATTGAGTTTGTAATCGCCAATACTATGGTTGTATCCAATAAGGTGGAAACCGGGCCCACCAACTACAATTTGAGAGTAGTGGAGGTCACGGTGGCTGCTAATGTTTTGGCCTCCAAATACGGCGTCGCTTTGCAAGGGGTCGGTAATTTGGAAAAGGGAACGCTTCGTGAATTTATGGATGCCTACTACGCAAAGTACCACGGTTCTTCTGAACCTTGGGATGGTGATATTGAGCAAGGGATTTCAAGGCTCACAGAAATGCTGCAAGTAGTAGAAGACACGTTGGCAGAACACAGCAGTGGTTACACCGTGCAGCAGGCAGCCGATTCTATCAAATGCTCTGCGCAGGAGTTTGCCCGCGACTACCTCACGAACTCCCCTGTTCGGTTCCAAGTGTTGAAACTTTACCAGAGAGCTAAACACGTTTATTCTGAGGCATTGAGAGTTCTAAGGGCGCTCAAATTAATGCTTCGACGTTCTTTTGCAGCTGATGCGGAATTCTTCGATTCGTTTGGTCAGTTGATGAACGAGTCTCAAAAGTCGTGTGATAAGCTGTATGAGTGCTCCTGTCCCGAGATCGATGAAGTTTGCAAAATTGCGAGAGCGAATGGCGCTTACGGTTCAAGACTCACTGGGGCTGGTTGGGGAGGGTGTACGGTACACTTAGTGCCTCGGTCTAAAGTGGACGACGTCAGAATAGCATTATCAGAGCATTACTACGCCAAACACGACATGAAGGATTTAACCCTGGACGAGGTAGTGTTGGTGTCAAGGCCTGCATTGGGCAGTTGCGTGATCGAGGTGCCCCGCTGAGTGGGGTAGAAGCGGCGAATTGATTATGGTAATAGATGATCCCTTACCGACCTACGGAGCCTGAGATAGTCTTGAAATATATGGTCAAACAAAAGTTAAGGTTAGATGCAAGGTGCTCCACGTTGATGCACCAAGCGTAGCTTTAAATTGACCTAGCTTGCCATTAAGTGCGAATAAATTCGTAGGAACCGAGGAAAAATACATAGAGGTATGTATATCCTCACAGGGATGCATGGAAAAAATTTGCTGCCATGCTCTTTCGCATGCCAACTTGGTATGTATAAAGCTTTCCAGTCGAAGGTTGTAGAGACTGTTCAATGAGCCCTTTCTGGCATGAAAGTGAATTTCTCTAATTAACTATCAACCTCACTCGAGAACTATGCGATAGCTTGGTGTTATTGGTCATCGTTGCGGCCCCTCCGGCTTCAACTTTTCCTTATTTCGAAATCTGAGGAAGCCCGGATCTGGGACGTTGTTACTTCATTTGAAGTCTCCAATGAAGTTGGTAGTTTATTCCATAAGTGCCATCAACAGACGTTCATCTCGGTAACTTGTAGTTGAGTTGAGAAGCAAATATTTATTACTCTCTAAGATAGGCCTGTTCATCATAATAGGATAGTTAAATGAAATCAATTTCTATGCTACTGAAACCTTCCAGTGCGCGTTCTCTGGTGTCAGCCACGGGTTTACTTCAGACACGTGAAAGGTTAGTTATGACTTTTTCGTCGATATTGCTTGCAATATCTGTGAGGACACCTGCTATTATGGAGTTTGTTCGATGGTTGTGGGAAGTAACGCATCTGGCGACGGAAGATTTTACGTGCTGAACTTTTAGTAAAACTTAACTTCTCTTTCCTCGCAATTAATTATTGATATGCTTATGCAATTCTCCAATTTGGGGATTATAGCATGATACGTTAGGGCTTGCCAGAAGAGTCGGTTTCGTCACAGTACATTCCTAAATTCCGCGTGTTAGACGTGCGACTTGAGCCAAATATACCCTATTAACACAGCGGGATCATGGGAATATAGTATAGATTTTTATGCTCGAAACGAAGCTCTCGTGAATCGGTACCAGAATATATTCGTTATGGGATGCGCATTCGTGACCGTGATCAGTAAATCTCCCACAGACAAATGGTTCTTCAAGAACAAAATTAGGTGGCACGAAACCCCACGTTAGCGGTGACCTCGTTGATTTATTACCAAGGTGTCCTCGGAGCAATGCTTCGTGGGACCTCGGTACAACAGTTTGTCCCACTGTTGGTTGACCTATGTCTCGAAAACCCACGGATCTGTAGAGCATCTTACATGGTGGGACACGACAATAATTCAGAGTAATCCAGAAAGGTGTGAGTTAGCATACTTCAGTTTACAGTTGTAGCTCTGGTATGCGAGGCACAGTCGTCGTTGCCAAACCAAATAACAATCCGATAATGATCAGACCACTCAGAATTTGTATAAATACTATTGTCAGAACTACTGTCAGAACTACTGAGTGATAGATGGTTAATAGCGCGGAGTTGCACTATAGCAGATGATTTTGTCATAATGACACTAAAGTACAAAGTGATAAACTTTGAGGACTCAGAAGTTAGCACGATTGCAAATGATAGGCCAGCTAGATTTGTAACTTGGGCTTCAGAAAAGTATCGCAGTACGTCGGATCTGCATGGTAGAGATTTTGGGATTGTCTTATTATCCGATGATAATCGTGTCGGAATCCTACACGGATATTGGTGCAGTGCGAATTACATGAGCTCCACGACATAATAGTACAAAGGGATAAATTATACATCAGAATCTCAGATAGACGACGAGAATACCGAGGTCTAGACCCTGCGCTTGGAGAGTAACTATGTACACCCCGTTTCATATTACTGCACCCAAGAATGTATGCTGGATGCAATTAGTTATCTGGTCTAAAACTATTGGCTTTCTTTGTCTCGATCACCCAATGTGAGTTCGGTGAGGTTATCAGTAATATCGTCAATAGACATGTTGTGTTACTTAATCTACTATTACTAGTGGTGAACTCGGTAATGTAAATCTATTGAGGCAAGTCTGAATCAGCAATGGAAAGCTTGCTGATGTTATTTAATTCTTCCGTAATTAGATCGATTGAAGGTGTTCGTAGATGAAGCGAATAACGGAAGTTCGCTCACAATGTCTGAAGCAAAGAAAAATGGCGAGGATGGCAGCGGTTCTTCTTCTAGCGGTTCTGCCGATGTCCTCAAGGATTTGAAGAGTGAAGGTAAGTTTGTGTGGAAGGGTGTTTGTTATACCATTCCTTATAAAGGCACCACTCGTAAGCTATTGGACAATGTCACCGGTTATTGTGTACCTGGAACTCTAATTGCCTTGATAGAAGAGTCTGGTGCTGGTAAGACCACTTTACTTAACACTTTGGCTCAAAGAAATGTGGGCATCATAACTGGCGACATGCTGGTAAATGGTAAGCCAATTGACGAAAGTTTTGAAAGGCGAACAGGCTATGTCCAGCAGCAAGATGTCCATGTTAAGGAAACGAGTGTTAGGAAATCTTTACAGTTTGCCGCCAGGCGTAGATCAGCATCGGTACCAAAGGCCGAAAAATTGGACTACGTGGAGAAAATTATTGAAATTTTAGTCATGATCGAATATGCCGAAGCTTTAGTGGGTGAAGGATTTCCTGACCACAGGCTCCGGCCATATTTCCAACCCTGATGCAACTGAAAACTGCGGTTATTGTCTCTATAAGAATGGTGACGATTATTTGAAACAAATAAGCGCCAGTTATAGTTATATTTGGAGAAACTTTGGCTTTTACTGGGTTTACATTGGCTTCAACATTTTTGCAATGTTTGCACTTTACAACATCTTCCATGTTAGCGAGTTCTCTGAAAGAGACTAAGCCAGGCAAAACCATCGTGGGTAGAAGAGGGATGGAAGAAAGTACCTTTGACGTAATTTTTACATGAAGAGATAGTTAGATGTCGTCATAACATTCAAAGAAATCATTCAAGACAGTTAACGTCTGTTCTTTGTACTGTCAAGGCTCAAGCTAGAGCATTAGAAGACATGAAGAACAAGCTGAAAAACAACCGCCGCTTATATAAGTCGCAAGAACCTCCATTTTCGTCTACAGCTACATCACCTGATCTTGATATCGAAAAACTAATCACGTGGTTTGCGGGCTGCGGAAGTTCTAAAACTGATATTTCCCGGAAAATGAGCAAAGTAAAAATATTTGCCCTTCGCAATAAGCTCGGGAAGGTCTATTGTCATGGCCGGATTTAATAACGGAAATAAGGTTCGGTTAGGTTATAAGACCCAGCTAGCATGTCATATTTTTTGGTATATAATCATGGACGACCATCAGCTCACATCCTCACCACAACTTTCTGGCCTAAGCTTCTTCTTCCAAGATCAGTAGTTTCACCACACACGAAGTAATAACAAGGAAGTCATAGCTTATAGCCAAATGACACCTTCCGAATCGACAGGTGCTTCCAGTAATAACTCCTTCGAAGAGCAGAACTTCTATGGCACAAATCCGAGCCAAAACGCTAACGAAGTCAAGCATTATAAAGATGCACCCTTGGGAAATGAGCAATCTGCTCGTTCTCACGTGACCCGGTTGATGATGCATCGAACCAGCTCTGGCGCGCATGAAGTGGATCCTGACGTACTTTCAAAGGTCGAAACGCTGGCGCGTACGTTATCTAGCCATCGTGCCAAGGATGATCCCCTTGATATTGACCCGGACAACTTTGACGCCGAACAAATTATCGGTTCGTTTGTACGTGACAGCAAAGACCAAGGAATCCACCTCCGAAAGGCGGGAATTATCGCTGAGGACTTTACTGTCATTGGTAAGGATTGCTCAGCGGTTGAAGCTCCGACTTTTGAAGACATTGTGCTGCTTCCCAGGACCATTTTCCGTGGCATTCGTGCTGCGAAAAATGCCAAGACCAGAGCCATCGTGAGGAACGCAAATGTGCTCGCTAAACCGGGCGAAATGGTTCTGGTACTTGGAAGACCCGGTGCTGGCTGCTCGTCTTTCCTCAGGACTCTTTCCTGCGAAACCGCCAAGTTCAAAGAAGTCAAAGGTACGATCTCTTACGACGGTATTCCGCAGAAAGAAATGAAGAAGAAATACAAGGCCGACGTTGTGTACAATGGTGAAGTCGACGTTCATTTCCCACATTTGACCGTGCAGCAGACATTGGATTTTGCACTTTCGTGTACCACTCCAAACGTTCGAGTCAACGGTATTTCTAGGTCCGAATATGTCACCGCTATGCGTGAGCTATACGCTACTATTTTCGGTCTGAGGCATACTTACAACACCAAAGTGGGTAATGATTTCGTAAGAGGTGTGTCGGGAGGTGAACGGAAACGTGTTTCTATTGCAGAAGCTCTCGCGGCTCGTGGTTCCATTTACTGTTGGGATAATGCTACGCGTGGTTTGGACGCTTCAACGGCTCTAGAGTTTGCCAAAGCCATTCGACTTATGACAAACTTACAGAAATCCGTGGCTCTAGTCACCATCTATCAAGCCAGTGAAAATATCTACGAGTGTTTCGACAAAGTAACAGTGCTTTACGATGGTAGGCAGATCTTTTTCGGAGATACCGACGATGCTAAGGAATATTTCAAAAGATTAGGTTACATGTGTCCCGCAAGGCAATCCACCCCAGAATTTCTCACCTTTTTGACGGATCCAAAGGGTTTGCACGAAATTGTTCCAGGCTTCGAAAACAATATACCCCGTACCGCGGAAGATTTCGAAAAATGTTGGGTAGAGTCAAAAGAGTTCCAGCAAATGTTAAAGGACATTGAAGGGTACAAACAAGAGACGAAGGTTGAGAATACTAAACATCTTTACGATGAATCGTTAGCTCAGGAAAAGTCTAAGTTCACGTCTACCAGGTCTGCTTATACTGTTTCTTTCGCAGAGCAGGTCAGACTTTGCATACAACGCGGTTTTCAAAGAATATATGGAGATAAGGCCTTCACTGTCACGAATACGATTGCAGCGACCGTCCAAGGACTTGTTACCGGTTCCTTATATTATAATATCCCATCCGGTGTTTCTGGTGCATTTTCAAGGGGTGGTGTCTTCTATTTTGCCATTCTATACACCTCTTTGATGGGCCTTGCCAAGATTAGTCTTGAAAGTAGACCGATCATCGAGAAACACAAAACTTACTCACTCTACCATCCGGCCGCTGAAGCTTTTGCTAGTTCCTTATCTGAATTTCCCTTCAGATTTATTAGCCAAACAGTTTTCTTCATTTTGATCTTTTTTCTTTCAGACATGACTAGAAATGCTGGGAGGTTCTTCACTTCTTTCCTTTTCCTCATTTTGTGCGCGGAAGCTATCAACGCTTTGTTTGATCTAATCACGGCTCTGAGTAGTAGCGTTTCACAGGCCAATTCGATAGCGGGCATTACTTTATTGGCATTAGTTTTGTATTCGAACTATATGATCCAATTACATTCCATGCATCCTTGGTTCAAATGGATCTCCTATTCCATTCCAGTCAGGTATACATTCGAGAGTATGTTGAACTCCGAATTCCACGCAAGAAAAATGGACTGTACGGGATACGTCATCCCTTCCGGTTCCTCTTACGCCGATGTTTCGACAAGCAATCAAGTTTGTGCTTTTGTTGGCTCACGTCCTGGCCAGCCTTATGTTCTTGGCGACGACTATTTGAAAGCAAAATTTGCATACAAGTACAGCAATACATGGAGAAACTTGGGATTCCTCTTTGCATTTCTTGCCGTCTATCTGTTCCTTAAGTGTATCATCACCGAATTGAGGCCTCCTTCCTCAGGCGGAGGTGATACTTTAGTGTTCAAAAAAGGAGCGCAGAGATTAGCACCTCGGTCAGATGAAGAGAATAACGGAAGTTCTCTCACAATGTCTGAAGCAAAGAAAAATGTCGAGGATGGCAGTGCTTCTTCTCGCGGTTCTTCTTCTAGCGGTTCTGCCGATGTCTTCAAAGGCTTGAAGAGTGAAGGTAAGTTTGTGTGGAAGGATGTTTGTTATACCATTCCTTATAAAGGCACCACTCGTAAGCTATTGGACAACGTCACCGGTTATTGTGTACCTGGAACTCTAACTGCTTTAATGGGAGAGTCTGGTGCTGGTAAGACCACTTTACTTAACACTTTGGCTCAAAGAAATGTGGGCATCATAACTGGCGACATGCTGGTAAATGGTAAGCCAATTGACGAAAGTTTTGAAAGGCGAACAGGCTATGTCCAGCAGCAAGATGTCCATGTCAAGGAAATGAGTGTTAGGGAATCTTTACAGTTTGCCGCCAGGCTGCGTAGACCAGCAGCGGTACCAGAGTCCGAAAAATTGGACTACGTGGAGAAAATCATTGAAATCTTAGACATGACCGAATATGCGGAAGCTTTAGTGGGTGATGTTGGCTTTGGTCTCAATGTTGAACAAAGGAAGAAAGTATCAATCGGTGTTGAGTTGGCTGCAAAACCAGATTTATTGCTATTTCTGGATGAGCCCACATCAGGCTTGGATTCACAGTCTTCATGGGCAATTGTTCAGATGCTCAGAAGATTGGCCGAGGCAGGGCAATCTATTCTGTGCACGATTCATCAACCCTCTGCTACATTGTTTGAACAGTTCGACAGACTACTATTGTTGAAGAAAGGTGGACAGACGGTTTATTTTGGACCAGTTGGTAAAAATTCGCAGGAACTGCTTGCTTACTTCGAAGAAAACGGCGCAAGAAAATGTGAAAAGTCAGAAAATCCTGCTGAATACATTTTGGAAGCGATTGGAGCCGGTGCCACTGCATCTGTGAAGGAAGATTGGCATGCCATTTGGGTAAGTTCTCGTCAATGCCTCCAAGCAAATGAGGAGGTACAGCGCCTTTTGACAGAGTCCGAAAAAGTAGGGCACGATCAAGAGGTGGGACCCATCTCTAAGTATGCTACACCATACTTTTACCAGTTCAAAGTGGTATACGCTAGGACCAGCACCATTTTTTGGAGAGATGTCAATTACCTTATGGCTAAGATGATGTTGCACTTGGGTGCCGGGCTTTTCATTGGTTTCACATTTTATAATGTGGGAACTAGCTACACAGGGCTTCAAAATACAATGTTTGCAGCCTTCTTAGCACTGATTATATCGGCACCGGCTATGAACCAAATTCAAGCTCGTGCCATCTCATCACGTGAACTTTACGAGGTAAGGGAGTCGAAGTCCAATACTTTTCACTGGGTATTCCTGCTATTCACTCAATACCTGTGTGAATTACCATATCAACTAATATTCTCCACTATTTTTTTCGTTGGCTTCTACTTTCCTCTAAGGTTTCATTATGAAGCTCGCTACGCAGGTGTCTTCTTTTTGACTTACTGCATTATGTTCCAGCTGTACTTTGTGGGTCTGGGTCTAATGCTCCTGTACGCAGCGCCAAACTTAGCATCAGCCGGTGTTATGTTGAGTTTAGCCTTGTCATTCCTACTATCCTTCTGCGGCGTTGTTCAACCTGCTACGTTAATGCCAGGATTCTGGACGTTTATGTGGAAGGCATCTCCGTACACCTACTTTGTGCAGAATACTGTAGGTCTTGTTCTTCATAACAAACCTGTTGTATGCAGAACTGCCGAAATGTCATTTTTGAACCCTCCCTCAGGTCAAACTTGTGGCGAGTACATGAAGGATTTCCTTGCGACGGCCTCCGGTTATGTTTATAACCCTGATGCAACTGAAAACTGCGGTTATTGTATCTATAAGGTCGGAGACGATTATTTGAAACAAATAAGCGCCAGTTATAGTTATATTTGGAGAAACTTTGGCTTTTACTGGGTTTACATTGGCTTCAACATTTTTGCAATGTTTGCACTTTACTACATCTTCCATGTTAGCAAGTTCTCACTGAAGGAGACTAAATTAGGTAAAGCCATCGTGGGTAGGATACGGAAAGAAGACTAGGTATATTTGACGTAAATTTTTAAAGGAAGAGATAATTGGATATCTTTATATTCAACGAAATCATTCAAGACAGTTAGGATCCGTTCTTGATACAGTTAAGGCTGGAACGAGGGCATTTTCCAGAATACCAGTAGTGCACTAGATGACGTGAGGGCCAAGCCAAAGGACAATTATCGATTTTCTCCACTATTTGTCTGTCTCTGTCTCTGTCTCTGTCTGTCTATATTTTTTTGAATAAAGTCAATTTTCGAATACAATTTATCTCAACTTTGAAATATATATATTTCTTCGGAAAAACAGAACACTATAATTAATCAAGTATATTTATGTTTATATATTATAAATATTTCTTGTATTGATATAGTAGATAATTAATTAAGTAATTAGATGGATAGATATCAGGTGACTGATATTAGAGAATATTTTTGAAGTCATTTATTTATTTAACTTTATTTTTTTTTGGTTGACTGTAGCGTGTTCTGTGACGGGTCGCTTCTTATTGGCACCAGTCGAAATAATCGCCTCATATTCTTTCTCAATTAAGAGGAAGGCAGTTTGCAACTTATCGTTCCTCGTTGGCACATCAAGATCGCTCAAAAGCTCAAAATTTTTCTCATATAAGCGTTTTTTCACCTGTAGTTTGAAATTGGGAGACAGTTTACTCCTCAAAATCATTTCCACCAAGCGCATAAATTGCCGTTTCTCCAGTTTGAAGGCCTTTTGTTGAACCTTGATCCACGTTTCGTCAATAGGAAGCCCATCTGGTATAGACTGTGGAAAGTCCGTATCTTGCAGCCGAGAGTAATCACACTTGTCCCTTAGTACGTCAAAACTTTCATTCGGGTCTTCAACCGTAATTTCAAGGACACTGGGGTTCTCCATCCAATCTTGGACGATAGTATCGTAAAGGAGCGACCCATGACCCTTTCCTTGGTAAGGAGGAAATATCATGAACTGAGAGATCTTGGCAGTGGTGTAGGATTTATTCTCGTGATCAAGTTTCTCACCGCCCATATATTTCCAGTACTGATATGTAGTGCTATAACCAATGCACTGCTTTGTTCTTAGATTGAAAGTTAGAAATAATTCCCATCCCTTGTCATCTGCATCGATATAGGAAGCCGATTCAATGAAGAGCAACGTGAATATTTGCATTCTGCTGTGAAGAGCTTTGATCTTTGGATCTTGAAGCTTTACTTTATAAACCACAAATTCGTCTTCGCCCGACAGGTAACTTCTAACTCTCAGCCCCTCTTCGGGTAAGTCAAATGATTCACGCTCCTTGTTAAAGGCGTCAACCCACCTCATTTCGTCTTTTGTAATTACGTCGTCTTTCGGGAGAAAGCTCAAAATCTTTTCCTGCACATCATCAACTGTGTCTATAAGTTTAGCACCATATTTCACATTTGAAAATGGTTTGAATGTGACTGAGTCAAAGGCCAGGAAGATTTGAAGGTCCTGGTATCCAAATATTTGCTCCGAATCACCATAAATGGGATATGTGAAAACGGGCGAAAACTGTACAGCACCATTCTCATCGACCAACGACAACTTCAATGCGTCATTGGATGACACACTCCAAGCCTCGGGCTTCATTTGGCTAGCAGCATCCATCTCTAAGCCTTCCTGATTTGAGTATATTCCTCTACTACGTTTGCATTTTAAAGTATGAAGAAGCTACCATGCAAAAAAAATATTTGAATGAAATTATCCTTAGAATTAATTTATTTGGAACGGTGGGTAAGGGTCGAGCATGAAGCATGGATTGGCAGCATTTAATGTAGACCGTTCGGATCGATATGAGCTTACGGCTAGCGTCCTAACCCGTCAAAACAAGGAATTAGACGATCAGTTAAGGATTTTCCAAAGCAGATTAGTTGCTTTTGCAAAGGATCATAATGCCGAATTGAGGGGAAACGCTGAGTTTAGGATGAAATTTATCAAAATATGTACATCTATTGGTATCGACCCTATATGCTTATTTGATAAGGAACGACATCTGTTCGATGTGAACGATTTCTTCTACGAGATCTGCGTAAAGGTGATAGAAATATGCCGGAAAACCAAGGATCTTAATGGAGGCGTAATCTCCTTCGATGAGCTGCACAAAGGTTACTTCGAAAAATATAAAGTTGGAATGGGCGACCTACAGAAGGCGGTACAAATGCTGGAAGTTTTAGCTGGGGGGTTCGAAGTCTTTACTATAAATGATAAGAGGTACCTTAGGAGCGTGCCCAATGAATTGACGAATGACCACACAAAGATTTTGGAGGTCTGCTCAGTTCTGGGATACGCAAGTATATCTTTATTGAGATTAAATCTAGATTGGCGACCTGTGAGAAGTGACGCGGTACTAAGAGAAATGGTGGCCAATGGGATGTTATGGATCGACAGTCAGGCTCCAGGCGAAACTCTTTATTGGGACCCAGCATGGATTGCTCGCTCGAATTTTGCTTAGGTCCCGTCATGTGCGAGCCGACTATTAGATTAAGAGGAGCTAATCTTCCTTCTCGAAGCTACCTTACTTTTGAACTTCTGATTAACAGTATCTACGGAATCCATGACCTTCCTTTCCAGCATCTTTTCATAAGCTGTAACGACCTTCCCTTTTCCATCACCAAGGTTGATCCTCGTCTTGCCCTCAATTTCCGACTGATCGACTCCCAGGATGTCTGAGAAAATATCAGTTATTGTAGCTTTTAACCTGTAGTCCAAAGCAAGTGAGTAAACCCTTCTATTGGATTGCTGAGTTTTGAAGTCAGATGGATTGGCGTAAGTCCACTCCATGTCAGGGAAGCTGCAGTCATAGAGTATTAGAGGTATGTCACTAGCCATATCGTAAATAGGCTTTTGTTGGACTTTCTTCACGTCTAGCATTTCCCCAATCATTGAAGGGTCTTCTAGTTCTTGACCAACGAGGAATATATTGGCCATCATGCAACGAACTTGATGCCATAGAAATGCTGATCCAATGAGGTCTAAACAAAATACATTCTCGTTAAGTTTTATGATGGACGACTTTTTTATGGTTCTCTTGTAGTTATTAATTTGCTTCGAGCCGTCAAGTTTGCAGAAATTCCTGAAGTCGTGTTCCCCCTCGTAAAGAGATGCAGCTTTCTGCATCTTTTCAATATTGAGGCCTTCGCTATGGAAGAGGTATCTGTAGTGGCGGTGTTGGCAGCTAAATCTTGCGTCAAAGTTTTCCGGTGGCCGCAAACATACAGCTGATACACGAACGTCATCAGGTAGTATCTGATTTAGGATATGGACGTAATTGATTTCTTTGCTGTCATTATCCTTATCTTGCTGCTGTTCGTCGGCTAAGTTAGATCTCACTCTTAGGGCTATCACTTGATTCATTGCACTCACACCCTTGTCAGTTCTACCACATCTGCTGAAGTTGTAATCCTGTGGCGTCATAGAAGGAATCAATTTACATGCATTCATCGCCTCTAAAATAGTGCCTTCGACTGTAGGTAGTGGTGTTGGTTCCTTTTGTATTGCCAGACCATTGTAATTCCATCCAAGATAGGCAAACTTCAAGGCCACAAATCTGGTATTGTAGTTTGACAAATCGAAGGGCCTGCTCTTCTTCTTTCGCCTGTTCAGCTCCCCTTTCCCACCTTTTCGTTTCTTGGATGCTTGCTTTTCTTCCTCAGCATGATCTTCTGTCGCTTTCCGTTTTTTCTCTCCCTCCAATTCTATAATCCTGTCGATGAGTTGATCTTTATTCCATTTGTTATATTCCACCTGTTCTGGAAATGCCCTTGGTACAGCTTTCCCAAGTCTCAAGATTCTTGAAATGAAACCCATTCCTTGGCCATCCAAATGCCTTTGACCGTCCTCTCTAAAACCTCAGCTGGTTGTTCTCATTATTTATTATTGGTGAGCGCACTCGGGCACAAATTTAAATGGAAAATTTTAGGCATCGACAAGGTTTGCAAGTCATGACATAGCTATAAGTTGTTAAAGCCAAAAGATAATGGCAAGATCTCTATCATGGGACGATCTAAAGTACGACTTGCAGCCATGGATTCGAAAAGCTGTTGATGGGATGGGTTACGAGACCATGACCCCGGTACAGGCATCAACTATTCCCATGTTTTCTGGAAATAAAGACGTAGTAGTAGAGTCTGTCACTGGATCTGGTAAGACGGCTGCGTTTGTGATACCAGTCCTAGAAAAAATCGTTAAGGATGTCTTGGATGGCACACCGCTGAAGAAGGGCCATTTTTATTCACTTGTAATCTCGCCAACTCGAGAACTGTCCTGCCAAATACAAGGTGTTTTTGACAGCTTCTTGAGATTTTATCCCGAAGAACATTGTCCTATTAAATCTCAACTGCTTATCGGGTCTAGTTCTTCCTCTGTCAGGGATGACTTCAATGCCTTTATGGAATACAAACCACAGATCTTGGTAGGAACTCCTGGAAGAGTATTAGATTTTCTGAAGTCTGCGGCTATTAAAACGGCTTCTTGTGGTGTCGTTGTATTGGATGAAGCCGACAAACTTCTGGAGCTCAGCTTTGAGAAAGAAGTCGAAACCATTTTAAACATGCTCCCCAAACAGAGGCGAACGGGCCTTTTCTCCGCGACGATCAGCAGCGCAGGAGATCAAATTTTCAGAACAGGCATGCGGAATCCTGTTAAAGTCGCCGTAAAGTCTAAAGGGAAAAATCCAGAGTCTTTAAACATCGGATATGTCGTTTTGAAGCCCGAGGACAAGTTGCAACATCTTCTTTATGTTCTCAATCATATCCAGTATAGAAAATGCATTGTTTATTTTCCTACATGCATATCGGTCAGCTACTTCTACTCTTTTATAAAGCACCTTTTCAAACTAGGAGACATGAAGAAAGATCTTGAAGTTTACTCCCTTCATGGTAAACTTCAAACGGCCTCGAGATTAAAAACATTAGAGAAATTTTCTACCGGCCTCACCAATTCTGTACTTTTTACCACCGACGTTGCAGCAAGAGGGATTGATATCCCAGAAGTAGACCTTGTGCTTCAGTTTGACCCTCCAACTAATACGGAGATGTTCTTGCACAGGTGTGGCAGAACAGGTAGAGCGAATCGCGTAGGAAAAGCAATATCATTTTTGAACCGCGGGCGTGAGGAAGACTACGTTAACTTCCTGGAGGTGAAGGATATAGAATTTGAAGAGGTGCGTTTGAATTTCAATCTGAACAAAGATTTTTGTAACACATTCAAGAACTGGATCTTAGACGACAGGGCCAGGTTCGAACAAAGCATCAGGGCATACGTTGGGTTCATACGTTATTATTCCAAACACACTGCCTCCTCTATTTTCAGACTCCAGTCTCTTGACTATATTGGGCTCGCCAAGTTATATGGTTTACTCCGTCTTCCGCGGATGCCAGAGATCTCAAAATACGTTGGCAATGACGAGATGCCCCATGAGGGGTGGCTCATCGAGCCTGCGCTGGACTTGGAGAAGTTCGCATTTGCCAACCCACAAGTGGAACGCGTCAGATTAGAAGAACTCAAGAAATTAAAAGACATCAATGACAAGAAAAAGCTAAAGGGCGAACTGAAAAAAAAAAATGCCGCTTGGTCTAACAAAACTTCTGCGAGGGAATCCAAAGGAGATAGAAAGATGAAGTCAGCTCAAAGGAGAAAAGTCATTGAGGAGAAGATTGCCCAAGAAGAGGGTGAGGATAACAGCGAGGTGGAGGAAGATTGGAAAGACATGGTGCGGCGAACTAAAAAAAGAAAAACTTCTTCGCAAGTTCAGGGAGATTTTTCTGAGCTTTGATAGCTGAGCTTCCTCGTAGATCTGTCAAAGCTTTAGCACATTGATATGGTCGGATTTGCCATCATAGAATAATGTGTTGTTTATAGGCACAAATTGATGCGTTAGAATTTTTATTGCTTCCTGTGCCGCGATGCCGGCCATGAAAGAAGTGCAAGGGTAGTATTTGGACCGATTTTCGTTATCGGCTCTACCTGTAGTGTGAGAAGCAAGCAAACCTTTCATAGCGGAAGTTGAGGTCGAATGTTTTAAATGAGCTTCCAGAAGTGATATATTTGGGATGGGTTCTACTGCCCTAATGTAGCGGCAATTTTTGCAGAAGAGCTTAATTTGATCTAATTGAAATTGTGGAACGCTTAATACCAAATCAAAAAAGATCGCAGCGTCGTGATTAGCGGCTTCTAAATAGGCTCGACGAAGGGCAGTGTATAGTCCAGAACTAGATTCCATGTCTGGAATAACCCCAGAGATTGGAAGTTGACCCTCGCTGTACGGGAGTTCTAAATATGAGTTTAACGCTTGAAGTAAAATCTGGAAATTTTTGTTGAAAGTAATGTTACAGCGTTCACTTTTGAGTAAAAGGCATTGCACGACATTTTCTGGCAACTGCTGGGAATTTTGAGTTGCGAGGTGTGCAAATCGTTGGGCTTCTAAAAGATTGAGACACTGGTGCCCAGAAGGAATCTCATTTTGCATTGAACTAATTTGGCGTTTCAGATCCTCGCGATTCAGAGGTTGATTGGATGACCTACCTCGAAGGGCTAGCTGGCGGGCGTGATACAATACGGCAGCAAATGGGAGCTCGGGTAGATTCGACGGATCTGGTACCATATTGGAGTAGAAATGAGTCAAGTCGTTTCGCGGACGATCCAATCGAAGATCAGGTATTTGGTGCCTTTGATGTGTTTCCAACACGAAATGCGGCTCCTGAGAAATAAACGCTAGGATTCCGTGGTTCCCGGTCACAAGGCACAGGAGCATAGGTGGTATCTCTATTTCTCTGAGAACCTTCCAAATATCCGGACTTCCCGTAGTCATGATCGCTAGAGCAAACTGCTTCCAAAAAGTGCTACCGCCCATCTGAGCGACATTCCATGTCATTTGGTTTACATTCCATTCACTCATATCCCAAAATTGATCCTGGACCTTGTCATCACAACTATCAAGGATTAGAGTCAATTGTTTCACGCCTGGTAGCGCCAGATTCTTCAAAATCTCGTATGCAAGCGATGCTGATCCCACCACACAGATATGACCTGTTTCAACCTCCTGTTGCCCGTGATTTCCCCATAAGCGCAGCTGTCTGTCGAACTTTTCCATTGCGCGACAAAAGTGGTGAATTAAAGTTAATGTTTAGATTGTCGCTCAACGTGACACTTCTTAATTATTGTTGGTGGAAGTTAAGAGTTTGACGAATTATGAAGCCGTGTCTCAGCTTTGGCAAGGAGCCTATTCCATTCTGAAGATGACCAGTGCATATTATCACAGAACTTAGACTATTTGCAAAAGGTATTTTTATGGCTAAGACTTCGGTTCTGCAATTTAACAAAACCCCCGTCAGATAAAATCAGATGTGATAGAAAGGCTCACTTCGAGACGTGATTTGCGCCAGATAATAAGCGGGGCTACTAAACTTAGCGTACCGAACTTACAGATGCCGACGTCAGTAGCATCTCTGTGACTCAACTATGGTGTTGTATACCAAATACGATGCAGCTTCAGAAGTGCAGAAGCGATTGGCCCAGCAAGGCTATGTATGGGGTTACGTACGGATACCCATTTTGACCTTCGGAAGATCCCGACTAGTTGTTGAACGTTGACGTTCGAACTTTTTGAGCGTGGTGCAAAGAAACTGCTGATTCTCCCTAACTGGCTTGTGACATCACGAACCAAACGTCGGTCTTAAAATTATTACGTCGATATTCGATGTTGGGCAGGCTGCACAGAACAAAATTTTGCACTTCGAGAATCTCTAGGACGAAGCATGTCTATTGCACTCGAGCTTAAGAAACACGCATTTGAGCTCGAAAACACTTTGATCGTCAAATACAAATAGTAAGAAAGCACTAGTACATGGATAATCCACTGGCAGACCTGGTACAACGCTCTGTCGGTATAGGGCACTCGGCCTAATCTAGTCTTTCTGCTACAGGTTTTTTTTAGTCTCCTCTCTGACCGTCCAAATCCACCGCAACTTAGGTTGTCTACTTGAATCTCTACTCGATCAACCGGGCGACGTAATTGCTACCCGGCCTTTACCTATCTCGTCATAACCCTTTAGAGCAAAACGATGCGCAGAAGCCAGCAATTTGGTACAGCAACGGGTCTTTCGCGAATACGGTATAAATAGGGTAAAGGAAAGGGATAATGGTACCGAAATGGAGACGAGGGTTCAAAATTGTGAAACTGCTTTTATTTCAGTCCTTGCACTCCCCGGAATTAACATTCACATATCCTATATTCCACAATGCATAGAACTTACTCTTTGAGGGCGCAAAGAGCGCCCACTGCTTCGCAATTGGCCAGTCCTGCTCCTCCTCCTTCTTCAACCAGGTCCAAGTTTTTCGGCAAAGCCTCTATGGCCACTTCCTTCCGTAAGAATGCGGCTGGGAATTTCGGCCCAGATTTGGCCAGAAAGTTGTCGCAGCTCGTTAAGACCGAAAAGGGTGTTTTGAGAGCTTTGGAAGTGGTGGCCATGGAGCGCCGTGCCGCTGCTAAACAATTGTCTCTATGGGGTTTGGACAACGATGATGACGTTTCGGACGTGACTGACAAGCTTGGTGTTCTTATCTACGAGTTGGGTGAACTGCAAGACCAGTTCATTGACAAGTACGACCAGTACCGTCTGACTCTTAAGGGTGTTAGAAACATTGAGGCCTCCGTGCAACCATCTAGAGACCGGAAGCAAAAAATTACTGATGAAATCGCTCGCCTAAAATACAAGGAGCCAACCTCTACCAAGATTCCCGTATTGGAACAAGAGCTTGTTCGTGCTGAAGCCGAATCCCTTGTTGCAGAAGCTCAACTTTCTAACATCACCCGTGAAAAATTAAAGGCCGCTTTCAATTATCAATTCGACTCCATCCGCGAGTTGGCCGAAAAGTTCGCCCTGATCGCTGGGTACGGTAAGGCTCTCTTGGAATTGCTAGACGATTCCCCAGTCACCCCTGGCGAAACCAGATTGGCTTACGACGGCTACGATGCTTCCAGACAGATCATTATGGATGCCGAGACAGCCTTGGAGGGCTGGACTTTGGATGCAGCTGCTGTTAAGCCAAGCTTATCCTTCCATCAAACCGTGGACGACGTTTATGACGACGAGGTGGAAGGGGAAGAAGAAGCTGCCGCCGCTGAGGAAGAATGGGCCGGTGAGCATGACGGTGGTGAAGAGGAAGAAGTCGACACTGCTCCAAGAGTTTGAGCCCTTTGCAACTGCCATAACAAATCTTTATGCTGTTTTTGCACCATGGAGTGCGAAATTCAAAATTTATCCCGCCCGTTCCTTATAATTCTGTCCATGGACTTCAATGCCTTTCTGTAGAAGTTCTTTTCCAATCAATTTCTACTGCGGCGGCCTTCATTTGTAACTTTAAGTACTGAAAATGACCATTCCTTAATGAACGAACTCATCCTTGGAGTTATAGGTAGAAGCTTTTCCATCTTTTGGAGTTGGCGAGTTATGCCTCCGCATACAGCAGTTTATTTTGCTTAAACTGTCTTTTATTATTGTTTTTATTGGCGGATTGAACTTTTACCTCGTGTTACGAACGTCACCATGGCAATTACAAATGTATGCTAGAGGTTGAAAACACATCGTTATAAGCCACGAGTAACGACTAGCAAACCGTAGGGTCAGAATCTCATGCTCATAGTTGAACACAATGAAAATGACTAAAATGTTTTAACCTAAATACCTACTATGACGGTGACAACATGCTTTTGATTATTCCAGGATTCCTCTCTCTTGGAGTGCATCCTTGAGTGCCGAATATCTATTTTCAGCATATGGTATCCTTTTCTGCATGGCATGGCGGATCGCCAGCGCCCTTATTCTATTCTTATACTTTTGCTTCTTGGCCGAACTTTCTGTTCCGGTAATGAACTGCACTTTCTTAGCTTCTGCTTTCACATTTTTCGGTATACAGCCCACGAATCTGAACAATTTGCGTTGTGAAGGACTACTAGTTGCCCAACATTCCCATTTCATTCCTTTTGAGTCCCAACGGGCGTTATCTAAAAGGTGTCGCGCTCGGTCAATTCCTTCCTCAGTTATATTACGTTGAACATTAAACTTGCCAATCATCTGAGCCTTAGATAGCCAATAGCTAAAGACTTGAACTTCGCCTGTGTACTCCCTTCTAAGGCGTCGCAGATATTCCAAAACCAAGGCAAAATTCTTGGTATAACCGTTTCTTACAAGCGCTTTTGCCAGCATGTCGAAGGATTGAAGATTTGCTCTAACATTGTACGCCCGAACAGCAGAGTTAAAAGTCAAAATTGCCATATCTAGCCGTCCAGACTCGGCGAAACGCCTTAAAAATGCGTTGAGGCTTTCATGATTGACCTTGAATTTAGCATTTTTATGGGCATGATCCATAAAAGCCCATGCAGCATCAAATTTCTTTTCATCCAGCATCTTGTTTAAGCAGAAATTGAATAACTTGGTGTCTAGCGGTACAGAGTTGCTGGACAGAAAACGCAGTAGCTGAGACGAATTTTGGTTGCCAGAGGTCAACACCGCTAATATCAACTGCGGTGTGATGGGGACATTGCAATCTATTAGTTTCTCGAGAAAGACGTCTCGAGATAACTCTTCTAGCAGTAAGTTGTAACAGGTGACCCATGTAATGGAGTCTGCTTGTACACCATGATGTTGCATTTGTCTTAGATAGTAGAGTGCATCGTGAATTGGATGTTTTATGCTCCTAATGTGCGATTTTTTCAAAACATTGCGAAGCATTAGATTAAACGTTTTAGTGTTTGGAGATATGCCTTCCAACTTCATTTGTGAAAATAGCTCTCGACAAGTAGCATAGTCACTCCGCTCGCTGAAGAAAAATATGACATCATTATACACTTCCACGTTTCGCAGCTCCACAGTCTTAAAGTTTGAAGGATGCATGAGGTTTCGAAGAATCTTAGGTATTACACCGTTGAGCCCAGATGACTTTTTATAATAAAACCTCGTGTGTGTCAAAGTACTGATGTAACTGCTGAAAAGCTTAGGCTGCCTACTGAAGTCAGCTATAGGTGGAATTTCGGTGAAAACCTCGTTTCTAAAAGCCCTTTTCGAATGACCTACCGAAACATCAGGAGGTGTCAAAAGCATGAGGAGAGGTATCATTTCTTCGACGTATTGTTGTGATTTATTGAATAGCAGTGTTTCTGAAAATTTGGAGGTCCTCAGCTTCTTTAAAGCAATGTAATTGGCTTTTGCATGGCATAGATCATAAGAGGATTCTAGCTTATGTCTAGCAAAACGGTGGGTCGCGTAAGGGCTCAAATATTCTTGAACAGCTTGCCTTTCAAACATAGAACCCTTGCCAACCAGGCGCAATTTATCAGAGGGATGCTGGGTTTTGACTTTTGACGGATGAGGATTCTGAGATGTAGTTACCTGAGCATTTCTAACCGTTTCACTTTGTAATATTCGTGGTTTGTAGATTCCCTTTTCAGCAATAATAGCAGGCTCCTTGACTCCACACTTTGCTATGCCATTTTTTAGGGTCACAAGGAGATTCATTTTAGGCCCATCGAAAGGCTTTGGAGCGCGGAATTAATGTCATCTGTCGATGGTCTGAAATTCAAAAAATAAATACATTCATTCATTATGTATGAACTTTCTCTTTTTCGACGCAAACCATCGTGACCAGAATAAAGACAAACTAGGTCCTCATGCTCTCCGCTATCCGTAATTTGATTTAAGTTTATACGAATAGATTTTATATAGGAAAGGCCAGCTTAAGGATTCTTTTTCGCATGTGAATGTCGGTTGAGAAGCTTTTGGAACCTATTGAACTAGTAGATCAGTCGGCTACCTCCACTTCGGAGTCCGCATAGCTTTTACCGCCAAGTAAAGAGAGTACACTAGGCAAAAATAGTAGAGCATGAAGAGATGAAACGAGAATGAGGATGATCCACATGCGGAAATAAAAGACTTGAAATATCTTGGATCTAGTGAAGGCTAAAATTGAGACGCCGATTAACTTAGTCATGGTGATTCCACTGAAGACTGATCCACCGATTGTATTGATAGCATGTGCGACCCTCGACTCACGGTCTGTTTTGACATGAGAGGGTATAATCGTAAATCCCCGTACTATATGTACGCAGAATTCAACAGCGATACCGACACATATGATGAGGTTAACCAAGCTGACGGCATTCAATGTTATATCTAAGAAGAACATCAGAGCTCCCAGATCAACTAAGATCATTACAACAGTAAGAACCAGAAGGGCTGCAGTGCTTGCTGAGCCCAGAAACACCCATGAAATCATGAAAACACTCGACGCAGAAATTCCGAGTAGTTTTAAGGCCAACGAAATCAGGGTCCTATATTGCTCGAAGAAAACGTAGAAGGGCGAATATGCGAAAACGTCCAATTCATTAAGTGACTCAGTGATGCGATTCGCATCATTATAAGCTGCAATATAATCTTCTTGCGACCTCAGAGGCCTGTGGGCAGTTCGGAAGGTAGATGATTTGATGGCACTGTCATTATAGGAAACAGATGTAGAATACGGTGCCTTTCCAGCGAGAGGACACGCATCACTAGGCGAATTTATCCAGATATCAAAATATTTCATAAAGGTGTGGTCCTCCGGGAACCCTTTCATATCATAAAACCATTCATTTTCAGAATAGCAGGTTTCACATCTCCTACTCGGAAAGGATGGAGGGCAGATGTTCTCTGTGCCTTTTTTGAACCTACAGCAGGTATCAAGCTGAGGGTTTAAAAACATCATGAAGTCATCAAACCAGTTTGCTACGGGCTCTACAACAGTGGATCTATGCCGTTCTTGCTCTAGTGTATTGGCCAAAGAGAATTCGTTGCACGAAGTGAATTTACCGCAGATTTTCTTTTGATTTTCCCGTTGGGTCAGATCCAAATCTTTGACAACGAAGTAAACTGGGGGCCCTACGTTCAGAAATTCGTAGACGTCGTGGAAATAGCGAACTAAGTAAGAATCTTGTGGGACGGCCAAGGTTTGGTCTAGCCCTAATTTGACAAACGGTAGAAAGACAAGTGATAGCAGGGTATAAGAGACAAAAAACCCACATACCTTTCTTTTCTTAGATAGCAAACTTTTGTACGTCATTTTGATGTTGGTTACGAGCGGGTAGTCAGGCAACTCACTAGTGGACTTCTTGTGATAGTTTTGCTCGTACAACGTCAATATTGAAACGTAGGCGGTGAACTGCAAGAATACGTTGAAGACAATGGACACAGCAGAGTAGATTGCAAAGTTGCGTACAGCCGGCATTTTCACGAACGTTGCCGTCAAGAAACAACACAATTGGCAGAGTAGTGACATAAGGATTGATGGTGAAATTTTCCGCATAGCCTTGTCCATGGTTTGTTGCACGTCTAAGGAATCTGAACTGCTGACAACTCTATCATATTCATGCGTGATCAAGTAGATATTATCCACTCCAATGGCTAGGATTAGAAACGGTATAACTTCCGCGATAATCAAAGTCGACTTTACGCCCACAATACTTAACGCTCCCGCAGCGGACGTAACAGACCCTAATACAATTAATATGCCTGAGCACCCTAACAAAGTACGCTTCTCGCCATTCTCAGTGCCCAGCGCCCACGAAGCGTAGATGAACATTACCAAGTACGAAATACAGATGATGACGATATCATTGTTTCTGTTTAGCTCTTTTTTCAGAGACATTTCGGTATTGAAGCTCAACCTCAAACCTTTTGGTGGCTCAAGTTTCAGCAAATAATCTTCAAGTTGTTGCTCCCAAAGTGAGGCTGAGTTTGAGTGATCATTGATTAGGAGGGTGACCACGAAAGCCTTTGATTTGAGCACTTCCTCATCGCTAAACAAGATATTTGCTTTCAGTGGCTGTTGAAAAGTAGGTAGACAATTGACAGGAGAATCCGTACAAGTCTTAAGTTTGAACTCCCAGTCCTGCTCGTCAGGAAGCTGGCCATCGAAGTATTGAGTCAAGGATTCTATCACACAAGTACTATCTTCCGTGGGTCTGAAACATAAATCCTGGTAGCTGAGCTGCTCAGGTGATTTGAGATATTCAGTAATGTTTCTTTCGACGGAAAACCACCATTCTAGGTTCCTGTGCGAGAGTACAGGACCTGTCTCGTTGACGACAAACACCTGTTCTGTTCTGTAGAATGGACCAAAGTTTTCGTCGAAATATTCCTTTTCTTGATATTTTGGGGAACTTTTACTAACCCAAAGATCGACGGGGTCAGTCTCGAGTTCCCCAAAAATCCAAGCACTGCAAGTGAGTAAAATCACGAAAAGAGATGAGGAGATAAGAACGAGAAGCGGTCTTCTAGAGGAGAAAGCCGATAAAACACTCAAAGTATTTGCTATCTTCCCGTCTACCGAATAAATCCTATAGGTGTGCTCCTGGAAAATAGTATCGTTGACGTTAATGACCATATTCTCTCCTGCATTGTGCTCCATAATTACCGGTGCTTCCCTGGTTTTAAAGTAATAAATATGCCACAAAAGGATAAAGACAAATAGGGTAGCATATATTGTGATAACAATGAAAGAAAAGTACGGTAGACCAGCTATTTTTCCGCTACCAGTCTTTAAAGGGGTCAATTTAGGACACGATGCACCACAATCAGTGCACGCACACTTGTATTCCTCGTCGTCGCAAGCATAAACCGTTTTATTGTATAAATTGAAATTCGTGTCATTATTTTCGTAAATGTAGTTGATCTGGAAAGGTGAACCCCCCAGCATAGGTTTCTCATCACCTAAAAATTTGAGGAATTGCTCGTAACTTTGAGCACCACCACCAATGAGGTCCATTGCATAACCATTTGTCGCTGCGAACTTCACGTTCTTGCACGAGTTGTAAAACTCTGAAGCCCAGTAAGGATCAAGGAGCACTTCCATGGTGGAAACAACGTCTCTACCGTCAGAGGATTTTTGAGTTTTCGTTACCCGTGTAAAGTCTCTCTGGTGAGGAGAGCATGTAAAATGGCAAAACAAGCTCTTAAAATTTTCGTGACACGCTGGACAAGACATTATTAGCCCTTCAGCCTTTTTCAAGTTGTTTCGAAGGTTGATAATTTGATCCTTAGTGCAGCACACGTCGGATGTCTCTTGCCATTGAGCACCGCATACCTCAACCAAAAGGTCTTGGTCTCCTCGCGCAAGTGGCTCTGGTTTGAAATGCTCGGATACAGGACAAGGTAATTCAGCTCCGAACAAACCCTTTTTCCCACAGTTCCCGTAAATAGAGCATAGTGCCGGAGAGTTGCTGTCAAAGAAAGCAACTGCTGACACAGTAAGTAGGGAGCTCAATGCTGTGAAAAGGGCAACTAATGTGGTCCTCATTTGATCGTTATCTCTTCCACTCTGTGTTTTTACCTTGAAGGATATACTTTGTTATAATGTGGACTATTTGAAGCTGCAGAATATCACCTTGCACAATTCTGTCTGGAAACATGTGACTCAATCCGTAAGTGATATTTTAGTGTTACGACACAGTCATACAGTTCAAAAGTCTTCCTTAACTACTTAGATATCCCTAGAACTCCTAAACTCTAGATTGTTGAATGTCAGATTTTGGTATCCCAGAAATTCTCTAGTGCTTATATTATTACGATAGCGGCTACGCCACATCACCACTATCCTTACAGCCAGATCAGGTACATACTCTTTAAAAAGAAGGCCTCACTTCGTTAAAATTGTGGAGTCGTCTACCATAAGCATTTCCACTTCGTTAAAAGTATCTTGGTTAGGCACATCATTCAAACGTGAAGGGAAAATAGCACGTGATATATTTACCGGAACTACAGCCCATATGAACAATCATTTTCTGTAAACTGAAATAGAGATTCCCTTACCCAATAGCATAGCACTGGATTGATGAAATTACTACGCGACCTGAAAGTTTCAAGAAAAGATTTACAAGACTGGACGGACAATTTGGCTTGGGGCTCAGATGGAACATTATATATAACGACGGTTCCAGATCTCACCGTCTGCCAACCAGTGTACGATAAGTCTATTACAAATAATAGTAAAGATCTGTTCCACGTTAAAGAATACCCTCTGCCCCTGGAGAACAAATTCGAGTTTGCGCTGACTCAAGAGAATACCTTGCTTAACTCTATTCCAGATAGTTTCCCAAAGCGTTGCGAGGTTTCTCCGGTGACCAACTTACTAGCGCTCCTAACCAACAATGGAAATGTTTGCTTATACGAAGAACACAAACTGCTCTTCCAGTTGGATGAGCCCCATAGGGAGCTCAAAGAGCGCACTTACCATTCTGTCGTGTTTAGCCCTTGTGGCACTTTGATATCCGTAGGCAATGAGTGCGGAGAAGTAATCACATTTAAAGTCTGCAATGAGGCCAACGACGTCCATTTGGAATACCATTCTTTAGTTAAACTTAAAGAAAAGTCTACCAGTTGGGTTACCAAACTGAAATGGTTTGATGACCAAATTTTGGTTTCCTTGAGCGACAATTCGGTATTTCTCATTAAAAGCGACTCGACATTTGTTCAAATCAAAGAGGCATCTCGATTCAGCGTTTTCGATTTGTGTGGTATAGGTACAAGTGTCATTGTAACTAGTATGGGGTCTATCTTCAGGTACGACATGGAGCAGGACAGCTTCACAGTGTTAGACTGGCGAGGATGTGATGATATTTATATCGTACCTGTTCCTAATCGCTATGCTATCCTCTTAATCTCTTCTAAAACCAGCTGTCTTTTAGACTTGGCTCAGAATATGCAATTTTCAGAGGACACACTTGTAGCTCCACATCTTGAGACCAAATTCAAGAAGTGGAATACTTACTTCAATGAGCTGAATAACTATGAAACAAGCCTATCAATACATGGCTTATCTACTTCTACAGATGGAGCATCTCTTGCGGTGCTCTACAGCATTGATCGTTTGTCATTAAGGTATAGGATTGTATCTGAACAGGTCTACAGAATATGCTTTCTGCCACTTAGTGACGTTTGGCAAATTAAGCCCAATGCCACCGGATTGGCATGGTATCAAACCTACCAAATACACGGTAAGCTGCTACCGCCTAACTTCGACGCAAAGGCGTCATGCTTAAGTCTGGATACAGCAATGGACTTCAGAACGTACCTCCGGAAGCTAATGAGTAATGAGAATATGAATGTCGTTCAATTCGCCAACTTTATCATCGAAGAGAAAGACAATTACCTCTACAAAAAGGCCATTTATGACTACGCAGTGGCGCATAAGGACGAACTAGAAAATGTACTGGATAAAGCATCTGTCCAGGCAATATCACATATCCTCACGCTGCCAAGCCCAGTGAAGTTAGACCACTTTGTTATGAAAGGGGAATTCATTGAAGAAAAATTTACCTCTCCAGTAGGTAAAGACGTGAATGTTGTACATTCGGTGGAAGGCCACAAGTGGAAGCGTTGTGCCGTCAGTTTTCTTCCCCTCTTGACACCCAAGGTCAAGATCTGCCCAGTAAGTGGCTACCGCATAATTGATGTGAAAAGGGATCACTTGAATGACTTTGGATGGTTCTCAAGAACAATTTTGGAATTTTTCAATTGCCAAAGCATTTATAGTGGGACAAAAATGTTATAGATATCGAATATTCGTAGAGGGCAGCCGACAATTGCAAGGTCTCCTGAAGCGGTAGTTTCGCATCCTGTACTTTTCAAACGTTTATTTTCTATGTGAATACCAGACCTCGCTTTTCCTGTAGATTTCCTTGACGTCTGCGGTTTTCGAGATCCTTTCACGCACCCAAGTGGATAACTTCGCTTGCGTGTTCTGTGCCCTATATCTCTTATCAACCAAATAAATATTTGCGTAGTCGCTAGCATGCCTTATAGATCTCCCAATACTTTGGTTTACTGCCCTCATGCACAAATTTTCGTAAAATTCCCGAGCGGCAAGCTTCGCATCCTCGCTAGTACCTCCATCCCTGATCACTTTCTGCTCTAAATGCTTTCTCTTGATAATCAGCTCACCACTGAATACATTTGGAAATGGCAAGCCAATCATTACCACTGCGCGGGCTAACTCATCTTGAAAATTGATACCTTCTGACAAACGCCCACCAACTACTGCAAAAAGAATCGCGCCACCCTTACCGAGTCGGATCTGCTCAGTGTAGTGTATGAATACATCGGGATTATCAGCTTCTTCATGAAAGATTAATTTGTGTCCAAGTTTATCGTTCAGTTTTAGGGCTGATCTCCAAAAATCTAGTACAGATTCAAGAAATTTGTAGCTGGGCATAAAGACAACAACACCATCCGGAACAAATGATACCAATCGTTGAAGGAACTCGTAAAGTAGTCCCAGCATTTTTGGGTCATTGCGTTTATCGAACGTAAATTCAAAATTTTCGCTGATAATGAACGTGTTTAGGTTGTCCTCGGGTATTACATGGTGGCATGAGAACGTACTAATTTGATTATTTTTCACAAAGGGAAATAGATCGGATGTGAAATCGGAAATAGGTTCCATAGTTCCTCCAGCCAATATTACACACTTGGAGTCTTGAACGATGTTCTTGAAACTGTGACTTGGCTCCAGTAACATATACTTCATGCAATGATTCTTCTCAAAGAAAAACTGGCCTTCAACTGAGGGATTGGTCAATGTTCTCAGGAATAGCGCAACCTTGAAAAGGACCGGCTGTTTGTTCACCCTATCGCCAGCCTTATCACCTTGTTGGTACTCAATATAACTATCAATTTTGTAAGCTATCTTAGTTCGTTTCATGTAGCGCTCAAGGTTATGAATATTCAACATATCAGCGTTAGTTCCCTCGAAAATATCAAAGCTCTCGAATGTACGACCATTTTTATAATTCTTTTCAATGAAATCAATTAATAGAACGACCAACGTTGACAGTCGTCTCAAGTTTACCCGATTTTCAGGGCTCAGACGATTTGAGAACTTCTGTGTATACGAAGCAATCCCTATTCTACAGCTCAATAAATCGCTCAAAGTAATTTCTGCTGAATTCAAAGAATTTATAGCGTCAATAATGTTATGGGCCTCATCTATAATGACAATAGAGTTCTTTAGATCGATTCCTAAAGCGTCGCGTGTGCTATCCATCATTAAGTGCTGATAGGGCAGAGTAATGATTTCCACTCCATCGTTCAGCACATCCCGTGAGGCGTAGTAAGGGCAGATATTTGTGGTCCGGCCTATAGCGGCTATGTCTTCAATATCGTGAATCGCATGAAAAGTGTAGTCTCTAAATGCTCTCACATTAGCAGGATCTTTACTTCTAATATATGGCTCACACTGCCTCTTATTGATAGCCTCGAGACAGCAATCATTTATTGTATGACTCGGGGCTTTAGACACTTTGGGGTTGATGCATAATTGCTTGCGTGAAGCGAGTGGCATGAACTTGATCCGCTCATGGTCCATAGACGCTGCCGACGTTGGGAAGTTTGGAAGCCTCAGCTGTGCGGCGAACTGAGATAATTGCGAATGAGTTCTTGAGGCAAAAAAAATCTTTATGGGTGATGGCAAAGTGAAGCCTTCAGGCTTCTCCTTACTTTGCGTTTTGTTAACCTTACCAAGCAGAGCCTTCACTTCATAAGTAAGTTTTGTCTTATCGTCGACTATCTCTTGCTCCTCGAGCGAGTGAGATGAGGAATCGTCATCGGGAAGAAATTCATTGTCCTCAAAAGTAACTGGGGTGTGGGGCACAATACGAGATTTTTTGTTATTTTGCAAATCGCGGCTTTCCTTTGATAGAATGCTAGCAGTATTTGAGGCGAAGGTCTTGGAGTTCAAATAATCTTCGTAATCTTTAAGTGCTTGTAGTTTTCCCTGGAGTATTGATTCAACAAATGCCTTTTTAACCCAGTCTGGCTCATTGTCGCTTTCCTCTTCGTAGTTCTGGGTAGCATTACAACTGCTTCCCACATCCGCTAGTAGAGAGTCATTATTTCTAGTCTGCAAAAAGCGAGACTTGTTTTGCCTGAGCCAGGTCACCGTGGGGCAGATCAAAGACAGTGTTTTCCCCGTGCCCGTTGGACTCTCAAATATGCCAATTTTCTTATTCTCATCAAGCAAGCGGTACACTTGGCTCATGAGTTGAATTTGAATGTCATAAGGCTTGAACGGATGATTAAATTTCTCTGCAGAGGCCATATATTTAAGTTCCACCTACCCGCTTTGTCCAGAAGTAAGCAGACCTTTTTTTCCTTTCGTCTTAATATTTTTTTCGAAACATTTTTCGAGAATAAGCGCTTTAAACTGACCTATACGATTTAGATCTTTGATTTATTATGCCCATCAGTCGAGCGTGCTTCGTACTTTATTAGGTTTAGGGAAGTTCTGAACATTCCTCTGTACAATTCCAAAAGCTACAAAGTTGATTCGACGCCATCTTTTACAGTCCTTGTGAGAAAGGACAGTGGATACCGAAGTTTAATGGCATCACCTATTTTTTTGTCTAAACCACATCCTGGATTCTCTGCTCGGGCTTTTGAAAATGGATGCAAGATTTCCGCTTGGGCATTTTGGGACTTCGCAACGCAATTTGTGGAGATTTGCAGAGTGGACCCGCATGCTTTTGTCAAGTTATCATTTATATCTGTAGCATGGAGATTGGCCGCCTTGCCACTATACAATCTGGCGGAACCCCTTTTCCTTTCCAAGTACATCATCCAGGCCTTGGACAGCTGGCTGACATATTATTGCCTGTTGAGATTTGCGTACAAGGAAATATTTCTGGCTTTTTGGTCAAGTTTTCAACGGGCCAGTCGGGGATCGAAGAAAGTGCGACAGCAGTCTTTGAGGCCGAGAACGTTTGCTGATATTGACGCAGTTTCAGTAATAAATTTTATCCCTTGGTACATCATCGTGCTAATCATAATGGGTACGATAATGGCCGACATTGCAAATGTTTCCACGGCCAGCGATGCGAATCCGCACTTCAAGCATATGACCTTTTTGGTCCTGATGGCCTTGTGGTGCTCACTCCTAGGTCCTCCATTGGGTACAGTCACAGCTTTCGCCGCAAGCTACACTATGGTTACGTGTTTGAGCATGCACCTCAACATGGCGATGATACTTCAATTCTATCACCTACAATGCCTTTTGCAATTTCTACTGGTACCCTACTTGTCCATAGCCCGATTCTCGCACACAGAGTACACCATGTGGTTGAAAGCTCGCGGGGGAATTTTCTTGGGGTTTATGGCTCCTATTTACGTACTTCTGTCAACTTTGGGGCCCTATCTCATTTCTCCGGGGCTAATCTACGTGCTGGTGTTTCCCTTTGCCACATTAATGGCCACAATAGCAGAGCCAATACCTACAAACGCCCATTTTGGAACGAGGGCCCATTCTGCATGGTGTGCTCGCCAAGTCTTGTGGCTCAACCGTACTCCGTCACAGCTCGAAGAATGAAGTGAGCATGCTCCTGTTATGCTATTCTGTATCGAAAGTACTTTTGGACCCCATCAAGGAACCGCAAGCCGTAAACATATGTTTTTCTTCGCCATGATTCCTAGGCGCCCAAAGGATCACTTTCTTTTGCCTTCTAGTGAAATGCGTATACATGCGTAGAGCAATCGTTTCAAGTCTTCCATGCATCTGTCTATCCCGCGTATTTTTTGATTTTTATTTGGCCTTTACGCGTTATGTTTTCAATTTCGAAAATACGAATTAAAGAGACGCGTAAACAGAGATAAGCAATTACCCCGACTGCACGATTTAATAATTTTTTTTCTTCCTTCGTTTATGTGCGCTGAGCGCTGAGCCAAAAATGGACGGAATTGAAGATTTGACATAAATAGCGCTCAGAGCCAAGTAAGAAATATTTCGCCTCCATACGATACAAAGGTGACAAACTAACACATCTGGGTTAACGGCGTAAAGACCAAACGAATACCAAAGAATAGTACTGTGGAGAAAAAAGACGTTGTTACATTCTTGACAGCCATTTAGAAAACAACGTGTGAGATAAATTCTAGTCAAAGCCTTGAGATAATAAAAAAGACGCAGAAAGGAGCAAACCCGTCTCTTTTACTAATTAACTTGACGACAGACAGCTGTCCGGATAAGGATAAGAGCAACCGGCGCCCGATCGATAATCCACTCGGCGTTTCGTAACTTCCACGTTACAGAACTCACGAAAAGGTTAAAAACGAACGACTTGCTTGCCAGAACAAACCCAAGAAGCCCGAGCCAAATAAAGCTTCCGACCGGGAAGATCTCCATAGCGCCATACCGTCCACAGACTATAAAAGACTCGCACGAGCGGTGCCTATCAAGCATTTACGAACACCAAGGTATTCACGTTAAGTGCCCTAAACTACAGATATTCTTATAGACTATCTGTCATTATACTTCTTTCTTGAGTCATCCCCTTTACGCGACTCCTACCTTAAGCCCAACAGACTTCCCTACTCAAGTCCAGAGTACCATGCTGTTGGAGAGGTTCCAAGATAAGTTACACAACTCGAGGTTCTCGAAACACTCGCGTAGTAGACCCCCGGACACTAGTTCCAATAATCGTAATGCGCAGGACCTAGACGACCAAGAAGGCATGTGTGTGGACGAAGACGTTTTGGCGGGTACAAACTCCAACTTGGGTCCTCAGGAGCTCCGTATAAATACCCAGCTGTGCAACCTCCGAAGTTTTGGCGCTCAGAATGGTGCCTCTACGCCTGTAACAACCCCTTCGACGCAGCCCATTATGCCGTACATGTATATGAACCAGAAACGACAAGATAGCGTCGCATCCTTCACCAGTTCAATATCGGATATACCGTATTCACAATCAGCTTCCAACCGATCTTGCAATCCACCTAGCTCAACTTCGACATCCTTTTCCGTACAGTTCATGCGTCTTCTCATGGATGTCTACCAAGACATATGTTCTGATCCAACGGCAACCCCATTTGACACTAGTAATCCCCCTCCTGGTATATTAAATAGAACTGCTAAACTTGCGGTGTCCAGAGCTGACGAAAAGGGTATTGATTACGGTCGTGAAAAAAGTGCACTACTGATAAATACTGTAAGACAAAGACTACAACAGGAGGTACGCCAAGATGGCTACCTATCACGCAACAGCTCTATGGTGTCACTACCACCCATGCCCCTTTTCAACTCTTCAGATATAATGCCACCATTGTCCGCGGATTATTTCACTGTACATTCTGAATTCCAGTCCCAACAGCCACTATCCTCATCATTTCAGCCATCTAGTTACACCGGTGGCCAACTACAACCGCCACAAATGCCACTCGAACATAGGCCTTCAATTCCGAAGATTCTGCAGCGCTCGCGAAATGACAGCTTCATAAGTGCTGCAGGGAGGAGCCGCAGTGGTTCTAACCACATCCTTCCATTTCAGCAACTGCAGCCTCCCTCTTCCTTAGAGCCTGGACTTGCGAGGTCAAGATCAGGAAGTAATGGATACTTCGCGTTGACGCCCACAAACTCTTTTTTGGGCGAATATCAAAGGCCGACTATGTCAAGACAGAAGAGCAACGAATCGGCAGCAATGAACTGTGAATAAGAAGCTCTGAGGATTCGCGGTAATTGAGAAGACAAAGTTTCCGGAAAATAAACCCTTCACAAGGTCCAGCCCTCACAGGAATCTCCTCCAAAGTTGTAACTATAATTCCATAAGTAGGACAATCATTTCAAATAACTGATCTTTAAACACATACTACTAAGGACTATTTATATGAAAATGAAGTCATCTTAATGACCTTCCTTGTCATTCCTTCCAGTTTGGCTTCTATCGACTATGTACAGATTTTTGTCCAGGCACAAACGTAGACCATGTTTACACGACACAAATTCGCATTATTCGTAAACTTCTCTCTTGGGTAAAAGTACCGTCTGGCTAGAGGAATAAGATTTTCCCCATTCAGAGCCCAGAATACCACATTTTATCAGCAGTTTTGTTACCGTTTCACTGGGTTGTGCCCCCACACCTATCCAATATTTAGTTCTAACCATATCCAGCTTCACGTCCTTCGTGGGTATGGCGCCTCTCCTGATTTCATGCTTTGTAAGAGGTTGAGGAACGGGATTGTAAGTTCCCAGAACCTCAATAGGTGTCTTGTCACGAGCCTTTTGAGCATTAGCAACCACTATGTTATATAAAGGAGCATGCCTACGGCCAAACCTAGCCAATCTTATTCTTACTAAACCTTTAGCCATCTTACAGATGTGCTTTGGACGATGCTGCGGTTCTTCTTCAAGGATGCGCTATACGCCTTGAGCAGCTAATTGTCTAAAATTTTTGTACTCGCTGTTAACGATGTAGCGAAATTTCGGTAACTTTGAAAAATTTTAAAGATTTCAAGCTCATCGCCTCTCATCTCATCTCATCTCATCGAAATTGTCGATCTTATTTAGCGGAAAGAGTCTAAAATTGCCTACTAAGAGCTGGTAGAATTATACCACACATTTATCTTACTATGGATCAGGATGAGTTAGTTCATTTGCTTGAGCTGGAAGACAAACTAGTTCAGATAAGACAACAGATGCTTTCAAAGTTGGATAATCAAAAACATGTGGCTATCATCCTGTCTGCCGTGGAAGAGAACATGGAAGAACAGGGCAAAGATCAACAGATGGCCGGCCAACATGTTGTGAACTACTTTGTTTCACTTATGTCGTTGCTGACCCAAGCCATTAACCCCGATACACACGAAATCCGCGAAATGCAAATCGCGACTTCCGTGACGTACCTACTTGATATCATGTTTCGTTACGTACCTAAAAAACTGCTAAGATCCAAGTTCACCGAGATTTTGACGCAGCTCGCTCCTTGTATCACGGAGGAGAATGCTGGCGCACCTTTACTCAGGCCCGCTATTGGGTGCTTGGAATCTTTGCTAGTAGCCCAGGACTGCCAGTCGTGGAATAATACCGAAAATCTCTCCATATCGCCTAGCAGAGGTCTTAGTGGCCTTCTCGAACTATCTTTGGACCCTAGGCCAAAAGTCCGTAAAAGAGGACAGGAGGCAGTAAGACGTATCATGGCCAACCCTCCAATATCACCTTCTGCAGAACATGTTGCTGCACCTATGGTTGCTGAGTTTACTATTAATGCCTTGACTTCTGCCGTGAAAGAAGCCACTTCAGCATCGAACAACAAAATTCGCGCACAAGGCGGCCTCAAAGAAGTTAACGCCAAATCCATTCATATTTTGAAGCTCATAAAAGCAGTTGTTTCTAGTAGGCAGTGGCCGGTCGCTAGATTTGATAGTTTATGCGATCTACTGCTAGAAATCTCTAGGTCGGCAGATCAGTTTCTAGTCTCCAGTGCCTTTGAGTGCTTCGAAGCACTCTTTCAAGCAATCGGGGAATCAGCAGCCTCTTCAGGACTTGCGGAAAATAAGTTTGCCAAAACTCTTGACATTATCTTCTCGCTGAAGCCTTCAAATACAGACACACATTTAGCAGCTGCGTGGATCACCGTTGTTTCAAAAGGAATATCTGTCTTTGGTTCTTATAAGCCTCTCGCGTGCTTGGATACTCTGCCAGTACTTATCAAAGTTTTAGGCGGCTACCTCGCAAGTGAAGTCCCTACAGTGTATCAGAGCGCATCTCAATGTATTGAGGTTGCTTTGACTGAGGGCATCTCAGATGATCTCCTTTTATTGCCACCGCTCGTTGACGAGGAAGTTCATGAAAAAGTTGACGAAATTATCTGTTTCTTTTCAGAGATGTTTGTTGATTTTCTGTCTATCAAATATGCGCACTGTGCTCATGAGATTCTCAGAGTTCTTAGCACCGCCTTGGGTAAGTTTAAGTCTAGAGCTAATCCGGATTTTTTGACGCCAATAAAGATCGTTGGCAGTTGGAGGTCTAACGAAGATAATTATTTGGAGTTGAGAACTGTTATTGAAAGGGTGCTTGGCGCTGGAATAGCTGCAGTAGGTCCGGATGTAATTTTGGGTGTCCTGCCATTGAACTTAATAAAGGCATCCGATAATGACCCCGGCCGTGCCTGGTTAATTCCTTTGATTAGAGATAATACCAAAAACAGCCATCTCGCGGTATTCATCAAAGATCTCATGCCATTGATTGCATATTTCGAGGAGAAGGCTACAACACTTGCGGATGAGTCAGTGCGGAGTAAAGTGTACGAGACGGTGGTTAGCCAGCTATGGTCTACTTTGCCCAATTTCTGTGAATTACCGATCGATCTCAGAGCATCGTTCACTGATGCATTTGCCGCTGACCTGTCATCTTTGCTCTATAGTAAAATTGAACTAAGACCTGTTCTATGTCATTCGTTCAAGAATCTAGTTCAGAGCAATTACCAATATGCTTCCGGCACTGGTGAGCCCAATAAACTGTTGGAACAAGAGTTTCCCGTCAGCGAAGCTCAAAGAAACGTTGAATATCTAGCAACAAAAGCTCCGAACTTGCTTGCTGTTCTATTCAATGTTTACACTCAGACAGCACCCAACGCCAGAGGCTACATCTTAGACACCATCGAAGCTGTCATAAAAATTACGCCTTCTGAAGAACTCACAAAAACATTTAACAATGTTTGCGGTATGTTGGAAAAGGCGTTCCACGAAGCACCCTCAAAAACTCAAAATAATACGTCTATGAAGATGAGTGCGACATTGTTGGACCTAATCATAGTCATGGCCAGTTATGTTTCAGAGCATTCTTATTCGGCTTTGTTCACAATTTTCAATAAGACAGTCAATTCTAACGATGCTTTGACCCAAAAGCGTGCCTATAGAATTATTACCAAACTTGGTGAATCGCAGAAGGGCGCGGAAGCTATCTTAAGGTATATTGATGACATTGAAAATGTGTTTATTCAAGGCAGTAAGACCGTTCACACATCAGCCAAAGCTATGCGTTTAAGTGCGATAAAGAAACTGGTAGAATATCTGCCGTTAAACCATGCAGAATTTATCATCCAAAGTGTTCCAGAAGTTATTTTGGCAACGAAAGAGAATAACGAAAAATCAAGAGAAGCCGCTTTCAACACTTTGATTGCGATGGCTAACAAAATGGGACAAGAACACTGTATCATGCGACTGTCTAAGGTACCAGGTTATGACTCTGCCACTCCTGACCAACCGGCAAGTGTAGCGGAGTTCTTCAAGATTACTTCTGCTGGTTTGATTGGAGAGTCGCAGCATATGGTGAGCGCTACTGTGACAGCCTATTCCTGCTTAGTATTTGAATTCAAAGACCAAGTTACTAGCGACATTTTAACCGACATCTATGAAACGATCGAGCTTTACTTGACCTCGAACTCACGAGAAATTGTGAAAAGTGCCATTGGTTTTGCAAAAGTGTGTTGCTTGGCGCTTCCCGAGGAACTGATGCGACCTAAGATACCATCACTATTGCCCAAGCTCTTGCGTTGGTCGCATGAACACACTGGTCATTTCAAAGCTAAAGTAAAGCATATCATCGAAAGGCTAATCCGGAAGTACGGTTATGAGTACATCGACCAGCATTTTCCAGAGGAGGATAAGAGATTACTCATCAACATCAGAAAAACACGTGATAGATCTAAGAGGAAGGCGGAAGATGCTCAACTTGCAGCTCCTCAACTTGCGGAATCCAACACTAAAGGCTCGAGGTTCATGTCCGCTTTGGATGAAGCCCTTTATGAATCTTCAGCTGAGGAGGAAAGTGACGCAGAGAAAGCATCTAGTAAGAAGGGTAGAGCTGATCGCTTTATTGTGGAGTCTAAAGAGAATCCTTTAGATCTGCTCGACTCTCAGACGCTTGCCCACATTTCATCTACAAGACCCAGAAAATTTGACGACAAAGCTAAGAAAACCTCTGCTGGCGAAGATGTGTTCAGCTTCGATGCCGATGGAAAGCTAACTGTGGACAATGAAAAGAACTTGAATCAAGATGAAGCCGTTATGAGCTCTGCTACCAGTGGTATAAATGCATACTTAGAAGCTGTAAAACAGGGACCAATCCGAGGTCAAAAGAACAAGCTGAAGTTTAAAAAGGGCAGCAGAGCGGGTGAAGATGATGGAAGTGATGACGATGCTCAAGAGCTACCAGGCCGTAAGCTCGATACTAAGAGCAAGAAAATATTGAAGAAAAGGGGTGGTCCGAAGTTCAAGTCCAGAAGAAAGCTCTAGCTTAAAAGCGTTAGTTAGTTAATGTGTAAATTAGCCTTCATTTCGATCACAGAAAGTAATTGCATTGATTCCTGGGTAGATGTCTGATTCGATCGGATTTGGTCGCACTGCGGATGTGTTTGACAGTCTACAGCGTTGGAAACAAAAAATGACCAGCATTTTGATGAAAAAACGCAAGTATTTGTGCTCTAGTTGGGATATCAATTCGGTATTCAAGTCAGTACCCACCGAAGTTGAATTCATGATTTCGAAAAACATCATCATCTAAATCCATAGAATCTCTTCGCTGAAATGTATCGTCAAGATTTTGGGCTTCGCCCAGTTGTAGGTTTGAATCGTCTTGTAAAACTAAGCCGATGTCACGCTCAAGCCCCTCAAAGTCCACGATGTCTCGATTTACTTCTTCATCAACGAATCTAACGTCATCAATATTTACTTCTGCATCGTCCGCTGATAACTCCTCATCTTCGAAAGACAGTCGTATATTATCCAATCGTGTCTCCTTTCGAAATGCTGTCATTTTCGACAAGAGCACCTTTTCCTTTGTTGTCATATCATCAGTGTCGACAGACTGAGGTTGCGGGGGTGTCACTTCGCTATTATCTTGGGCCGCACTCGACGCAAGGGCGGAAAACTTGAGGCCTGGGATTGGCGGCAGGGCATTTAGGTCTTTCATCTCTCTTGCCGTTATTTTTTTAGCAATTTGCAGCTGCTGATCGCGAATCCGGAATTGGATCCAATTATCCATATCACCATTGTTGATCATTTGTTCAATCACCCCATTTTCTTGGGGAGCGCTGTCGGAGGTGCCTTTCCGAGCAGCTTTATCAAGTTGGTTGATATACTCCGGGATCATTGACAGGGGCTTTGAAGATTTATCCCTCGGATGTAGTAAATCGGGTGTGGGGGTGGCGACGGTACGTGCTTCACTCGGCATCGTATTGTGCACGCACCATTTTCTGAATTTTTGCATTCCGAGGTCACTTAGAAGATCTGGATTTTCATCGTAAATGTCAAGAGAGTTCATAGGCTTCAACAACCCCACATTTAGTAGTGCCTGTGATATATCCTGAAGCGCAATATCCTCGTATTCGTCCACCCTGCTGCGTGACAATTTCATTACTTCATGAGTTAGCAGTCGCAAGAACCGTATATACAAGTCTGTGAATGCATCCACAGTTGTTACTGACGCCTTGTCAAAGCCCTGGCTTTTCAGTAACTGCAGCATTGATATCCTCAAAAGGCCGAAATAAAACTCTTTGTTGGACGTCGTCATGGAGAATAAAGTTGGTTTTTGCTTGAGCTTTTAGAAGTCTGATCAGATCTTGTATTAGTTTAAAGTATCAAATTCGAAATCTTCAGCCTTACCCGTGTGTACACAGGCTGTTGGCTACTTTCTAGCTATCCGTGGAGCGCGCTTCTTTGTTCATCAACCATCGAAGCTATAATATTGGATTCTACTTTGTAGATTCATGATCATCATGAACGTCATTTATGTTCTGTCAATTTCAAAGTATGAAGTTCAAAACTGACGACGAGTTGTACTACTTAGGTGAGACGCGTAGTCAAGAGATATACGACTAAAGCTGTTTTTAGTAGATCAATTGATCAAAGTAGAATGGCGGACTTATCTCTATATGCTGTGGAAGCGCTTTTGGTCTTAGATGGAGAGGGAAAGCGGATATACACCAAATACTATCATGGCCCACACAATACAGGAGAACAAACAACTCAGCTACACAAGATACCTGTAAAGCAGCAGATGGAGTTTGAAAACAGGCTTTTCAAGAAGACTCATAAGCAAAATGCGGAAATTTCACTCTTTGAAGAGAGTCTGGTGCTTTACAAGGAATATGTGGACGTATCCTTATATTTGGTGGGAGCTGCCGACGAAAATGAGTTGGTGCTCCACCAGGCTTTCTCTGCCGTAAGAGATTCGCTAGAGCTCGTGCTAGCCACGGGAATTGACAAGAAAAACATTTTGGAGCATTATGACATGGTGGCACTTGCCATCGACGAGACTATCGATGACGGGATCATCTTAGAAACAGATCCAGCAACCATCGCATCTCGCGTCACAAAGCGGCCGTCCAAAGATGTACCTATAAACATCGAACTCAGCGAAAAAGGCCTCCTCAGTGCGTGGGGATTTGCTAAGAGCAAGCTGGCCGAAAGGTTACAACAAGGTTTGTAAAATAAGGATATTCTATATACCAGTCAGGCTCTGCCGCGAACTATATATCCAAGAAAACCTAAAAAAAAGGGGAATTATAGTTCAAACACCACCATGGCTTTGTTCACCTCGAGTTCTTTTTCTTACCTTTGGTTTTCGCGCCACCCTTGGAGTTGCTTTTCGATTCATTCTGACCTGGAATGGTGGCTTTCAGTTTGTCTGTGTAGATGAGAGGTACGATATCTACATCCTTCAAACCCTTGATGCGTTCGTGTTCACAAGACCAATCCAATTCCTTATCTGTTTCTGACTCGTCAACTTTCCTATTCGTGAAGTAGTGCAAAATCTCATGT
Source organism: Lachancea sp. yHQL494 (assembly GCA_030562185.1). Taxonomy (NCBI): domain Eukaryota; kingdom Fungi; phylum Ascomycota; class Saccharomycetes; order Saccharomycetales; family Saccharomycetaceae; genus Lachancea; species Lachancea sp. yHQL494. The sequence continues at coordinate 139,438 of JAJMGS010000024.1, read as the reverse complement.
AGAGTTTTAGTCTTTTTTGCATTTCCAGGCTGAACCTTTACTTTGTATTTGTATTTGTTTAGTGCTGGCCAAGGTGCAAAAACAGGAACAACTTCTTTTAAAGTTCCGTCTGTTGGGACAGGACTCAGTTCATCAATTATCTTATGATAATCAACGCTCACTTTGTCCTTAGGGTCAAATTTTAGTGATTGATCTCTCTTCTGTTTTTCACGTCTGGCCTTCTTTTGATCCCTTTCTTGCTGTTTCATTATCTCTTCACGCTCTTTACTTCTTTGTTTCTCAGCACCCTTAAGTGTACCCAAAACCTCAAGCCTCATCTTACGCTCCTCCTCGTCTTGGTCAGCGTATTTTCTTTGCATTTTCTTTAATTTCCCTTTTTTGCCTCGAACCTTTTTACTCTGGCTTTCCCTTGTGGCCACCTGTTCTTCGGAGGTCGACGGTTCGATACCTGCCTCGCTGCTACCATCTAAACGTTCCTCATTATTGTCCTCCAAAGTGACCATCTGTAACTCAGTTTTAGCGGCCTGAACATCATTATTTTCGGCCTCACTTTCGTCGACTATAGGTTCTTTGTGCTCTGGATCATCTATTTCTTCCAAAGGCTCTCTATCTTCTTGAAGTGTCTTCTCGTCTGGCTCTTCCGGTTCTGCTTCCTCCACCTCTGTTCCTTTCACCTTCCACATGAAAGCAAAACCCATGACCAGCTGTGAAGGAGGAAGGTATGATTTCTTCTTTTCATCCCTCAGTTGGAATGAGCCCGGTGGTAGGACGTCGCCCCCGAAGCTATCGAATTTGCTTAGATCTTTAGCGAAACACCACCACGCCGAGGACTGAATCTTTTTCGACCAGGCTGGGGATGCGGACATGCACATAATACCGGCCTGCATTAAGGTGTTTGGGGGAACTTCTGTTTCATCAGGGTTTTTAATCCATACATGTGTGTCAAAACTATTCGAAACAAACACGTCGTTGTCCCGGATGTACCTGCTGAAAATTTGATCCGTTTCCTGCCCACTTTTCCCCATCATAACTAAAAAGCCCTCGCTAGAAATAAACCAATTGTACTTCTCGAAGAAGTATCTGGTCCTAGTCCTGTCCAAAACGTCATGAGTTTCTTTCAACTTCTTCTTTAGGTCTCGCTCGATCCTCTGCTCGATGTTTTTTAAAGCCTTGTTCGCATTTTGTTCAACTTTCTTTTGCTTTTCCAGAGTCGACTTTTTGATATTGAAGTAATTGGAGGCATTGGCATATGCAGAGAGCGAGAGATCTATAGTGACATCGATCGTAGAGTTAGGCTTGTGGGTATTCCGCAATATGCCTTGACCGGCTGTATTTTGAGAAACTACATCAGCCTCTTCCTCATCTGCTTCAAACTCAGAAAGTGAACTGTCGCCGTCAGTATCGCTAGAATCTTCACCTTCGGACGAAGTCTCGTCGCTGTCATCTGAAGGTGAAGAAGTACCACTAGCTTCATGTTCGATTAATAAGTCTAATTTTATGTTGTTGTTTTGAAGATCCAATGGCAATTTTATAAGTTGAGCGATGGCATTTCCTTTCTTTTGTTCATTGGAGATTAGCATTTCAATCGTTTTCCAGTCCATCTGCTGATCAACTAATGTTCTTACAGCAGCCTGGGCCTCTTCAACAACATCTGCATTGGCAATAATCGTATGGCCTCTAGTTTCATTTTTTGTCTGAACATCTACAAGAGCACAAATTCTTTTGTAGTTATCCAGCTTTGCATCTTCCAGTCTCTTCTTTGCTTGATGTTCTTGGTTTTGTATACGTAGAGCATATTTGGATGACTCAATACTGGAGTAAAATTCATCAACAGTTTGGTTGTACTCCCCAGCAATTTCTATAACTCTACTTTCTCTGCTGTCACCATCGCCTAAGAACGGAGTAAATGGATGGAATTGCTCATAAACGAATTCGGTTCTACTATCTCCCTTTCCAGCATCATAAAAAGGGTTTCTCTTAGAAACGATAAAACCTTTCTGGCAGCCAGATCTTAGGAGGTTACTGACTTCTTTTTCGGAAGCATGCAGCAGATCGGCAATCGAATCGACTTTATCTCCGACCTCAAGGCACGAGGTATTCGGAGGAATACCCGCAACGTTGAGATTTCTAGAGATTAAGTCAGAGGACAAGTGAGGCTCATGAAGGAATAACACTTTGTGAATAGGTGGCACTTTTGGCATTTTACCTTTATTACTCAACTTAACAGTTGATTGAGCCAAATCTCCAGCATCCTTGAGCCATTCAGCCACCTGGTCGGCGGTATAGGTCTTAGGTGTTGGTAGCTTGATGGCTGTGTCTTGCAGAAAATTTTCATCAAACATCTCGTAGGTCTGGCCAACTTTGTTCTCATGCTCATGAACAACTCTCTGAAGTGCTATAATTTTGCGTTCTGAATCGAGCAAAATAACATTACCAGCACTAAAAAACTCTAGCACCAGGAAGAACTGACCATCGCTGAATGCAAGGACTAAAATCCTGTCATTTGGAACCCTTTTTACCGTTGTTAAACGTTTTGACTTCAAATGCTTACGCAGTTTGACTACGAAACCTGATGGAACGGGAGGAATTGGCCTATTGAACTCAGTTAGATGTATCCTCAATCCACAGTCGATAATCGCGTTCAGCTTGGAGTCTGGTTTGTTGAATTTTAGCAAAAACTGGCGACTTGAATCAGCAATGTTGTAAATATTGGAAAGCCTGTAGCTTTCTAATTTAGACTTTAGCTCTCCATAAAGGATCTGCAGATCCAAAGAACTTATTCTCTGTTTCATCACCTCGGCCCTTGTGCAGAATTATGAAGATGTTGGTTTGGAGTGATTAAAGTGAATAAACTGCTAAAACTTAATTTTTGCAGCTTTATTGATGCAAGATTTCCAAAACCTACTTAGCCCAATAAAAAGAAGTATGTCTTCTCTCAATGGAAGATGGAGCTAGATGGGTTTTCGAAACTAACCAATATCATATCACGCGATATAGCGTAGCGAAGATCTGACACTTAAACAATGTGCTTGTGTATGGTGTTCTTAGATGTGCTGCAGTCACGATCTAAGGGATTTTGCACTTCTCGCAATGAAAGATTTTTGCACTACCGAGATGGTACTTAGCAGTTGCGCAATGGGAACAAGCTTCGTGAAAGGTTGTTCACGAACTTCGATGACGTGGCATAAGCGAAGTCATTCACCTTCATCGAGGTGCGATTGAGAAAAGAACGTCAAGCCAGCGCACGGGTGAACCACATTACTTAGCATCTAAGATTTTGAGGCCGCGAAACTTGAGCCAAGGAAGATATTTCCTGGTCATGTTGGCGCTGATATTGACAAGCTTACAACATATAGTAGTCATGAGGATATTAAGAGCTTATTAGGTTAGTGATACAATCTTTTGCGAAGGTGAAGTAATGAGGTTTCTTACCACAGAAGGAAAATTCCTAATTTATACACTGCATAACTGAAAAGGTCGATTTGAAACCAAATGCCAACGTGTTACCAACAACGGCTGATCTTGTGGCATGACGGTCAATTTGATACTTGCAAATAATGAGAAAAGTTGCAAACGAGACTATTCGCGAACAATAGGAAGTGAAGGTAAAGCAGGCAATTTGTGCTGACCTTCAAGTGCTACAACATTGTTGGAATTCCACGCGGATCATGTCATAGAATGAATCACGCGAGTAAAATGACATAGTATTATAAGGTGATATTAATGGCTTTTTTAGCCCTCGCCGCTTAATATTACTTCAGTGAGGTTATTTGCTATAACGTTAAAAGAAATATTGTGTTGTTAATTGATTATTACTTTAATATGAAGTTGCTAATGCAAATCTCTCCATGGTTTGCTCCTTCTGTTAAAATTACGATATCAACACTTGGAATAAACCGTCGGGATTTATAAAATTGTTTGGATGACGAGTTACGCTACTAAGACTCGTTCAAGCCTGGATTACTGACTGCAACAACCTGGGTTTCCGGATGCAGTAATAGAAAACAGAGTTACTACAGGTGTCGCTGAATATTAGCATCTGAACTTCAGCATTCTTGCCTACCTAAAAATCTAATATAGCTTTATCATTTTACAGCAACGTCGTAATCAAAAGTCGCCAATTTTTTACTATAATGTATACTTTGCTAGTTGTTTTTCTAACCTGCCACTGTATTGCAGCCGTTAATATCTTCTCTTGCAATTAGTTTCAACTCCCAATTGTCGACAATTACATATTGTTTCCACGCGGCAGATCAAATGAATGGCTCAATCTTTTCTTCGACCAAGTTCCAAAGTTCAAGGTCTTTACCTATCACCATGCCACGTGTAATATCGCTCCTTGGATCGTGTACTTCTCCAAAGGGTACAACATATGCACCCTGGTCATCGGTGGTCAAGTCTGACGAAAGAGCTGCATACAATTCAGAGTATGCTCCATAAATAACCTTGTAACATATTCTCTTGATCATAAACCGGGACACTGCACCCCACTCTCGCGTCAGATCGGTCGACAATAGTCCAGGGAAGCACGAAACAGAAACACAACCGTATTTGCTAGCATCATGGGTTTTTGCCCAAGCACTGGCTTGATAAATGTTGGCTGCTTTAGACTGTCCATATAGTGAACCTGCAGATGGTCTATCTCTGGTCTTGACGTTTTCGAACGAGGGGTTGGCCCAGTGAATACCAAAATCAGGAAAAGCATTGAAATGGGATGCAGAGCTAACCCACACAATACGCTTTAACTGATCATCATTCTTGAGAAAAAGCGGATCCAAGAAATGCTGTAGTAACTGAGGGCCCATTGTGTTGACGACAAACATCGCTTCCCCACCTTGCTTAGAGGTTCCCTTATTGTGGGGGGCCATAAGTCCAGCATTGTGAATGATAATGTTGAGAGCTCTTCCAGAAAGAGCATCTTCGATCTTGGCTGCTGTAGGTTTGATGGTTGTCAAGTCCGCTAATTCACACCCACCGACGATGGTGATTGATCCGTCTGAGGTTTTCGCGCTTTCCAAAATTTTATCGCGCGCTTGCTGGCCCTTTTCCAAATTTCTGACCACTCCAATCACATCACAGTTTGCGGAAACCAATAATTTACAAACTTCAAAACCAATGCCAGTATTCATTCCTGTGACAATAGCTGTCTTACCCTTGAGGTCCGGATAGTTTCCCGGTAAAAACTGGGGCTTATTCGGACGAAGCATATAAAAGAGTTCTTTGAGACTGTGCCACTGGCTCTGGTTGGCGGTTTCCTTTGTCATTGACGATCTAATTCCTTGGGGTTGCTTGCTTCCATTAGAGATGTTTAACTAAATCTTTGGCATTTTATACTTGAATCAACACTCCGCCAGATATTGCACTCAAATCAATTTGCTCTTACGCTCGTCTAATTCTATTGATAAAGAGGTTTTTAGGCGAACCGATACTTTAGTAATCTATAAGATAGACCGAAGGTATAGTTGATTGCGAAGTTGACTGCGAAGTTAACTTACGGATTTGTTTACAAAATTGTTTACTGTGCGAGGTCGATTCTTGAATGTAACTAATAAGGCATCCGCTTCCGTCCAAAGGCATCTTTCCGGAAGTTTAAACGCCCTAAGGGTCCGAAGAATAGAAACTTCTAAAGTTGAACGTATTCGGCTGCGGAAGATTAACCATCAACCTTTTTTCCCAGCCTTCACCAATGAGTAGTGATTTTTTACGAAATGGCAATATTTGCCCATCTCGTTTCACGAATGCGACCCCGCTTTGGTTTATTCTAAAACAGGATCGTAGAGCACTATGACAGAATGATACAGATTGACATCCTGAATTCCACGGTGGAATGAAGTAATAACCGCGAACCAAACCTCTGGGCAACGACAATTACTCAAGCATTACTAATGCCTCACTGCACCCGGTATTAATTACTACAAATTATGTTAGTCAGTGCTTGGATTACCCAACCGCGCTTCCTTCGTTAAAGAAATTATATAAATACGAATGGTGTACTCCAGGTGTTGAGGTCTGCTCTCCCATCTAGGAGAACCACGGAGGGATTTATATAGCCGAATTCACTAGTAATAATCTATTAAGTAACACAATACGTCTATTGACTACCTCACCAATAGCCGCACTGGATCCACATTAGGTGATAGATATCCAGAAAGCCAATAATTTTCTATCTCCTGCTAGAATGTCGCGAATAAAATGTATTCATGAGTTGAGTTTTCAAAATACTTGTACCATAGCTCTACAAAAGTGCAAAAACCTCACCAGGATGAAACAGACCAAAATATTAAAGGAAAGGTATAAGTACCTTGCCTTCGATGAGCTAGCTGATCACGACTCGCTTAACTTACCAAGCATAATAGCCATAAGACTAAGTACAATTGAACCAGCAAGAGGGCAAGGACTATTTCAGGTTCCGTATTTATTATATCTGACGTGATGAAGGTTTCCTGGGTTTCATCGGGTATCTAGCAATAGTGCAGAACTAGAACGATAAGTGGACTTCGTGGCCAAGCTGGTTAAGGCGTGCGACTGTTAATCGCAAGATCGTGAGTTCAATCCTCACCGAGGTCGTCTATTTTTTTTGCAGGCCTCTTGCCGTATTAAAAGTGAAGAAAAGTAGTTGTAGTTCATTGATTGTTAATTTAGTCCTGATCCTACGTCAACCTCAGCCAAAGAAAAACGTAGCTTATAAAATCGTCAATGAATGAAGTACAACCTACAGGAATCCAAACAGTGGCCAAATATCTCAATACTAATCCGAACGTCAAAGTAATTTTTTTAGTAGGAGCCGGAATTTCAACGCCCTGTGGCATCCCCGATTTTCGATCTCCAGGAACTGGCTTATATGACAACCTAGCGAAACTGAACCTTCCATTTGCAGAAGCCGTTTTTGATATAGAATTTTTCAGAGAAAATCCTAAGCCTTTCTACACACTGGCTAAGGAGCTTTACCCTGGCAACTATGAGCCCTCCAAGTTCCACCATCTTATGCGTATTTTCCAAGACAAGGGCCGACTGCACAGGGTTTACACTCAGAATATCGACACGTTGGAGAGAAGCGCTGGAATTTATCCCAACAAGCTCGTAGAAGCCCATGGCTCATTTGCTCACAACCATTGTATTGACTGTCACAAGGAGTACTCTCATGAATTCTTCAAGCAAGTGATGTCTGAGGCAACTGAGAAATTCGCCCGATGCGCAAATTGTAAGGGGCTTATAAAACCTCAGATCGTATTTTTTGGCGAAAACCTGCCGTCCCGCTTTTTTTCCATTTGGGATAATGATGTTAAAAAGCTAGACGAAAACTATATTGTCATCGTTGCGGGGACATCGCTAGCCGTTTATCCTTTCGCATCCTTACCCATCGAAGTACCGAAGAATGTAAAGCGGGTCTTGGTCAATCTGCAGAAGGTTGGCGACTTTCAATCCAATCCGAGAGCATCAGATGTCATTTTCAAGGGCTCATCAGAGTTAGCTGCGGAGGAGTTGGCGAAAGAGCTGGGATGGTCAGATGAGTTAGAAGCTCTGTTCGAGGCTTCTTCGAGAAGAAAACAGCAAGAAAAGGAACAGGGTATTTCTGTTGCTTCAGAGGACGAAGAAGAGCAATTGAGTAATGTGGTTCACGAACTAGAGCTAATGACCTTGAAGCGCGAACATAATGAGCCTGATGAGCTAAGACAAGATGAGACTAAGGCTAAAGGTGTAGATAGGAAGGAAAGTAAAAAGGACGATAAGGGGAAGAAAGAGGAGCAGAAAGAGGAGCAGAAAGGGTCCCGGAATAGTTGATTCGAACAACGTATTACAAATTGATTGGTGATATTATATAGCCTGGAAATAGCATCTATAATGAAGGTCCCAACACAACCATACCGTTTCTCTGGCACGTGTTGTTCAGTCGATTCGGCGTTCGACGATGATGTCGCCTGGTGTACATTGTCGTTCAGCGATCGCTAGCTATGTCTCTGGATTACCATGCAACTGAAAACAACAGAAGTTCATACAAATGGGCCAAGACATCGTCATTGCCCCGGTAGAATCTAGTGGTGTAAAAAAATTCGACTCCCACTTACGAGAGTAATTCAGCATTTCGACAATGGCTTAACCCAGTCATGGAATTGATTTGACGGGCCGCTTCAGTCGCCAGAAAGAATCAAATGTGCAATGTATGGTCGCATTCTTTCCACGTCCTTGTAGTTAAATGCCAGAGGTACCTCTTTGCTTAAATAAAGGGCGTTAGTGCAGACATACACCCCGCAGTCAAACCCATTTGGCTGCTGAGGACAATTTTCGTGGATGAGCTCAAAATCTCCGCCTAAGGCTTCTTTGCTTTCCTGTATTACGTAATTCTGGAGATCTTTCAATATTGCGAAACTCATAGAGGTTGGCCCACTTGACAGAGAGTCTACATAAAAGATCTTTCGTCTGCCAATATCAATAACACCAAGAGCCCAGTGGGACTGGTTTAGATTAATTGGAGCAAACACTTTGTCCAAGTGTTGAATATCTGCCTTCTTTCTTTTCATCCACCTTCTGACACCCTGATAGCCATTACGTGATAGGGACGTATAAAAATACGAGTTGAATGCGATCGTGCGCGCGGTTGTGAGCTCAATATGTTTCATGAAAAACTCTATTATTATGTCGTTAAGCCATCTATTTGGCGCTAGAGTCTTGAAATCATGAACCTTCAATTCGATGCTATGCTTATTCATCACGATGCCATTGTCATGCCGGCGTATCGTATCTTTAACACTTTGCAGATCAGAATTTGTGAGTTGAGGAACTAATGTCCTTAGGTTTTTTCGTTTCTCCCTTACTTCTAGCTGAATTCTCTCTCTTTCCTCCTTCAATTTTTTATAGCTCTCAAACTCCTCTTTGAAAGTCAATACAGACGTGTCAAATTTAAAATGATGCCCGTTAAAGGGCTCACTTTTCATTTCATTCTGCGGTATTTTCCGTTCTCTGACGATAATCAAGTCATCGTTGTGGTCTACTCGCAGGCTCTTATTCAAAATGGCTTTGATCCTCTCCGTTAAACCAACCCATGTCTTGTTATATTGCTTAAGTTCCAGCTCTCGAAGGAGGAGTTGCTCATTTTTGTGACTTTCGATTAAATCAGGGGCCTTGTATTGGCCGTTGTATACCATGCGCAGATAGGAGATTTCTTCTACTGGACTCCTTGCAGTTACTAGTCTGGAAGCCTCATGGTTGGCTTTTTTGTTCCTCTTCTTGTGAATGAAGGTGCTACCATATGGTACGTGTTCAGAGTGTTGCGTGATTTGAATAGGTTCCTTGTAATCCCACTTAAACGGATCTTTGCATGTAGAAAAGATGATGTTTCCCCCTTTCTCCGGTGTAATTGAATTGTTTAATTTCTCCTCTAGATGCTGTATGCCCTCCATCCTTATGGGTTTCTGAGGAGTCTTGTTCAAGAATATTTCCGGGTCATTCACAGACCTTGCTTTCTTATTTGGTAGAAGTGAGGTATCAGAGTATTCCCTCTTGGTATGTTTTTCTTTAGATGGCAATTTTACTCCCCTTGGCGTAGTGTCACCCTGGCCGTCATCTGGACGGTCGGACTGCACATGGGGAATGCCCACTATTGCCATGATAGCTCTACCAGCGTATAAAAAAACATCTTTCAAATCTTGGTAAAGACCTGGTGTTTGTTCCGAATCCTTACCTGTATTGGTGATCATCGCGTCATTGCTTTTATTGTACTCAACATTTGCACAGTAGTCCCCGGTGTTCATTTTTCTGCGGGGACTGAAGACTGTGGGACCATTTGCAAAGCTAAACGTCGCTATATTCGAATAAGTTGGCCTGTGGTAGTCACCAGCTTTTCGTCTTTTAAAATTAGATTTTGAATCCAGATCGAGCATTAAACCAAAGCCTCAAAAACAGCTCGCTTGCAGAAATTAAATCGTGTTCCTTTATTTCTTAAATCTGATGTGATGTGTATTGGGCTGACAACTTCATCAATAAATCATCCCAACGCCAAAAAGATCACTTTGTACATTTATGTCACTTATTACCTATAGTGCTGAGATAGGTATGGTTAGTATATCAAATCCACCATTCGCGCTGAAACATGAATCCCGTGTTCCTCACAGCCAGGAGCATTATAGAACATCCTTAACACCGTACTGATGCCATTTTATAATGAAAACCCACCTTACTCATTATGATCCATAATTTACGTAGCTGCGGCCTGTTCCTCGATATCAACTGGCAAAGAAAAAGTCAAGCAGTAATGAAAGTCGCTGCACTCAAAAGACATTAGATAGAGAACTTACGTTTATAGAGTAAAGCAAGAGCTTATTCCCGACTGCTTAGTTCAGATAAAGGTCAAGTGGTCGACAATCAGCTGTAGTAGTGCTAGCAGTAATACCAGCGCCACGTGGTGGCAGTTTGCCGTACATGCCTTATGGCTGCGAATTGTGTGTTCAAGGCTTTTGGCCTAACACCATCGAAAAAATCAACTGTTGAATATACTTGGCAAGATATGGCAACCGGCCTCCCTCGGCAGAAGATTCGGAAATTTGACCATGCCTCTTTTGGGCAGCATCTCTAAAGGTGATAACAAAGTTAACCACAAGCGTGAGCACAACGACAGTCGCAATCAGCAGGGGACCCAAAGGCGCATCCAAATGCTTTCCACTTCTAGCTTGAATTGCATCCAACCTCCTATTGTAGGTATAATATGACCACACACCGGTGAAGATGGTGATGCCAAAATAAATGTAGGCGACGAATCTCGCCAATTCAGGATGTTCAGCTTTTCTAACTGAATTATAGATCGAAAAAGTTAATACACTCATCAAGGTCGTAAGTGATAACCATCTATTGAAGGTTCTTTCGTTGGCTAACCACACCTTTGCCTCTACCTTCACCGGGCCCGCGTTTTTTAGGTAGGAGGTTGGCTTCTTGACGCCTGGAGGTAATTCTACTTCTTGATCTTCGGAGTCAACATCAGTAAGTTTGCCGGTTCTGCCGACTAAAACATCCAAAAGGTTGGTGTTACGCTTGCGCCTTCTCTTGATCACAGTCGTCGGTTGGGCGGCCTCATCGTCAGAAGATTCTACATCCTCTATATCTGGTTCCCTTTCTTCGAATTTAGGGGAGCCTCCTGCAGTGACAGATCCATTAGGCTCGCTGGTGGAACCTTGAACAATAGATAAGCGCTTGAGTTTAGCAAAGCGAGCCTGATTGGCCTTTTGTTCTTCCAACTTCTTCTTCTCTTCCTCATATGCTTGCTTAGGGTCCTTTCTGATATCGCTTTCCGAGTCTGGGAGCCAGAAGGGCAGCAGATCTAAGTTTTCGTCTTCTCCAAACAGCGAAGCTACACCCTGAGCGTATTTCGAAAAATTGGCAACTTCCTTCACTAGATGGGAGTTAGTTAGATCCTCCACCCATTTGGCGTGTTTGCCTGGTAGCTGTGCTTGTAAGTTCTGCTTATCCTTATTGGTAGATTCTGTCACTGGGTTTCTAATCCTAATATCCAAGATAGCATACGGAAATTTGGAACACTCTCCTGATCTTAAAAACTTCAGAGGGTTTGGAATATTAGTGTCGATATCGGACCTATGCCAGCTCCTTGGATCTCTAATTGGCTTGCTCTCATCAAAACAATCTTCTCTGATAAACATAAGATCCGAGTCGATGCTAATCCTGATGCGATCATCGCCTGGAATTTGGAAAGCGGTCCTCGTATACATGGTCCTCAACACTGGTTGTAGTTCATGTTCAAGCACGAATTGTTGAATGGTGTCGAAGTTCCTGCTCAGCTTGTTAGCCTCCGCATCTGCTGAACCGCGATCTTTGAGTTTTTTCAAACTTTTTTCCTTGAAGTCCTGGTCGCCATTGAAGATAAAACCATTGATAAATTTAGGTTTCAATTTCAATCTGGTTTCTTCAAAGTCAGAAATACCAGTATTATTGTCCTCAATCAAAGTTCTCTTTTCCAGGAAAATATCTGGTTTATCGGCCAGTTTTCCGGTCCACCTCAACCTAAGGGTAGGGTTGGAACTCGTTTTTAGGAGTTTGTTGTTGTAAAGTTCAAATGAATCATTATCGAAGTAGATAGCCCTCACAACAGGGTCATAACTCTTAGTTATGATTGGATCCACGTCAGAGACACCGCTACTACTAGAAGGAGCATTCAAAGACACATCTGAGTTCATGATGGACGACTCTACTCTATCAATCAAATCGCTGTTTTCGTTGGGTGGAGAAGCGTACACTAATACTGGCAAATGTCTCAAAATTCTAGTTTTTACCTCCATAACATTGTCGGGATGAATCCAAAACGTGTAACTTTGAAATGAGCTCTCTTCGTGGTTTGTAACGCTGGACAATTTGGCAGAGTTAGCCAGGGACGAAGAAACTGTGACTGAGTTTGTGCGCAAGATGTTGTAAAGAAATGAGATTTTGTATAGCAGGGGTGAGTACTCCTCGGAATTGAATGGTAGTTCCTTCAATCGGACTTGCAGCAACGACTTGACCGATGGATATTTTGGGTGAAGCTTGTCGTGCTTTTTGACGATTTTGATGAAGCCGGTGTAGTTGACTCTGCAGAAGTTATCGAGTTCCTGAGCTTCGCTCAAAGAGTCCTCGAGCACGTTCTGGAAGCTTTTGAAATCGAGAGTCCGAATTGCTTCCTCGTCGTCTGTTTTGCGTTCCAGTTGGACGAGTTTCTCCATGATCGAGTTGTATTTGGAATTCTGGAAACTGTAAACTTTTTCCAGCTCTGCGTCTAGGACAGCGACGAACTCAGATTCGTCCTTTTCGGTCCATCTACTTTGGCCGCGGTGGGACTTCCTGCCTGTGAATTCCGGCGTATCAATGACTGACTCTTTCAAAAGCTTCTTCAGCTTTTCATAGTCCATGTATGAATTCTTCCATGGTAGGTACATCTGGTTTGCCAAACGCACTCCAAAAAGCATTTTTGGGCAAGTATTTGGTGTCTCTGTTTAGAGACGTCTCGGACTATTCGTTCGCGGATGCTCAGGAAATGGTAACGTTCTATCCCTTCCAATTTCTTGCGCACTTGATCCTTGTAGAAGTATTAACTGGCAAGGCAGTGCGTAAGTGATCTGACAACAGTGTAGCAACCAGTTTGCAGTCGTTCTCCATTTTACCCATTTTTCTTTAGCTTTATATGTAATTAAGGCTTCCCACGTGTGGTCCAAACGGAAAGGAAGCCATTAGATGAGACGTATAAAAAGAGCGCGATAAGCGCGATATGGAGGAGACACTCTACCATAGTGAACAGCGAACAATTACGGCGACTAGTATCGAAAAGCTAAACGGCTTCTTATCCGTAGACAATATACATTTATGTACAATATACGCTCTAAATTTCCATAAAATTTCGCCTTTACTTCTCACCTCACCTAACAACAGTTCGATTTAGAGTTCTGTCCCGACGAACCAACGTTGACGTTACCGTCGCGTCCCGCGTTTCCGACAAGTTTTTCGCTGTCAATTTTCTCCTGGATCAGTTTGGCTAGCAGAAAGAAAATATCATTGACGTTGGTGTCGTCCTTGGCACTGGCCTCGACAAAAGGGATGCCCAGCTCCTTGGCAAGCGCTTCTCCCTGATCGGTAGTTACTGCACGTGTGTCCATGTCGCTCTTGTTACCAACCAGCAACAGCTGTGCCTCGTCGTTTGCATGCTGGTTGACAGTGCTAAACCACTGCTTGATATTGGCGAAAGTACGTTCATCCGTGACATCGTATACCAGTATTATGCCCATAGCACCACGGTAATAGGCTGTTGTGATGGTTCGGAAACGTTCTTGGCCAGCCGTGTCCCACAATTGTAGCTTCACCTTCTTACCATTGATATCGACGGTCTTGATTTTAAAGTCGATTCCGATTGTGGTGATGAAGGAAGGGCTGAACTTGTCTTCTACAAAACGCACCAGCAAACATGATTTTCCCACGCCAGAGTCGCCCACGAGTAAAATCTTCATGATAGAGTCGTAACTCTTTACGTTTCCCGACGACGAAGAAACGGTCCTTATTCCTGACATACCAAAGTTTGTGAAAGTTTACTAGTCGCTTTTTTACGTATCGATAACGGACGACAGGAAGTCAATACAACCGTTTGAAACAGGTTCTGTAAAGCCTTAAAAAGTGTACTTCCTCTAATCCCCACAACATACAAGGATAAGACAAATGGAGTTCAGAAATGGCGAACTTTTAGAAGTGATTCGTACATAAGTATTTGATAAGATAGAACGACAATAGAAAACTCAAATCAGGCCGGTCCTCTGCTGAGAAACCATGCGTAACTGTAGATTTGTATAGTTGCAAGCATATTTAAGAAGTAGGGTGATTAGGGTGATAAGGGCGCATGGCACCCATGTTCAAAAACTGCTTTGTATTTTTTTACGCGTAATAACTTCTCCACAAAACACCTTCTAGATCTTCAAGTTCCTCTGGCGTGAAAGCGACCCTGTCGAGATGCCAAGTATCTGCCCGCACTTTTTTGAAGTCACTGATAATTTCCTTTGCTGCGGCTCCAGACATCCCACTAGTTCGGGCCCACGAAGACAAGCTACTTAACTGGGGTGGTATCCATTTAGGCAGAGGAAAAGCATATGGAAATGCGGAAATCACTGCACCCAGCCCGATTACAGAGCTGTGAATCTTTGTATCATTCTTAGATAAAACTTTTTTATCTGTAAAAGACTGAGATCCTAACCCGCGGGCAAATTGATTGATTAATTCTGCAGGTTTAGTGACGTCGCTCAGTGTATGAATAATTCCGGACAATGCCTCTGCAGCACGTAAGCGAACCTCCACAAACTGTTCGTTGTAGATGTGCTTTACAACAAACTGCAAAATGCACGCCTTTTGGTCTTCTGACAGTTGCAGCATATTTTTCGAATAGAAGTTTTCCACAAACACCAGCTGCACACGCAGTTCGTGGGATGTACGCAGTTCCATATTCTCGATGACTCTCATGAAAATCGCCATGTACTCTTTTCTAAGCGACCAAAATGATATCGCCACGTAGCAAGCTGTGGGTTCCAAGTTTGCCAAATTGCAAACATCCTTCATTCTAATCAAATTTATCAGGAAAGGAGCCAAGTAATGTTCCAGGTACAGAACCAAGACTACACTATTGAGTCCTTTCATCAGTTCCAATACAAAATTTAGCATTGTGGCTGCCATATAGTAATACCGGGTCCTTAAAATTTCGTGGGCTGGTAAATCAACAATTGCTTGCCTTTCGATTTCTATGGTAGTGAAAGCGTCTTTTAGTTTCTGATCAAATTGTACCGGAATATTTCTAATCATACGCCCAAGGCCGGTTTCATCCGACGTATATTCAATCAGCGCACGAACGGAAGGGAATGAGGGACAGAGCTGACTTTGCAAAACTGTCGACAGTAATTTGGAGATCGACTGCCTTACCTGGTCATAGGGATGATCAATAACCAGTGATGATAAAACTTGGTCAGCTTGAGGCGTTCTAAAGTCCAAACTTAATAGTAGGTTCCTCAGAAGTGTGATTTTTGAAGCTTGGTCAGCAGATGAGTCTGAGCTTGTATCCAATACGTCTTTGATTTCAAATAGTTTCTTGTACAACGGAACACATCTCCTTAGGTCTACTGACGTTGGGAGCCACCAGCACAGAATCGACCATATATCTACTGCATCTTGATTTAGTTCGTGATCCAAGCATGTATCCAGAAATTCAGTCAAAAATATATCTCTTTTCTCAAGATCTAATTCCGACGTCATCTTCGAAGCTACGATCAAACCAGCCATTATCTCAACTGACATGATCATCGAAGCTTTATCACTTTTATCATACAGACATTGGCACAACTCAAGTAAGTCTTGATAGCACATACTTGCGCAAGAATTGGTAATCAAGGCAACCAGTAGTCCAAAAAACTCAATGTTGCAACTGCTGAATATTCCCTTGTTCTCGTTATCTTGAATCAGAACTCTGCAGATTTCATGAACCCACTCTTTGGTCATATTCTGACCAAAAGCTCTCAAACATTCCGTTTCCTTGGCTCTTAGAGTGAAAATAGAGCTACAAGAGCTCTTGATCACTTTCAACTGCCTTCCCCATGCAACGTAACCAACATACGCCTTGGAATCAATGTAAAAATTAGGTTTTTGAAAGTTTTGTATTTCGAGCACAAATCTCTTCCCAAATTCGTCATCGCTGGTATCAATAATCTCCAAATTGTTTTTCAGAAAGTTGAAGTCGAATGCATTTCGTAAGTCATAGTCACAGTCTCCAAGAGATATAACCTTGTTGCAGATGTTTAAAAAGTTCTTGATCGCCAAATGAATCATGCTAGGGTGTTTCGTTTCGGTTAACTTAACAATTTGCGGCAATATGTGCTTATCAATACTCAACTCTAGGCTGGACTGCAACCTTGACGTCAGTTTCATGATAACAATAGGAACCTTCCACCCAAGATCTTGTTCTGAGTCCAAGAAGGTCATCAAATAACTTTGAAGTTCATCTAACAGTGAAATAAAGTATTGACGCTTCGAATCCTTGGCCTTCAGAACTGCCATCACCTGTCGCGACACAGAAGCATCCGCTGGTTTCAGCTCTTCAACTGCCGTCAAGTCCATCAAGCAAACGCTGGAGGGAATTTTTAGGCAGATTGAAATATCTGTCATTATCTTTTCAGCATATTTTGATACACTGAAGTCCGTGACGCGACACGCCTTCATTAACATACCCAGAAGCTGTCTAAGATTCACATAATCAGACATAATCTTTCGATGAATTTTTTTGATGAGGAGAAGTTCCAGTATGACTTCAGTCTTCTTGTGATCCCCTTGCTCTAGGGTGGTATCCAGCGCACTGAGTATATATCTCATCACAATGGGGTATGAGCCTACTAACTGTTTCATAGCCAAAACCAAGCAGCCTTGAGCTGGTTTGAAAATATTTGGATATAGAGACATCGCAAGGTTTAATATGTCCCTCAACAATACCCTTTCTAATTTTGATGGAATCCTATTGGTGGAATGGAGAAGAACACGAGCCTCATGTAAAGTGTGCGCTTTCGATGCTAGACATGTCCTTGTGTAAGGTTCGTAGACGTGTGAGAGACTCTGAATATTCTCTAAAAATTCCATATCCAACATCGATGCAGGTTCATCGTTGAAGATTGTCTCTTGTCCTACGTCAGTAAACCAGACTTTGATTCCATGCAACAAGATTTTGAACAAAATAGTGTTGTCTTCAAAATTGGCAGAAAAGAATTTGAACATGTGGTGAAGAAGTGAGCCAGTTTTTGAGCGGATCGAATGTATCTTCAGATACGTCGGGTTGGCCATCTTCTTATGGGGGTCCGAACCAAAGAAGTAGTTGCAACTGAAAATGTCCAAATCTCTGAAAACCGGTGTCCCACTAATGCCCAATTCCGTAGAATGGCCGTTATGCTGATATCCAGGCTCGGGGGTCGCAATGCCAGAAGGTACATTAGACGATGCTTCTTCGTTAAAAAAAAAGTCGCCCACATTGCCGCCCTCGCCAATGTCAGTTATATGTATCTCGTCCAGGCCATCTTCCGACAGATCGACAGATGTATCAGCTTCCGAATCGGCGCCTGAGTCGCTTTTAATATGTTCCACGTCTATATTGAGCTCTCCAGCATCACACTTTTTGTCCCTTATGCTTTTTAGCAGGAGTAGTTTGTTCTTATCAGAGTCTTCTGGCAGAAGCACCGTCTTGTGTTTGTTGTAATCAGCGTCGAACAGTAAACTTGAACCAGACAATGTGTGTGTTATAATAAGGATATATTTTTTAAGCCTATCGCTGTAAGCTGAATCTTTAAGAGGCAACAACATCATGTCGTTGATTTTTTGAGAACAGTAGTCTGTGAAATCTTCTAACAGCTCTGTGGCAAACTCGATTTCTTTCTCCGTTGGGACGTGCCACTCAAAAATTGTTGTCTCCTTCGAAAACCTTCTACTATCGAATTGCAAGCCTCCCCACTTTTCATCCCCAGAAATATGACAATCCTCAGTGAAAAGCCGATAATCAACCACCTCAGTTGAAGATAGACTCGTCAAAACATTGTGCAAGACCAGGGACGTATGGACATCGAGCGGAGGATTGGAAATTTTGTCAAAGATGTAAAACAGCAACTCTTTCAGTTCTTTTTTGTAATCTAGCATGGACGAACGGGACTGCCTAACAATGTCGCTCAAAGCTGTCAAATAAGTAAGCAGCTTCACATCGCGGTGTTGGATCTCTGATGAGCTCCTGATAGAGCCTGCCCCCTTTTCGATTTGATCTTTTATGTTAAATGCCAAGTTGGAAAACATTTTTCTAGCCAGCTTAGAATCTCTTCTAACCGTTGCACCCAGCGGTATTGTGATAAGTTCATAATTAGGCTCCTTTTCTTTGAAGTAATCGTTATCCCAGAATATTCTTTCCAATACATCAGCGAAATGCCTGAACATTGAAGCAGACATCGACTCGATCATTATCATCGTTGTTTGGTTTAATTTGCTGATGAATCCTTCTTCCAAGTCACAATCAACAAGCTGAATAACTTTATTGAGATAAACATTAAGAATGTTCTCAAAAACGGTGGTCGAAGCTCTAAAGGCTTCGGTCAAGGCTTCTTCATCAAAATGAAAATCAGAGGATGAGTTCCCATCTTTAAGGAAATAGATATGTTCCTGAATGAATGGTAACGTATGCGACTCAAAAGTGAGGTATTCCTCCTCAGAAACCAAGTTTTCTAAAGGGATAAACGATGAGATAGAAACAATGCAATTTATGATGTTGCTCGTAAGAGGCAGATCATTAAAATCTATCTTGGCAACCAGCATAGAGAGTAGATTGGTGACGTGCACGCGAAATAAGGGATCCTGAATTATGAATCTGGAGGCTTTGGTGAATTGCTTGAGTGAAGAAACTAGACGGTGCACTGAGTGGATATACATGTCACCCAAAGAATCGTAAAGATCCAGGATAACCCTATCGAATAGAGCATTTTTATTTTTGCAGTCAACGTCCAACACGTAAGCTAGGCATGAAATGTAATAATTTGCCATGTCAGGATTTTTATTTTGAGCACCCAAGAATATCACATTGTAAAAGATATCCAAGAGGCGACTATGACAGCTGCTATCGAGCTTCAAATGTGTCCTAAACTTGCTCTTGATATTTTGCTCAAATTTGACTCTTTGATGGTACATCTTAATAAAACCATGAACAAACTTTGCGATCACTTTAGTCCAAGGACCTGTATTGGAGGGATGGACAAATGTTTCCAGCGATTTAACTAGATCCTGTAACTTGTCAAAAAAATTATCGCTATTAGATCCGTTTATGGAAAAGATCATTGGTCTTACGGTTCGGCTAAAAGAAATCACCTGAAAGTCATTTCTGAGATGGTTCTGAATTCTGTTGAAGATAAAACTTATCTGATCCTCAGTCAGAAGACCAAATTCCCCAAAAGATATTTTGCTAAGGCTCTCTAACCGTGGGCTTGCCTGTCGCAGTAATTTTGAATGAGCGTCCTCTATAATACACCCGACAAAATCGTAAAAATGTGTATCAAAGCCCACCGAGGGAGTGGTGGTTGTCCAAAGCGTGAATAAAAATGGAAAGTAGTCTGTGATGCTTGCATCATCTTGATAATGATAGGGAACAAATGAGGTGATAATAGGAAAAACGGCAAAAGCTGTCAATGGTGATAGACTACAGATATAGTGGTCCATCGTTTTCTTGAGAATATCTTTATCTTCATAGCCATAGAATGGTTTAGCTGTATGGCTGAGCTTCAGAAGCAACCTGAAAAGCTGGTTGTCGGTTTTACTGGAAATGTCGAAACGAGTGTATTCGGCGTCTGGTGAGGGCAAGAATTCGTCGAGAAAACTCTTCATCGGCCTGTAGTTGAGCCGCAATCCAGCACTGAGGAGCAGCTCAGTAAAGTTGGTACCTTCATCATTTGCGTTTACTAAGGCATCAAACAAATCGACGTACATGGGTCTGTAAACCTTCTGACCCTGAACTAGGGAGAGGCTGTAGAAAACCGACGCAAGAATTTTCCTTAAGCTGACTGGGAACTCGAAATGTAAACAATTTTTAAGCTCATTTGCCCAATGGTTGACGTTAACAATAGTTGCGGACTTGGCAGTGATTTTCCCGGTGGCGCTGAAGCTGAGTCCATCGGAGTCAACCATCTCGTCAAATTCTTCATCTTCGTCTTCGTCAAAGTTATTGATGTCATTAGAGGATGTGTCTTCGTCACTCGAGAGCCGAAACATGTCCGTACTCATAACCAGTTCATCGATCTCGGACTTGAGATCCCCCAGATCTTTGCTGGAAATGGATATTAGACCCTGTATATCCAACGAAGAGATTGAAATGTAAAAATTAACAAGTATGTGGCACAAATACTTGGCCTGCTCTGTATGCGTTTCTACGCGGTACGGGAGACAATCTTCCACAACAAATTCTCGTTTCACATCTCTACAAAACCATTTCGAACGCGGATCGTATATATGCTTCAAATGATCTTCTCTGTCCTCCATATAATCGATACTATAGTGCTGCAAACGTCTCTTTAAAATTTCAGACGAAGCGTTTTCTCCAAACTGCTGATGTGAGTTCAGTGGCGTCGCTGATCTGGGACGTTTTGAAGAAGACATATTAGCCAATTGAAGAGCGCTTTGGGGAAACTTTGCCTTCTTGGACTTGGAAAAGTCTGTTTCAGAGTTGGAACGGGCTGTTTTCATGTTTCTGTAGCTGCTTCTCGCCTTGGGATGAGGTATCCGGGGTGTTGGCGCTACTATATTATTGTGTAGTTCTTCCATACCAAAAAATTTACCAAGTATCCTGATCAAATCATATGAGAAGTTGGACAATCAACTTTTAAGAAGGAAACGTTTTGCGTATTATGCTTGGAAATTGGATTAAAGGTCCTTATAACATTATTAAAGTGAGGGTATTCGTATACTCTTTATATAGCTAGGTACCTCGTATGTTCTATGTGAGAGCTGACAGCTGTTGCCAGATTGTAGAGTGGAAGCCTCGTCAGGTGACAGGTACCCTTGCGGATAGAACAATTCGACCTCACTCTATTAATTTTCATGTTGCTTGTACCCGCTACCCCTACTCTGCGTAGTTCTCCAAGTTCAATGTCAAGGCTTTTGACGTATTTTGGCTTTGTTGTCTGAATACTCCAACCAGCGACTGCGATTTTTCAAACATGGTATTTATGAGCGAAATAACAATGAATTGTGGGTCTGTGCGTGCTTTTCTCTTGATGTAGGTTGCAATCCGCTCAACATTGGAAACATCTAAAGCCGCGTCGACTTCGTCGAGGATGAAAAAGGGACTGGGTTGGAAAGAGTTGATGGCAAACAGTAGTGCCAGCGCGGCGATGGTCTTTTCACCACCAGACAAATATTCCATGTCTTTGAACCTTTTCGCAGGGGGTGTAGCATGATACCTGACACCGGCCGAGTATGGTTCATCTTCATCCTCTAAGGTGAGACTTGCATTTCCGCCTGCAAGAGCAGCTGTCGAATTGGGGTCCTTCGTGAGCTCTCGGTAGACGCCATCGATTGTCTCGCTGACGTGGTCAAATGCCTTTTCGAAGGCCTCCTTTCTGAGTCTTCTCACCTTCGAGAACTGTTCATTTAATTGCTTCTCTGCCTCTTTGCTCTTTTCCGTTTCGTTAAAAACTTGATCGTACTTGACCTTCGCGTCTTCGTACCTTCCAGCTGCCTTTGAATTGGGTTGCAACACTGCAAGAAGCTCATCCAGTTCCTCAATACTTTTCTTAAATTGCTCTCCAGTTTCTTCGTCGCCTTGCTGACGCAATTTGCGACTTAGACCAGAGAATTCGATCTTTACTTTGTCTGCTGCGTTCAGGGTCTCATCATCAACTTTATCCAGCGAAATGACATCGAGAGAGGAAGAGCCTTCTGGAAGCTGGATATTTAGCATTTTGCAGTTCTTTAATGTGCCTGTTTTTTCGAGAAGAGCCTTTTCGATATTCTCCCATAGTCCTGCATGTCTATTCTTGCAGGAGTTTAGAGCATCGGTGAGCTCTGCAATGGTTTCCTCTAGAGAGTTCAATCCTAGAGATGTCTTACTGATCTCCAGTTGAGATTGTTCTAAGCGATTTTCTTCTTCTTTGATATGAGCCTCTTCACTGGCAATTTGCTGAGCAATTTTATTCTGGTTCGACTCCAGTGTCTCCATTTTTATTTTAGCCTTTTCGACTTCCACTTGAGCTTTTTGTTGGCGTTCTTGCGTCGACTTCAGCCTCTCGCTTTCAAACTCCACCTTTTTTTCAATGGTGGTTATTTGCATTTGCAACTTCCTTAAGTCCTCAGACTGCTTACGAATTACTTCCCCGGAGTGCGCTTCGTAGTCTGCTGCAGTGAAACCAACTTTCCTGCTAAAAGGAGCGTAGACGGAATTTTGAAGCTCTTTCTTCTTCCTTTCAGTTTGAGAAATCTTTTCGTTTTGATATGCAAGCCTACCTTGAAGTTCCTCGATTTTTGGCTTGAACTCTTGCTCTGCAAGATCCATTTGGTACTGTATCTCGATTTGCTTTTCTTTAAGCAATCTCTGAGAATGGGAGGCTTGAGTTTTCAGTTCTGTAACTTCAGCGCTTAGAAGGGAGAGTTTATTCTCAAAGCCCCGGATCTGTTCAAGGTCAGATCGAGCAGAAGTGGTCAGTTGGGCAATCTCATTAAGAAGCGCGTCCTTCAGAGACATCAGGCTTTGATACTCTTCTTTGTCCCATCTATTTCCCGAGTTCTTTGACACACCACCAGTCATTAAGCCTGCTTTGTGTACGATAGAGCCTTCCATGGTAACCAGTTTAGACTTGATACCTTGCTTCCACCTAAGATCTTTGGCAATTGTTAGCGAATCACAGATGATAGCATCCGAACAAACGTATTGAAAGGCTCGCTCTAGCTCAGGCTCGTATTCAATAGCATCTATTGCTAACGTGCAGCCTTTCGCTTCACCGAATATCATCGAAACTTTGTGGACAGCAATAGTATCCAGGGGAATAAAGGATATAACGCCAGAACGCTGCTTTTTCAGAAATGACACGCACTGTTGAGCAACTGATAAATTGTCCACTATCACTGAATCGAAATTCATGCCAAGTATGGTCGAAACGGCAACTGCATATTTGTCCTTCTTTGGGTGACATAAGTCGTGGACAAGACCTCTGACCCCAGGAAACAGTCTTCTTAAAATTGATACATTTTCTCTGAGCTTTCGTTCCTTTGTGGTCTCCCTCTGTGTGGCATTCATATCATCTAGCTTGACTAACGTCTCCTTGAGCTTGTAGTTCATTTCGTACTCTTTATTGCTATTGGATTCGGCCCGCGACTGCAATGCTTTTAGTTTCTTTACCAATTTTGAAACTTCTGAATTCTTTTCAACAAGTTCTTTAGTCAGTTGAGCAACATCTGATTCCAAGCTTTCCTTTTCAATACTGAGCTCTTCACTTACTTTAACCACCGAATCATTCAACCTCTGAGTATACAGCTCAATCTCATCCCTAAGCTCCTGTTGGTCGTTCTTTTCTAATAGTAACCTATCTTCAAGCGTCGATCCCCCGGAGCTGAGATATTCTTCTTTTAGGTTTTCGTACATCACTAGATCTTGTTCACTCAACTTATACTCACCGCAATTTCTGGCCATCTCTGCAATCTCGCGCTCAAAGTTAGTTTTTGCATTCCCAACGACATCCAGTTGATGGGTATATTGTTTCAAAAGTGACTCCTGTCTATCAACGTCCTTTTGTAGGGCTTCAATCTTGGTAGTCGTAGTTTCGATCCGCTTAATTACACTCTCCTCGGAGCTTTTTATTGGAAGTAGTGACGAAGCTAAAGTTTCTTTACTTTTCACCTTCGAGGACAACTTTATCCTCTGCTTGGAGATGATGGACTGAGTTTTTGCGAAAGAAGCCTGCTTTTTCTTCAAAAGGCCCTCTTCTGCATTCAATCGTGCCTCAACTTCATGGAGTTCTATCCGCGATTGCTCTAATTCCTTGTTCATGGCTTCTTTTCGAGTCTCTAGATGAAATAGCTGCCACACTACAAAACGTTGCTGAGTACTTTTGCGCTCTTCTAAATATTTGCGATACTCTTCATCCCTGTTGACTCCCTCCTTGAAACTTTTGAGGCCAGCATGCGCTCGCTTTCTGGACTGAATGAGTTCAGAGGTTGCCGATCTAGCTTTTTCCAGCTCTTCGTACAGCTTATCGTACTCTTGTTTGTATTGGATAGATCCTGAGACATGTTCAAACAATGTGGTAAGTTCCTGAGGCTTTTGCGATGCAACTTGTTCGACATCGCCTTGGAAGACAAGAAAATTACGCGCCTTGATGAGAATGTTTTGACTTTCGAGGAAGTCACTGTACTTTTTGTAGCTCACGGTTTTGCCATCGATCTTGTAGGAACTATCTTGGCTCCGACCAATAGTCCTGCATAGCTCAATAAAATCATCGGATACATTGCTAGGACTGTAGAATGCTTTGACGTACGCCTCGGTCGGATGCTTGGTAGAATTATGAAGTTCGGATTCCGAAGTCGTTTCCTCCTCTTCTGACAAAGTCCCTCGATAGATGAGATCTGCCAACATATGCGATCGAAGATCGGCACCTTTCACGCCCAGCACAAATGAAATGGCGTCCATTAGATTGGATTTTCCAGATCCATTGGGTCCTATAATACTTGTAAAGTTAGAGTCTCCAAATCCAATACTCACTGTTCCTTTGTAGGACTTGAAATTGTGGAGCTCTAAACCAAGAAGACGGCCCATTGCAAAGTGTTTAGATGCTATGAAGCGCTTAAGTTCGGTTTTTAAGGCCCTTGCTAGCTTTGTTAATGTTAAATGTGAACTGTCGCGTCAGTTGAAAACCATAGAGCGTTTCAAATTTCAGGTGTTTTTACGCGTTTTCTTAAAATCACTTTTTAGAGAAACTGACACAGTTTTCACGATGGGGGAATTAACGAGAAATCATTATTTTCGACCTATGAGACACAATTGGCCTTATGTACTATGCTTCTATACATTGTAGAGCTCTCAAGCACGCGAGGACATTTCGAAAGTATCTTCGGATGATAAACCCTGGTAGCTGGAGCTCGTAAAGAACGCCATCATTCTCCGGTAAAACCAATAGTTGAATTTGTTCAGAAAATAGACTGCAGAGATGCTCAAAATGATATATGACGCTTTTCGCACAAGGCCAGAGCGGTCTTCGAGCACCATTGTACGGTACTGGATTACAATGTTGACCCCGAGCAGAAACATAAGACTTGAGGTGACTACGATGGCGAAACCGCTTAAGACGAAACCCAGCAACGAGATTTTCTTATCTCTAGGCACTGCAAAACGCGACTTAAATCTGGGGCCAAAAACTCGTTCTTCAGGGATAGGGATAGACTGCTTGTTTGCATTGCTTCTATTTCTGAGAAAGGGCGTTGAAGTAGAGCTACCAAGATGGCTCATTTTATTGTGTTAAATCTGTAGTCTGCACCTCTATGTTGCTATCAGGCCTTCGCGGATCTAATCAGCCCAAAACTTCCTAAAGCTTCAGTATATTTGAAAGAATGCAAATTAATGGCCAACGTCAGCTTTCATCTTGATGCTGGGTGTTACTGCACCCATAAATTTCCATTTTTTTTTGTCTGAGGGCAACCAAAAATGATCACCTGATGTAGTTTCTAGATGAGAAGGTAGTTCACAGGGTCAGTTTGTCAAGCATTTACGGACCTTGGCCCCCAAGTACTGGAGGACTATTTGCCAATGTAGTACGCTGTGACTCATTCCGGTCTTCAGTATGTTCTTCCTCTGCGGGCCTGCCAAAATCCAGAAATTCGAGAAAACTGTGGCCGTCTCTCTCCACCGCAGCAACAAACTTTCTGTTATTGAACTTGACGGACCATACTTGATCAGCATCACTGAGCAGGTCCGAATGAATAGGTGTTCCACTTCTAAGGTTGTACACATTGAACTGACCCTCGGAGCCGCTGACTAGCAGATTGCTGTTGGCATAGAATGTCGTGATTGCGCTCAAGTCCTTTGAATGGTAGGCGAATTGGCGCGAATATGTTTTGGAGTCCCAGACGCGTAGTACTCCTTCAGCACCAGCACTCACAAGAAATTTGTCCGAAAGTCCCAAAAGGCCAACAAGCGCCGTGTGACCCTGTAGGGTGAGCATGGACCCGTTAACTTTAATGCAGCCGCTGCTCGACGAGCTGATGGTGTTGCAATGGCCATTTTTCTGCACGTCCTGTAAGTTCCATACCTTAACGGTCGAGTCCATACCCGCAGATATACATCTTTTTCTCTCGTGGTCGTAGATTGTTGAATAAATACGATCCGTATGACCCGTCAACACATATAAACACTTCATCTGCGCAATATCCCAAACCATGAGATTAAAATCATAAGAACCGCTGATAACAATGTTCCCATGGCCGGAAACAGTACGAACGGACGCCATATGGCCACGCAAAATTCCCACGAAATACGGGTTTGAGTCGGTTGTACTGAACACTTCACAATTCTGGGGATTGTAGCCCTCAGCGCGACAATTCGGTAGCCTCCAGACATGAAGGGTGTGGTCCCTCGACCCTGTTACTATAAATTTTTCACCTTGGTATTCCACGATATCCAAACATCTCACGGTAGAAGTGTGCCCTTTAAAAACATGTGTGCATTTGCCTTCTTTGATGTTCCAAACACGTACGCTGCGATCGGTAGAACCGCTCACTATGATTCCATCCTGGCCGTACTTAAGTGCCCATACTCCGCCATCGTGTCCACTTAGTTGAGTTATGAATCGCTCCTCTCGTGCGTCGTAAACTCGTATCACCTTGTCGTCAGCACCAGTAATTACATAATCGTCCTCGAACTGAAGACATGTCACGATCTTCACGGAATGGCCTCGCAGCGTTGTCCGATGTGGCTTAAAGGATCCGCTGTAACAATTATCCAGATACGAGTGGTTTTGCAGAAACTTCACGCGAACCTGATCTACAGCTTTGGGATCTGTTTGCGACAAACTGGAGTTCTTCTCGTAGTACTTTTTGAATTCTTCCACCGACATAAAACCTTCACTTACCATTAGTTTACGCCAAAGGTAAGGCGTGTTGTTTATCAGGCTGTTCCAAGTCTTGCTGACGGCTAAGCATCTCGATATGTCCTCGAACCCCAATTTTGTAAGAATGTTTATTGCAACCTCAAGGGGAAGAGAGCCGATAAAATCGCGCTTCAAGTTATCCTTTACCAATGTACCGAGATCAGAAAGTTCGCTTCGAGAAAGTTTGCTGATAAGTTGAAACACAAGGTTTCTGTATGCTGATCGTGATAACTGGCTGTGAGCAGCGGAAGTCACAGTGCTGAGATACTCTTGTTGCGGCATAGCATTGCGTAACATGTAGAGGTCTTCTGCAGAGGATGTGTTACTAGGAGATGCTACAGGTGAGAGTGGCAAACCATCTTCACTTTGCCCACCGGCAAGAGATGGGTTGTTTCCAGCGGCCCGTCCTACAGACATCGGAGAGTCTTCTGTAGGATTCCCACCGTGGCTTTGGAGGTCTTTTTTCAGTTGTGATATGTCGTCCTCTTGGTTCATGCTGTATTTCAACGACGAATCGACACTAGGAGTTCTTACGATTTCATCCTCGTTGTAAGCTTTTCCGCCACTTTTGAATCGCTTATATTCAAATAAAAGCTCTTTCTCATTCTCAGCCTTGCGCTTTTTGGGCTTTTCTCCGATCCCACCGCTCGGAAATAGAGTAAGGTCATTGCTCCCCACTGCCTCTTCGTCGATGCATTCTTGCAACTGGTACTGGTAGGGAATCGAGATACCTTGCAAAGGATATTCATGGGCATCCAAAGTCATGTCGTGGTGCTGTCTTGCCGTCGTCATTTTAAAGCTTCTGAAATCTTGTTTTGCTGGCTTCTGAGGTTGTGTTTTAACGAGAATGGTTAAACTGGTAAAGCCAACCTCACACTCGATTTCTTTGCACGAACAAATGGAGAGAAATAACAAACAAGACAAGACATAAATATACGAAATATATATATTGGATCCATCAGTTTATAAGGGAACAGACTATTTCGAGTCCGCTTAGTCGGTCTTAAGAGCGTAGTCACTCATATTGTAGCATATAGCAGATTTCGCTATATGTTTGGGTTACAGAAAGTATAAAAGAATTTTGAGGCCTTCTTAATGTGGCAGATGCGAGAAACCGCGCATTCTTCAAAGAGAACCTCATCTACCATCCTGCGTACCATAAAATGTTTCATAGTGCTTTCGTAACGTATAGAAAAATAGTGACATCGAAATAAGCTGGCAAGTTTAAATAAAGAGTGCAGTTGGGATTTACAAAAAAATAATGAGCATTGTCTCACAATTCCTTGAGTTGGATGCAGGAAACTTGAAATCTGAAATTGGGTTCGGCGATTGGGTTGTAATCGGTTATCCATCAAATCTCATGTCGATATCCCTCAATAAATCATATAAAAAATTTGAATCCTGTTGCCAAAACATTGAGCGGATTGAAGGCACGTAGACGACATACCCAAGATGTCAGTGGTAGCTATTGTAGGTAGCGGAGTAATTGGCCTAAGCGTCGCTTACGAGCTCTTATTGTCTCCGGATATGCGTCTAAAAGAACTTTATATTATTGCACAACACTTTCCCGGAGAACAACCTGCAAGTCATGAATTCACCTCTCCGTGGGCTGGAGCCCATTTCCGGCCATTTCCTCATCGTCCCGGAAGTTTTGAAAGTGATGCTAGAGAATCGGGCTATACACGGGTCACTTACCAACGCATGAAGGAAATATCTGTACGTTTTCCGGAGTCTACTGTGCAATTCATGCAGGGTATCGATTATCTCGAAGAACCGTCTCAGGAATACGACGGAAACAGTCCAGGTTTTGATGCTACAAGCCTAGATATGTTCCACAAGTTATCTAAGTCAGACCTGCCACAGGGTGTCAATAGCGGATTTCAGTACCAGACGTATTGCTTGAATGCTCCAGAATATTTGAGCTTTTTACAAACACAAATAATTAAATTGTGCGAGTTGGACGGTATCAGTTTATCTACTAAACGGATGGTTTTATCAAGCTTATCGCAAGTTCACGATATTTGTGCGGGGTGTTCGGTAATTTTCAATTGTTCCGGCAAAGGGCTACAATACGACGGCACTTACGACCCTAAATGTTATCCTATCAGGGGTCAGACGCTGCTGTTGAATGCTCCACAGGATACTAAGTATGACTCCCTGACAATCACTCATCAAGACAGAAATGGCAACTGGACTTTTGTCATCAAACGGCCTGCCAATAAAGGGCAAAAAGCACAATACATTCTTGGTGGTACAAAGCAGCTCAACAATAATACTGTGGTTCCATGTGAAGCTGACACATGCGCAATACTGGAACGAGGCCGTACCTTTTTTCCTGAGTTGATGGAAGAAGGTAAATTTTCAGTTGCAAACATAAATGTCGGCTTCCGACCGGCGAGAGATGGCGGCAGCCGAGTGAACTTAGAGCGTACAGCTCGCGGGCCTGTAATTCACGCTTACGGGCTCGGTGGTATGGGGTTTGAAACCTCTTTGGGTGTTGCTGCCCACGCTCTAAATTTATATAGGCTGAGCCAAACTTAGACGTAAAACCCAGTTAGTCCTCCAGAGGAATTACAAGCATTATTTCGGGTGGGAATTGGAGGCTGGTCTCGGAGTGAAAATACGAACCTTAACAAATGTATTTAGGATATCGCGGGCAGGGTTGAAGTCACTGTCACCGAGGACTTTACAGCTCGCATATATAAACCTTGGATTAACTCTCCGAGAAAATACAGTAACCAGATGGTTTTACCTACACCAAATACTTTCGAAATTCAACTACCAATAACAAGATGATCAATTCAAAACCGAACATGGATGTGCTACCAGTAACGGTCGTTTTAGTGGCGTGGCGACCACTTGAAATGATGTCAACCACGACAACAATTACGAATGAGGCTACTAACGAGCTATGAAGCGAAAGTTGTGAGTGCCTTGGACGATGGCTTTTGAGAGCAGGTGGACCGTCCGTTGGCAGTTTACCCGTATCAACGGACGATACTTTTGAGAGTGTAATCGTCTGACGAAATGACATAATGGTACGAAGTGACTATATAGCCGTACTTGAGTATATCGTTGATAGATAACGAATTATAGTAGCATTTAAAATGTTACTCGAAAGGAGAAGCTACTCGAACTGACTCCAAAGTGCTGGAACAGCGCCAAACATTTGGTTGAGTTCACTGGACTGCTGTGCTTTTAAACATAACAGCTGCTAAAGATCCAAAATGGTTCACTCGAAAAGTAATCCTCCTAAGGTTCCGGAAGGCTGGAAAGCAGTTTTTGACGACGAATACCAGACGTATTTCTTCGTTGATTTGAAGACTGGCAAATCCCAGTGGGAAGAGCCCAATGGTACTACGTGGAATAATGAAATGCCACCCCCTTATGCCGAGGTGCGCCCTTCTAGTGGACCGCCTGGTGAAAAGGGAAACGTCACCCAAAGTCCTGTGCATGGTCTAGGAGAAAATTACTCACAGCGACAGCAGCAAAGCTCGTCACGGCAAAACTATCCACAACAGGGGTTCCCACAACAAGGCTACTACCCACAGCAGGCATATCCCACGCAGGGCTACTATCCTCAACAGGGCTACTATCCTCAGCAGGGCTACTACCCACAGAATCAGCAGCAAGGTCGTAATAAGCATGGTGGTGCCATGATGGGTGGCCTACTAGGAGCTGGTGGTGGTCTTTTGGCTGGGTCTTTACTCACGTCAGCAATGATGCCTCACGCAAGCATAGTTGAGAACAACTATTATGACGGTAACAACGGCTACGACAATAACGGATACGATAACAATGACTATGGAGGGGGCGACTTTGGAGGTGGAGACTTTGGCGGGGGCGACTTCGGCGGGGGCGGCTTCTGAAGATATTTAGTTGGCTTGCAAATGATGGAATTAAATACCTCTGAAATCTTTTTGACTGTTTGTGGTCTAATAGCAGGTACCACTTCGGTGGTCTAGAATTTTCATAGCTCTTTGATACGCTGGTGGCTAGTTTTATCGTGATTTAAGTGTTTTATATACGTATGTGATGACATATTTGATAGATTTTAATCATTCTAGTGGTTCATCTTTCTAGATGAAGTCCTCAATGGCATGATCGGTATCCAGACGGAAGGAATTCATTGACTGGTATCACGATGGGCAGCAGAGTCTATGATCCGATACACGATGTTTTCCAGAACCGCGACCAAGAAGACACTGTCTCCGGCAGTGAGATAGCAACCTCACTGCGGGATGATTCCGACGATGAGGACGGGGATTCTACGCAAAGTGATGATAATAGTGCACCACTTCACGGTAGTGAAGTGCATATTAAAAGGTTAAGAGAGCCCAACAAATATATGCGTCATCTGAAGAAGGCAGATGGGGAGTACTTTACTCGCAAAGAGATTCAATATGAGTTCCTGCATGAGCTCTGTTCCGATAGAAGAGCACTGTTTACCAATCCGTACCAGAATTGGTTTTCTATTGCTCCTACCGAAGAGCAGGAACCTTTGAATGTGACAGACGATACCTATGTGGCGCGCAAGTTCATTAAAAATGATAAACTAACATTTTCTGAGTATTACCTTCTCACCATTGCATCATCCACTAAGTGCTCCAAAATACTGCGGGACAAACTATTATTTGACCGCAACGTCGCATTCTCAACATGTGCTCTCTCACTTTTGGTGAACACCGGCCGCCTGAATACTACTATCAATTTTTTCTTGGAAATGACCTCCCAACTGCGTACCTTCCACTCTATACCAAGTCTCCAACGAGACGCTCGCGATCCTAAATCGTTGCAAGACACCCCCCGATTGAAGTCTATACTCAAAAATCTGCCTTTAGGGAATGGTAATTTGCCTCTTGCTGAATATTATGAAACACCTGAACCGGAAAAGAAACTTAACGCAAACCCAGTAAATGTCATTTTCTACCTATGTGACAATTCTGCCCTTGTTAATTCGAAATTCATTCAGAAGTATGTTACGGATGCTGAAGATTTGACGTTTTTCGATATTCTTGAAAACCCCGCTGTCGATCCTAAACAGAGAGCTCAAGTTCTTCTCTGGCTACTTTACATTCATTTAGAAACGGACCTAACCGATTCTGTCATTAGGCAGTCTCTGGAGCTTTTTGGCGTTAATGAAAAATTTGAACTTAACCCTTCAGCCGAAGATGTTGATTCAGATACACCCCAGGAGATAGAATTTGGCGAACTTCAAAAGGCAAAGCGAAGGAAATTTCTCCTGAAAAACAACAGATTGCCACATAATGCGTATGGGGCTCAAGACGACAACAAGTCACTAATGGAGCAGACGAGACTCGAAAATAGTAGAGCTGAAGATTCAGATCCTGTCGACGACGAAACGACCGGGGTGAGGAGAAGAAGTTACAAATCCGCTTTGCGAGGAGTTCCAAAAGCTGCAACTAATGCAAGCTCGAAGGCTGGTTCTAAGGCTTCCAATGCAGGGGCATACGACTCGGAAGCTACTTCGAAACCTGTTGTCGCTAAAAGAGCATATCGCAAACAACAGAAAAGACCAACAGAGCAGTTAGAGGAATCCAATGTGGAACCGTCTGTAAAGGAAGAGCGGCAAAGTGTGGACCAGATCCAAATGAAAGATGACAATTCCGATGCCGCGCTTATAGTACAGCAGCCGAAGAAAAGGCAGAAGAAGAAGGCAGTTTCAACATCGCCGGCCACACAGGAGATAAAAAACGATCTTCTAGATGAAAAGAAAAAGGACGAAATGGAAGAACTAATAAAGTTTGACAAAAGCGAACAAATTGCAGATCATCGCACCCAAGATGCTGTAATGCAGGAGTTGGATCAAGCACATTCTTTGGCGCGTCACAAGCGGGAGGAGCTGGGATTAATAAAGTTATTCCATGAGTTTGAGGACGTGACGATGGCAACAGTAATCGGTGTGCGCGGTAAAAAACGCAAAAAGTTCAAGGATGGGCTTTTGGGATTCGAATCTGATTTCATTAGGACCATCAATGGCGCAAAAAGGGCGTTACTATTAGGTCGTACGGGCTGCGAAGATGATATATATGAGTTTAGGTGACGACACGTTATGTTAAGTATCAATAGTTAGAGTTTATCAAGATAAGACTGCCTTGATGAATTCATAAAGACCGTGCTCCAAACCGTACTCTTTAATGAGCGCAGAGCAAATTTCGTTCGCATGAGAAATCTCGCCTCCTCCGGAGGCAAGTTTAACGCTAAGAACCGAATCTGGAAAGGGTAGGTGGCCAAATGTGATGCAAAAGTAAATTTTGAGGACAAGGTTGGTTTTTCGAGAACTTAGTTGCATACAATGTGGGGACCTCGTGTCGGCATTTAAATAGGTGAAAGAGCCCCTCAAATTTTTCCAGAGACTCGCCCGAGAGTAAGAAAGGCGAGTATATTCGTAGGAGCCCAAGAGGAAAAAGGGCAAGTTCAGTGTTCTTTCGCAGTACTGAACTAAAGATTCGAACGCTAAACGGGACGGTGATATTCGGATTACTTTCAGCTGAGTCATTTGAGATCGCCGCGTCGAGTATCGTAGTGAAACTGTTATGGAACCGATGGAAAATGTAACGTCTGTGGTGTTAGAGCTATCTACTTCAATCTGCTGCTTCGACGGCGACTTAGATATCGAGTCCTTCATAGGAGTTCGAGGGTTTGAGAAATCGACCGAAGCGGCCGTTGATCCGTCATGGCGGTGTACCTCGAAAGAATGAATATTGAGCAAAGGATAGAATTGCTGCAAACATTGCAATCTGCTGGTAAAATCGTTCAATGGCAGAGCGTCATATTTATCTACCAGTTTTTTAGATTCAAGACGCTCAACTTCAATAAGCAAATCGTTGTATTCAGAGGAAAGTTTATCTCGCTGTGCAACTTGCCGAGCCTGTGCTGGGGAGCTCATATTTTATTTTTGAAAGGGTATCTTTGAAGAGAAACAAACACGTTAGCTTTCTAAAGAGTACTCTTTCACAACACATGATTTGGTGATGTCAGATTTCAAAACAAGTGATTTTGTAAAGTAGGAGGCAGTCTTTCAAATATAGCGCAAGACCAGTTCCGAACGTGCAGATATTTCAGCTCTTGATCCATAAGTTTGCTAGGCCTGATAAACTTTGTAACTCAATGATCTTTTTGCTGGACGCCTTTTTCGTTTTACAGGATGGGATCAAACAGTAAGGTTATCGTTTGCCCTTAACGGTCGTTTAGGAGGAGCCCATTTCTGTTTGAAATTTCAGCTAGTGCCTAGCCCTCAGCTCTCGGCTCCCTATTGCCGGGTACAATGCCAGGTACTTGATTTAACGGATAACCATCATCAATTAATCGTGGCATCGAAATATTGGCCCAGCGTTCTTGGATTCGGTCTTTGGATAGATTTGCTTTAGTGCGTCAGGAGTGCTGGTCGTTAGCCCACGTATCGCTTATATACTTTGTTTACTTTTGGCAACACAGATAATCACTTTATACTATTCTGTTGTTGTGCGACTTACATGAGCACTATATCAAGATACGTGTACAATTCGGACAATTTAATACCGTGAAATCGTATGATTTGAGGGAATATTGTTGGAAAGCCATGAACTGTTTGAAAATCGATCCATTAGGAACGCACCACTCTCGTCTTGGATGAATACAAGACCTGTGGAGGAAAGCTAAACCAAATTAGTACGTAAATCTAAAAAGAGTGGGGGACTAGTGGTTATTATAAGTTCATACCCTCACTAGGTGACACACACATGTGGGTCATGTGTACCATGGGAAAGTAGAGATTTATTAATAAATACCGCCGGACTTCAAAGATGTTGGCTTTCCGTGTCTCTATCACCCAATGTGAGTTCGGTGAGGTTAGACATGCTGTGTTACTTAATACACTATTACTTGTGGTGAACTCGGTGATGTAAATCCCTCCGTGGTGTTCCAGATGTGAAAAGTGGGATCTCAAACACTTGGAGTAAATTATCGGTATTTATACAATTATTTGAGTTCTGAAATGGACAAATATTCTAGCCCAGATAACTAACCGCCCCCAGTCTACATTCTTGGACGCAGTAATATGAAACAGGGTGTGCGTAACTACCGTCCAATCTGAGGGCCTAGACCTCAGCATTCTTGTCATCCAACTGAGAGTCTGATGCCTAATTTATCACTTCGTGCTATTCTGTCGTAGTACTCATGTAATTCGCACTACATCAACATCCGTGTAGAATTCCGACAAAAGATGTAACTTGTAATTTTTTATAACCTCTTATAAACCTTATTCGCGGGTATCCAAGCCGGTGTCATAATAGGGCGCCATCAATGTCGTTTAAAGATAGGCATCCTAAAAGTATGGGCTCAAGTTGTATCGGGGGACTGTGCCTCGAGCCCAGATCTCTTGCATAAGTAAACCTAGCTGAGCTAACTCAGAGTTGCTAAGTACTGACTAGTTCGCGTCACGACGACCAAACTTGCAATGACACGATAGTACAAAGCGATGAACTCCCGCCATGGCCAGGAAGCCCCCGCACACTTTTGCTCGCTCTTTCATCATTATTATAATATAAATCTACGTAATTTAAATCAAATTTTTTGGTAAAGCGATCATCGCAGCAATCAATCAGGTTTGTTTAAAAAAGGACAAATAAATGCAGGGGATGCGTGATGATAAAGTGCCACATGACGCCTAGTTCTCACCACCATGCAATGACTTGCTGACATACTCAGCAGCATCGTTGAGCTTGGTCTTGGCAGCATCCACGTACTCGCCAGCTGTGTCAGTCATAGTCTTACCAGAGGCCTCGTCTTTGCCCTTGCTGGCAGAGTCCGAAACACCCTGGAAGGCGCCCTTTTCATTTTCTGGTTGCAGAGATCCAGCGGCCTTGTCAGCCTTGTCGGTGACGAATTCCTTACCTTGCTCAAAGGTGGACTTTTCGCTGTCTGGCTTAACCTTTTCGGCAGCTTTGTCTGAGAAATCTTTTCTGTAAGAGTCGGACATATTTTTCTAGTGGAGTGTGAGAGGGGTTTAGCTGTGATGAGTTAACTTTAGAGCTAGTTACAGTAGGAAATACGAGGAGTGAGTGAGTAAGGAAGGGTTTTATGCGCTCCTTTTATACAAATTTCAAGCGTGAGCAAAAAAGAGCTGTGACAGCAAATAAAGCATGGAAATACTTACCAAGGAGCAACAAATCGGGTTAGGCGCAGCGGGTAATTATGACGTGACACAGCTTGCGGAACCGAGGGATGAGAGCGAGACCCTTATTTTTAGTTTTTTTGTGTCCCGCAAAAATTATTGCTACGGGGCACAAAAACGAGAGCAAAAATAATAAAGTCAATAAAGCGGCCGGGGCCGACCAGGGGTACCAATTTGACTTGTGCTTTGACTCGGGATCGCAAGGTTGCTTTCTATATCCATGAGTCAAGAGGATCGATCGTGTTTTTGAGGAAATGTGAACCTAACGCTATGGAAGCGAAGCTGTCTTTAACATCGGAGTGACAGGTGTGAAATTTACGAGCTGAGAGAAGTGAAGGAACTCTTCATTAAGCATCCATGGGGTTAATTGATTGTATCGGCTTTCTAGTTATCTCACTAATGTCAGTTCGGTGAAGTTTTGTAATGATTTCGTTATGATGATCGGTAAGAGCAGATCTCATCATAGGAGTAATCTGGTATTTATGCAATTATTCAGATACGAGTTCTCGACTGGATTGTTGATTGCATCAGGCTCCTTTCTCGGATGTTATGATACGCAGTGACTACAGACACTGCTCATTACCAGCCACCCAGCACTCTTGTTTTCTGATTTGTCACTTTATTCCAGCATGTCACAAAACCTGACATTTATCGTATGAAGATAGGCATCCTCAAAGTATGGTTTCAAGCGGTTTCAGAAGACCGTGCCTGAAGTCCAGATCTCATGTACGAGTAGAGCTGACTGAGCTACGCAGACTGTGGTAATGATGTCGAAACTACTGAACTATGTTTTTGTCGGAATCCTATTTGGATATTGGTGTAGTGTGAATTACATTAGCACTACGACATAATGGTACAAAGTGATGTCAGTAAGGCATGATCGGTAGAACATTGATACTGTTCAATTACATCAAGAGAAGTCTCAGACGATATTCTGAAGTGGTCTGAGAATTGACTGGTGACTCACCAGAAAATAGCCTGATGTATCGTACGACGTCTCGCACGATTATTCTAGAAGGCTGTAAAAGTTTTTACACTCAATTCAATATTTTATATAAATACCGATGGTTTATTCCATATGTCGAGATCCCACTCTTCATATCTGGAAAAACCATGGAGGTGTTTACATCACCGAGCTCACCACAAGTAATAGTGTATTAAGTAACACAGCATGTCTAACCTCACCGAACTCACATTGGGTGATAGAGACTCAGAAAGTCGATACATATTCATCTCAATAAGTTCCTGCTAACACATCCAAAACGTTGGAAAACATCCTGCTTCCAGTATCGATCCTCATTTTGAGAGCGTTCTCGTCGTTAACCTCTACCCTCTATTAGCCGCCGTGGTTTTTAAACATCACGTAAGACGAGCTTCTGAAATGGATCTTTTCCAATTGTCTCGAAATTTCTGGACTACAGAACATACACTCTAAAACTTGAATAAAAGCGAAGATAAGCTTTCGTGCCCAACTTTGCTCAGTACCCTACTAAACACGTCACTTAAAAGTTATAGTATCGTCACAATACTCCCCTCGTTATCTAATGTATCGCCATATGTTGTTAAAAGGTCTCGCCAGATCAAGAACTTTGGGCAGTAACCCACGCGCTTTCCGCCTTTCAAGATCTACTAGACTGTTCCATGCCAGCACAGCACTTCTGAATGAACTGAAAGACCCATATTCGACACTAGGAGTTGGTAAAACCGCAAGTGCTTCGGAAATTAAAAAAGCCTACTACAAATTGGCCAAAAAGTATCATCCTGACATTAACAAGGCATCTGATGCTCAGCAAAGGTTCCATGACCTGCAGAATGCATACGAGATTTTGTCAGATGAGTCCAAAAGACAGCAGTGGGATCAATATGGCCCAGCGGCCTTTTCACAGGGCGCCGCTGGTGGTGCAGGAGGTGCCGGAGGTGCAGGAGGAGCTGAAGGGTTTGGCGGTTTCGGGGGTTTCGGTAGTACACAAGGATTTGGCGGTGGTTTTGGTGGAATCAACTTCGAAGACTTATTTGGAGCTGCCTTCGGAGGGGGTCCAGGTGGATCTACTCGTGGCGGCAGAAGTGGCGGCTCCATGTATCGAGAATACCAAGGGAGTCCTATCGAGGTTATGCACCGCATGTCGTTCAAAGATTCCGTATTTGGAGTGAAGAATGTACAGCTGAAATACAGCGCATACGACCCCTGTGAAACGTGCGATGGATCGGGCTTGAAACCAGGGGCATCTAGAACAACATGTTCCGTGTGTTCTGGTACTGGTACTCGTTTGCATGTTCGTGCCGGTTTCCAAATGGCCTCTACTTGTGACAATTGCGGTGGAGAAGGTTCGGTGGTCAAAGACTCCGACACTTGTAGCACCTGTCATGGTGAAGGTGCCAAAGTTAATAAGAACCATGAGATAAATGTTAATCTGCCACACGGGCTTCAAGATGGCGATGTTATTCGGGTTACTGGCAAAGGATCGTACCCTAACATGCAAGTGGATCCCGCAATGAAAGAAACTATTCGTTTGTCTAGAGGTGATCTAATGATCCGCATTCGTGTCGATAAGGATCCTCGCTACCAGGTGAAAAACAAGTATGATATCTGGTTCACCCAGGATATTTCAATCACAACTGCTGCTCTTGGTGGTGTCATATCCGTCCCCACTGTAGAGGGTGAGCAGATTAGGCTCAAAGTAGGTGCCGGAACACAACATAATGACGTTGTATCGATTCCCCAAAAGGGTGTACCAAGAGGCTCATTCGGGTCGCGTGGTGATATGAAAGTCCAGTATCGTGTGGTAATTAAAAAACCTCAGTCCCAAGCTGAAAAGTGTCTATGGGAAGCGCTCGCAGATGTGACGGGAGATTCAATGGCGAAAAGGTCTGTTCTATCGCCTACAACGCAGCAGACTCAAGACAAGTCTCAGGACCAACCGCAAGCCAATAGCAGCAACCCCGATGCACCAAGCGCTTTGAGCAAGTTGGAAGATTTCATATCGAATACTTTCAAGAAGATCAAAGGTGACAAGAATTGATCGCGCTCGACCTTGGTGCTCCAAGCATGTCTTTTCCTACGCTCAAGCCTCCATGCTAACACCACAATATGTAAATAGTCCCGTCATGGACATTGGTGTGTCACGTCGTGTGTATAGATTTTCTTCCTAATTGCACTTTTATGAATTATTTATTCGACTTGGATGGTAAAGGTGAAGTGAACAATTCCACAGGAGAGCTGCTGCGGAACCTTCAACTCTCTACACACACACTTTATCGATGCTATCAATTGGCCAGCAAAAGTTTTATTACTACTATTTCATTGCACATATCTTTACCACCGTTCTGATAGATTCAATAGTCGTTTTACCAGAGAGACTCCAGATTACAAAATGGCTCGTAGATTACCATGTTTCTCTGAACAATGATTTCTTACTATATGAAAAACCGGTCTGGCTATGGTGGTTTGTACTTGTCGAGTGTGTGGGTCAATTGCCGGCCTTCGTTTGGTTTGTCTACCAATTCAGGCAGATTTGGTATTTGAAGAGAGCATCAAACAAGGACAAGAAGAGCAAAATGCAATTGGCCGTTTGCAAAAGGCATTTAGAGCTTTGGTTGAGACTTTACGGGTGGAATGCTGCGCTGACAACTCTATTCTGTCTATACACGGTGTGGAGCCGAGGCTACTACCCCAAGGGAGAATTTTCGCCTATGACCGTTGCAGACAAATTGAAGCTAATGGGGGTATATTGCCCATATCTAGTCATACCACTACGCTTATGCTTCATTTAGAAAAGAAGACATCCAAGTGTCTGGACATATTGGTCAGCGATAATAAATTCGATAGAGGGGATGAGCAGGGCGTGTGATAATAAACTTGCCGCGGACGTCTCGATATTCGGATGAACAGTTCAATGAAGTTCCAAAACTTGTAGCAACATTTGCCAGTGAAGACCGTAGGTCTACATACATATCTTGGTGAGTGACATCCCACTTTGGGTCTCGACTATGACACTAGACTGAAAAATCGTATGTATAAACCATAACTCGATATTTTCTACCGCTAATGTACTCATTAAGAGCCTTGCCCAGCAGCGTTGAGATCGTCCAACGAGTCTCGATAGATGTTCTGATATCTGTAACGTGAGACGGTTGGTTTCGTCGTTCTTAAAACCTAATTTTAAACAATATGTACCACCAAACACCACCGATTCGCAGTCTTGAGTATAGTCCAAGGTCTTTGCCATGTCCCTTCTGCCTCCAGGTTACTCAATTAGAAGATTACGATCTCGGGACTACGAAGGAGTCGTTGAAACGCTGAAAGTCTTAACGGTTGTGGGCGATGTCACTAAATCTCAATTCGAAGAGATCTTGGGATACTGGAACAACACCATTCTCAAAGTCGGGATCCACTCAGTACCGGTCTATAACCCGCATGTAGTCGTGGACAGCGAAGGTAGAGTCGTGGCCACAGGCATGGTTTTCATTGAACAGAAAATCATTCGCGGTTGTGGATTGGTTGGGCATGTGGAGGATATTGCCGTGGCGAAAGATCAGCAAGGCAAACAACTGGGACTGCTACTAATCCAATATTTGACGAAGTTGGCACACGAAAAGGGATGTTACAAGGTCATACTGGACTGCGACCAGAAAAACGTGGGGTTTTACGAAAAGTGTGGTTACCGCAGATGCGGCGTAGAAATGGGCCATCGACTGTGAACCGCATGAGTTCTAAATGAAAGGACGGATTCCTAAGCTCAAGTATTTATTGTACATGTAAACGCCTGTTTCTAGGAGACAATTGCTAAGCAAAAGTCTCTAAAGCTTCTAATGATACTATAGAATTCCCGCGTACCACAGATTGCAATCCCATGGGTGTTTTGGTTCCATCTTTGCGGATCTCAACAGCATCGTCCAGTACCACGTTTAGAAAAATATCGAATCCTCTTAGAACTCCGATCAACTTTCGTGAGCCATTCAGCTGCAGATATACCGTCTTGTCCATATACTGGGGAAAAGGTTAGTAATATTGGCGGGCAAAAGAGAAATAGTGAACCGAACTAAAACCATACCTTCTTGAGCTCTGGAGTCGATACCATTGTGTCAGCAAAGCGTATTAGTTGCGTTAGTTGTGGTACCTCTGTTGTCGCGATAGTAGCAATTGAAACGTAATTGATCCTCTACAGAGTTAAGAAGCATTTTCATTCGTATATGGTGCGTAAGTGATTCTTACGTATCCATGCTAGCACTGAACCAGTACCATTCCGCTAAGACATGAGGCGATCCTCTTAAAAACGCCATGCTCCCATGTCATAGCCATATACCTCGCAATCCAACAGCCTGGATAACCTGGGATGAAAGAAGCCGAAAATATGGAAATTCAATTACAGTTGTCTAGTGTTGATGGGCAGTATTGATGGAGTAATCTCTTGGGCAAAACCTTCTATAACTATAGCAGTGGCACCGATATTGTGATAAGAGAAAAACCTTAGTGATAGAGCAAATCACGGTATTCGCACACTCCGTACTAGTCAGTTGCTGAAATACCCATAAATGAAAAGTACATCAAAAAAAAAGGTCCACTTGCCTGTTCCAAAAACGGTCAAGCCCGATGGACTTGGCACATCTGCAACTGCAGTATCAAGATCAAATTCATCCCAAATATGTCATATTCGGGTAAAATTATACCCCACAAAAAGAGCTGCGTCAGTAAATCGGTCTAAGTAGAGAACCATGAGTATGGTACCGCAACAAAAAAAGTAGTCTGAGGAATATACAAGCAGCGTTGTATTTAGGGGCAATATTTTTACAGGGCAACACCTCTAAACACTAATTTTGACTTTCCTGACCTTTTTTTACATCTTGGTATATATATTCCACCGCTGATTTATTTCGAAGCACCACTGTCATCAGATTTATCAATAGGATATGGCGAGTTCCCATACAAGTATATCGTATTATTTCGTTAAAATTGCCAAGAAAGTGGTTTCGTGGTCTAGTCGGTTATGGCATCTGCTTAACACGCAGAAAGTCCCCAGTTCGATCCTGGGCGAAATCAATTTTTTTATCCAAAGTGTCTTTCGATAAAGACCGCAAACAATTATTTTTGTAGGGTTCAAGTTTAAGCTATTATTTTGATTATATTCTTATAACAATAACACGCTATGTGTCGGAATATACTACTTGGGCAAGCTGGCTACTACCACTAATAAGTTTGGTTTCGTGTATTGTGATACTATGGT
This sequence comes from Lachancea sp. yHQL494, assembly GCA_030562185.1. Lineage (NCBI taxonomy): Eukaryota > Fungi > Ascomycota > Saccharomycetes > Saccharomycetales > Saccharomycetaceae > Lachancea > Lachancea sp. yHQL494. The sequence continues at coordinate 96,908 of JAJMGS010000024.1, read as the reverse complement.
TTAGTCTCAGCTCCAGCTCCAGAGTTCCCACACCTAATGAGGGAACGTCGGACTTCACATTTATCTGAGTAGCTTCTTGCTGCACCACTTTACTCGAGTTTACGGTCCTTCAAGGATTTAGAAGAAACATGTGGTGTGCTAGCTGTTATAGAAGGTTCTTGGGTAGAGTATAAAACGTGAATTCAAAGGAAATTGAACAAACTCCTCTACTCAGACCAGCTTGAATGCTGAAGGAATGTGTTAATGCACTCCTACATCATTTAGTTTTGTGGATGCGTATCAACGGCTCATCGCGCGTTCAAAAGTGCTTTTCAACGTTGGCATCCTAGTCGTACCAGCGTATACTGGAAGCTCATAGGTCTTTCCGCTTTCAAATGCTAGGACTGCTGCTTACTCTTCCCAAGCACAAATGCTTTTTCGATATCGGGTCCGATTCTTTACGCTAGTGTTCAACCAAAATTCTAAAATCCACCTCTTTGAAACCCTGGAAATCAGAAAATGAGTGAATTCGTCTAATCCGGTTCATGCTACGACGCAACTTCTCATAATAGGCGTTACCAGTACTTTGTTCTTCTCATGCCATCATTGTCATCCTCTCTTCTAGGTCGTCTTCTTACTCTCTCTTTGTAAAAGGGCTAAAAAAATTAAAAACGTCCAATAAAAGCGTTCTAAATCAAGTTTAGAGAAGGGGCAATTCACAACTGAATCGAACACAAGTTGAAAACCTCCAGGTACTCAATTTTATAGTTTGACTACTACTAGTTGTTTTCAAGCTTTCTCAGTCCTTAGAGGTTTTTCTGTAGGTCAATTTTAGTATCGTTAATTGTATTTGCAGACTGACAAACATGTTGAGATTCAGACTTTCAAGTGGGGCGTCTAGAAGATTTTTGAGCCAAACATCGAACTTGCTGGCCGTTAAGAAACAGCATGACTTGGTTGTCATTGGGGCGGGCCCAGGTGGTTATGTGGCGGCAATCAAGGCTGCTCAGCTCGGCTATGATGTCGCGTGTGTGGAGAAACGTGGAAGAGCAGGTGGTACTTGCCTAAATGTAGGATGTATCCCATCAAAGGCGTTGTTAAACAACTCACATCTGTACCATCAGATGAAGCATGACTCCAAGCAAAGGGGTATCGACATCAATGGGGACGTTGCCATTAACATGGCTCAATTCCAAAAGGCCAAAGACACCTGCGTCAAGCAACTCACCGGAGGTATCGAGATGTTGTTCAAGAAGAACGGTGTCAAGTACTACAAGGGTCTGGGGGCTTTTGAAAATGAAAGCAGCATCAAGGTTTCCCCAGTGGAAGGCATCGACGGCAGTGTCAGCGAGGAGACTATTCTGGAGGCCAAAAACATCATTATTGCCACAGGATCTGAGGTGACTCCTTTCCCAGGCATCAAGATCGATGAGGAGAGGATTGTTTCTTCCACAGGGGCTTTAGACCTCAAAGAAGTGCCTAAAAGGTTTGCCATAATCGGTGGTGGAATCATTGGTCTTGAAATGGGTTCCGTTTATTCCAGGTTGGGCTCCAAGGTGACTGTACTCGAATTCCAACCTAAAATTGGTGCTACCATGGATAACGAGATCGCTACCGCGACGCAAAAATTCTTGAAGAAACAGGGGTTCGACTTCAAACTGGGTACTAAGGTTGTGTCTGCCGAAAGAAACGGCGAAGTCGTCGATATCGAAGTGGAAAACGTCAAGAGTGGTAAAAAAGAATCTTTGCAGGCGGACGTGTTGCTAGTTGCCGTCGGTAGAAGACCTTACTTTCAAGGTTTGAATGGTGAAGCACTAGGGCTAGAGGTTGACAAGAAAGGTCGTTTGGTCATCGATGAACAATTCAACACCAAATTCCCACACATTAAAGTTATTGGTGATGTTACTTTCGGCCCAATGTTAGCACACAAAGCCGAAGAAGAAGGTATCGCTGCCGCGGAGTTCTTGAAGCATGGTCATGGTCACGTGAATTATGCCAACATTCCTTCTGTCATGTACTCACACCCAGAGGTCGCTTGGGTTGGAAAGACCGAGGAGCAACTCAAAGAAGATGGTATTTCTTACAAAATTGGAAAATTCCCCTTCGTGGCCAACTCGAGGGCCAAGACGAACATGGACACGGAGGGTTTCGTCAAGATTTTGATCGATGCTGAAACCGAGCGTCTACTGGGTGCTCATATCGTGGGTCCAAATGCCGGTGAAATGATTGCCGAAGCCGGGCTTGCTCTGGAATATGGTGCATCTGCCGAGGATATTGCTCGTGTCTGTCACGCCCACCCAACTTTGGCAGAAGCGTTTAAAGAAGCCAATTTGGCCGCTTTCTCTAAGCCAATCAATTTTTAAGTGAACAAATAAGACTGTTTGTTGCAACAGAATGTCAACTAAGTATATATATTGCAATTCGAAGCATCGATATTCGTCTAAATTTTATACGGATCTTCTTATATAGTGTAAATCACACGAGAAGTACGACACAAGGGTATAATGTGATAACAATACCAACTGCAAATTGCATCATTAGGCTCAGTAAATCAGCTCTCTCTGGCTTCGGATAGTGGGTGCACGAATAGTCCTCAGATTCTGGTGAAAAAGCCTTTTTCGAATGGTTTGATTATCATTCGACCATTGATAAATTGTATAAAGACTGATGATTAATTATATCAGATATTACAGTCTACTCATCATATCCAGGAAAATGAAGTGGGGGAGGCTTGAAACAATAAGTTCGCAACTACTATCGACAGTCAATGAGTGTAACAGATTTTACTAAACACCTCAGGTGACGGAGGCCTAGAAATTCATCAATATCACTTCCTTTTGAGCAACGTTTACCCCATTTGTGGACTAATAAGGGAAACAGAATGAGAAACTTTACTGTAGATTTAACGCATCCATTGTAGTGTATATTTACTGCCCGACAGATGTAAGGGAATAAAAATTGGACGAGACCGGAGTCGAACCGATGACCTCTCCCATGCTAAGGGAGCGCGCTACCAACTACGCCACACGCCCATTTACTTAGAGTTTAATAATCCAATATATTTATCAAGAGTAATAGTGGTCATTTCTCGACAGCCATTTCAATATCATCTCTACTCCACATTTCATGGCTATGAACTAGAAATTTGCGGGGTTGACATCTGCTTGCCAATTAATGATAAACTCAACGTTACGATTAACTCTCCAAAAATTACCATTGGATTGAACATCGAATTGTTGATTTAAAGTTATTGTCTTAAATTTATTGTTTAGAACTTACCACTTACTTGTAACAAATATCTTTTGTGACATTACCTACCAATAACAAAACCATTTAAAGGACAATACAACTAACTCAGTATAGCAGATTAGTATAAATTATTATATTAACAAAGTACAATAGTAGAATCGATGCACGAAAACAGGAAGTTCAAAAAACGAATGAGAAGAAAATCAATAGTTTAAAAGGTGAGATTAGTAGTCACAGGCTCAACGTTAACCATTCCCAATTGGCGTTATCGCCTGCATTCTTCTTTCTGGTGGGGCCCGTACCTTCGACATCATTAGGTCTCGAGTGCTCATGCCCCATAGTTTCGGAGTTTATAGTAAAGCCGTGCGAGTCGTCAGCTTTCGAGCCCATGTTACTCTGAGCCGTCTCGAACGTTTCTCCATCTGATGTTTGTTGGTCGATAGCTTGTGGATTCGACCATTGGTTCAAGAAAACGTCTAAACCATTGCCGCTAGGGTTGGGATTGACCAATCTAGAAATACCAGTGTCTGGATTCGATACATGTTCAATTTCCATCTCGGACGAACCAACTGGAAGAGACACCTGATCTTGGAACTGAGCTTCCGCCGATAGAGTTGGTGCAGGTGTAGGGGTTCCTGACCCGCTTTCACTGCTAGCAGCACTCTCCTGTTCCCGTCCGTTCATACCCGAGTTAAGTTTCCTCCTAGCAACAGAAGATTGAGATTTCGTCGAATTAGGTTGTGATGCATCCAGGATGCTTGTTGACGATAACTTTTTCTTTGTACTAGGTCTCCTAGCTCTTGGTGCGGTGTATTTACCCGATTGCTCTTCCTTTATTGTTGAAGTGATTTGTCCGGACACTCTGTTGGAGGTCCGTTGACGCTTCTTGATCACGTCAGTTTTTAGCGAAAGCGGCCTTACCACACCGTGAAGCTTCAAAAATAGGCCACACGCATTACATAGCGGATTCCCGTCTGGATCTCTTCTCCACAGTGGCGTAGTCTTGGTGTGGCAATTGGTACATTTAGTTTCAATTTTGTTAGCCACATTGCATACAGTGGAACCTGCCCCTGCAGAAACTGGTCTACGGGTCGCAGCATCAACTAAACCATTTTCCTGTGATATAGTGTTTGAGAGCATCCCAGAACCGCTGTTCATAGTCGCGAAGCTCGAGCTACCTCTTCTGGAATTAGACGTCTTGATCTGTTTCTTTCTCACGGCACTTACATTAGTAGAGCGGCGAGAAACATGGGATGCAGGCAGAGAGCTTGGTGCTATAGCTGATGAGTTCGGTGAACTAGGCCCAAAACCGTTCGAATCTCCTTGCCATGCCGAACTAGGTCGTCTGATCAATATAGGTGTTGCGTTAGAAGTCCGATCATATAGGTCAGGTAAGGATATTTGAGAGTTGGTAGCGTGAAGAGGAGGAAGTGTCGGTTCGTGTTCATCTTGGCCCTCGTGCAGGGGCTGTAGAAAATCTTGCTCATCGAAAAACGTTTGGCCTCCCAGTACACTAGAGTTAAGCCCCCCAATCGTTACAGAACTGGAAAAGGGGGCTGAAGAATGCCGTGAAGCGTCGATGTTGTTGAAAGTAGACGTCGAAGAAGACGCAGGATTAATACTAGGGTTTCCACCAGTGGAGGACAGGCCACTATCACTGATGAGCGCTGGTGACGAGTAAGGAGCAGCCTCCCGTAATACCACATCGTCATCTGCATCATCTTGACTGAGGCCCTGTAGAGAAACAGAGTCATGTCCGCCCAAAACATTAAAATTGTCGACGTCAATATCGCCCATAAAGCCAACGTGCTGCTCGAGGTTAGAGAATGAGCCATAATGTGCATGCGCATGTGCATGTCCGTCGAACCCGAAGCTCTGCGAATCTTCAGGGTGTTGCGAAAAAGGCTTTGCCTGTCCCGAGTTTGTGCCAAATGAACCAGCTATAACAGTTGAATCGCGTTGATCATTGAACTCAGAATGGGTATTGTGAGATGAGTTATAACCGTGAGAGCGCTTCTGCGCATAATGACTTTGTCCCGTGTTACTGTGAATATTTGCGCCGCTGTCTTCAGGAAGTTGAGAATCACGAGACCTCTCAGTATCCATCATGCCAAGGGCTCCCGAGTGCATAGGCGTGGGGAGAGTTTGGTCTTTGAGTACGCGAAGCTCCGAAATATAATCAAAGTCCCCAGTAGCCGTTGTACTTGATTCGGGCTGATTCTTGCGGGCTTTGTTGGCGAAAATCGCTGAAAATGTTGGGGACACAGTAGTGGCTTGTCGATCCTTGGCAACATGCATACTCTTTACTCGAAGACCCAACATCCGCCAGGTTAAGTTCGACATTCGATCTCGGTACGGCAGTGATGCTTTAGCACCTGAATACATGCGCCACAGTGCTTCTGTAGACGGGTCATCCACAGCTCCCAGGAGCTTCTGCCTAGTTTCCTGACCATTATGGGCCTCGTCGTCCCTGAATACTCGCATGTATGGCTAACTATTATGGGCAGTGTTCAGGAATACTGCTCTAACAAGCCTTTAGTAGTTCACCGATTGTTGGCACGGAAAATGAGTTAACAGACAACGAAACTGTCAAAGGCCTAATACTCCGTCCACAGTCGAGTCCAAATACGGGTTGAGAAATGGCTAGAGTCGTGCGAGTGGAGGAACACTTGGTTTCTGTAGTAGATTTTCCTTCAAATTCTAGATGGACGAACAACTTTACCACCTCGTCTAAAATTTCAAAACTGAATTTCTCTGAACAATGTCAAAATCACCACACACAATGTGTGGTTATAATAATGTAACGAATTCTCAGCTTGGGCGTATGCAGTAGCTCTCTATATGCCTGTGTCTGTGTGTACTCTTTCTGCTTGAGATTAGTTCACACCGGTCTTACCAGCCTGAGTTACCTTTACTTTCATGCAAAACAATAACAGGGAAAAGCGCATCGTCTTCTGTGAACCGTCTTATCGTGAAAGTAATCTAATTATACGGGTAACAAAGCAGTGTTGCCACTTTTCCATTGGCTTACGGAAAAGGCCGATGCGAACTGCCGGCCTAAGATTTTTCACGGTATGCGGGAGGATCATTTCCCGGGAAGTACCTAGTTGCATTTAACGCCTTACATCCATATTTTTTCTTTTCATTCTCTTGGTGAACTCCAGGCTCCTGGCTTTTCTGGACTTGCGGGCCTACCATAACAATGTACGATATTGCCTGGTACAGCACTTCTAGTTACACGGCTCTGTAGTAGGGAGACTTGCTAACTACTTCAAGCTTAATGAGTCACCCGTCGTTGTTTCAAGTCAAAGCAGGGAGTTCCAAAAAATCCGGTGGCTTTAGAGATGAGTATAGTTCCAACGGATTTTTTCACTTTCTTGCAGCCTTGACTAGCAGACGTTTGAAGTCCTGGGAAACAATGCGCTTGTGGCTGTATATGGAGGGGGGTGATATCGACGATACATGTAGCCCGGCATGTGCTTGGCTGCTTGATTTTAGCAGTGTAAATGCGGGAAAACGCGGAAGCAAGCGAGAGTAAGCATTCGACTTGCAACGCAATATAATAGCAGCAGATCGACTAGGATATTGTGCAAAGTAGCACTTAGAAATAAATTAGAACATCAAAACCGACCTCTAGTTCTGTGAGAAACCTCTGTGCCTCTATCTGTCTCCGACTCGGTCTTCTAATGTTCTACCGAATAAATACCGGCCTCTACATCATGCTTATCGTCTGACATAACAAACCGATGTTGAAATAATTATCACTTTACACGCAAATGTTTTTGTTATGGGACAGTGGCAAATTTCCGAAGTTGCCAGGATGGAGGTTTTTAAGGCCAGCTAGCCTCCCACAAGGGCTACAGGCGGATCGTACTTTGCAATTGATTCACAATAGATCTCTTTGAGATTAAGTGGAGGGCCGAGTAAGCAAAATTGCTGTTTCATCTTTTTCTCGCTTTGTGAGGCGTTCGTGCAATACTTCTTCTCTGGCACTGAAACCTCTTTTTATCCTTTGTATAGTGCTTGTCTTTTCGCTAAGTTCCCGAAGCATCTTTTAGGTCTCTTATATACTTCGTTTGAGTCCATCACAATTAGTAGAACCCTGCTATGCGCGTCCCGTTGTGTAAAAAAATCAAAATAATGCTCGGCGGCTAAATAGGGAGAGCAAATAAGGTAACATGGCTCAGTATAGCCAATCAGCGAAAACCAAGAGGAATAGATCAAGAAGTTGAGCTCAAGATTATTTATCGTTGTGATTGTGACCTTCAACTCTCATTACAGCCAAGTGAAATCCAGGATCTTTAAGAGATGATGGTACAAGTGTTGTGAGATATTTAGCTCTTCTAGTGCCCTCTATAACTGCAAGATTGATCTTGTACACAGAAAAAATCACCAATAGTTAATTACGTACATGGGTGTATTTAGCTACCGGCCAGTTTAGTTCTCCACTAGTTAGGTAACAAAATTACGCTTCTAGTAGCCTCTCAGCTAGCATTGCCGCAGATTTTAGGCTTTTGCGGGGAATAGCCTTGAACTCTGATCCCCAGGATCCTGACAAAACTTTATGAACTTTGGTATATTGACCATTTATCGAGACCTCATTGTACATCGGCCGTGGTCGTAGTGCAACAAGGGTACCTCATTAATTTATCACGAACCAGGCGAGATATTAGCTTTGACGTGGAAAAGCACTCTATATAGTGAAATTGCCAATTGATGACGGCGGGAACCGTAGGCCCAGCATCCTAATTGTATAGCTTTATGCGTTGCATTTGACATCGTTGACGAGTGGGACCTCCTTGCCCTGTGTTCGGTGTGCCAGTTCACAACCTTTTCTATCTCTCTGTCTCTTCACATCTTCTTCCGTCTTTCCTTCACCTTCTTGTAGTAGCCCTTGGCACCACTGGTCTTTTTAGTCTGAACTTCGCCATATTTCCGTTTGAAATACTTGTTTGTATCGTCATTAGTCATGAGCGACTCAAGCATCGTGCTCTTACGCTCTTTGTTCTTCAGTCGACTACTGAAAAATTCGCTCTTGTCCTCCACAATAGTACCCACTGAGAATCGCTCCGGCACTTGCCATTTATCCTTTTTGTAGTGTCTCTTTGGATCCAAAGCCGCACGATGCTTCAATACCAGTAAATCACGCTTGAGTTCTCTGGTCAGCTCGGGCTTGGGTAAGGTAAACCACTGTTGCGACGTAGATGGTTTCTTGGTTGTAGCGTCCTTTTTACGCATATGTAAGATCGATACGGGGTCTTCAACCTCTGGTACAGCTTTAGAACTGACCTCCTGGCCTGGAAGCGCATCAAAATCAGTTTGCATCCGCGGTAGACCGCGTAGTCGCTGTTCGATATCGTAGAACGTTTTCTGTTGCTGCGCATTCTTGAAGTCTTCGTCAAACTCTAGTTTATCCTGATCGAAATCATTACCTTGAAGTTCTGTGTTATTCTTCTCATTTCCGTCCAAACTAACACTACCATTTTTACCCACCTGTTTCAGTGCTGCAAATAAGTCCTGAATACTATCTGATTCCATCGCTGTGGCTACGAAAACTTGATCTTCAACTCCTTGGCTAAGCTCATCGCGCGCTATGCTATGTCTTTAAAATTTTTCAGAATATCCATTTTAAAATTTAAAGGTTTGTTGGAAGAAACTACATATATGACGAACAGGTTCTTCTGCAAATACTAGATCCAAGAGCTATCAACACAATTGGCCCTTTCCCTGGTGCTATACTACCCAAATGGATGAAGTAGAAAATTTACTGACGAAATTCAAGAGTCTGATTGAAAAAGATGCGCAGGTCAGGTACGCCCTAAATGCTATTAGACGATATAAGAGCAATGATTCTGCGGATCTGGACGATGAACGAAAGAGCCGGCATAAAAGAAACATTATTACGGTCGATGATAACCTGAAGATTAACTATGAGATGGTTAAAACTGCTCCGGGAACTTTCATCGAAAACAGTCTTTCAGCGTCTAAAAACAAAGCCGTCAAGGAAAAGGCAGGGAAAGTGGCTAAAATGAAGACCAACTACTACAAGAAGAGACTCTACAATATGAACGAACAGTTTCTTGCGGAACAAGATCTACCAGAGGCTACACCAAGTACGGCGAGTGCTGCCAGCGAGACTAGTGACTCAAATACAACTAGCGAGTCTGGTGGAACCAACGTTTCTCCTGTCCTCGATTTTGGATCGCAAGAACAACAAGCTGAGTGGCTTTGTGAAATGCATAAGACATTGGCCGAGCAATACCTCATGTTATTGCAGGAGGAGAAGAAATGGTTTATGAAAAAAGAGGTGTTATTGGACGCAAACATAAAACTAGATCTCTATGCAACGCGCGACAGCGAACAAGATGGAGAGTCACAATTAGGCAATAGAGACAACAGTGAGTTATGCTCTTTTCCCATATAAAGCAGGATGTTACAGGAAGGGAATCTCACTTTCGGCCAGATCAAGATTCGAAGTCTTATGCGAGCCGGTACACTTTAACGTTAGGATAGCAATCAACAGATAAATATTCTGATTGACTCATCCCAGAAGGGAAAGTCTTTTTTGTCAACTAATGCGGCCTTTGACCATAAAAGTCGTTCCGGACATATACAAAGCTACGAGCTTGGAAATTCGGTGCTTTATCAGTTTCAGCAAAGTTTGCGCGATCGTTCGAAAGGTTTCAAGTCGGTGTGGAGGCCTTTATCGGATCAGCTCTTGTCAGCTAGTCATACTTTCTTATACCGGGTAACAACTTCCATTTCAATATCAATTTCGAGGTTTCCCAAGTAATAAAAATTTTCTAGGTAGGTCGAACAACTCGAAGACAACGAAGGCTTCAACTCAACAGAAGCTTCTCACTTGGTGGTATTTGGCTTTAGTTGGCGGAATTAAGCTTATATAGAGTTCAGGAAGCATTTTCCGACCAATATGTCTGATTTTCAGCTGGAAATTTTGCAGAAATTGAACGAATTGGGAGCCATTGGATCGACGCTGGAAGTGTTCCCTAACATCAACCCTCAAGTGGTTCTGTCGTCTCTAAATTCACTGAAAGCTCATGGTAAACTTGAATATACGAAGCAGGACAAAACATATTATGTTCTTTCTAATGAAGGTGACGAAATTGTTGCCAAAGGGTCCCATGAGATGAGATTGTTGCGACTCATTAACAAATTTACGAAGTTGCAAATCAAAGATGTAGCTACTCATATGGGTGTTGATGGAAAAATTGGTCAAGCCAAAGCATTCAAGAATGGATGGATCTCGAAAAACAAGGATAACGAATTAACCGTCAGCGACAAAATTGCGTCCATTGGGGACGTTACTGATGAGACTAAGGAGGTTCTGTTACAAATTCAAAATGGCAAATACGATTCTGTTAACGATAAGGTACTCAGCGATCTGAGAAAGCGGAAGCTGATCACCGTCAAGAAAGACACGAGCTTCCAAGTAACCAAAGGCGCCGATTTCTCAACCGAGCTCACGAAACTCGAGACCGACTTGACCGCCGACATGGTGGCTTCAGGCACTTACAAAGATCTTAAGTTTAAACCCTACAACTTCAACGCCGAAGGTATTTTGCCCGAATCCGGTGCGCTCCATCCTTTGTCTAAAGTACGGGAAGAATTCAGACAAATCTTTTTTTCGATGGGTTTTAAAGAGATGCCTTCCAACCAATATGTGGATACTGGTTTCTGGAATTTTGACGCTCTTTATGTTCCTCAACAGCATCCAGCGCGTGACCTGCAAGATACTTTCTACTTGAAGGATCCAATCAAGAGCGATCTGCCCGATGACAAGGCTTACCTGGAAAACATTAAAGCTGTCCATGAGGAGGGCAAATATGATTCGATCGGATATCGCTACAACTGGAAGGCCGAAGAATCTCAAAAGCTAGTTTTAAGAACTCATACCACCGCCATTTCGGCTTTCATGCTGAAAGAGCTGGCGGAAAACCCCAAACCAACGAGATTATTCTCGATTGATAGAGTGTTCCGTAACGAAGCCGTAGACGCCACTCACTTAGCCGAGTTTCACCAAGTCGAAGGTGTCATTGCTGACTATAACATCACATTGGGTGACTTGATCCAATTCATGGAAGGATTCTTCGAGAAGATGGGCGTTACAGGTCTCCGTTTCAAGCCCACATATAACCCATACACCGAACCATCGATGGAAATTTTTTCTTGGCACGAAGGGCTAGGAAAATGGGTTGAAATCGGAAATTCGGGCATGTTCAGGCCAGAGATGCTGGAACCTATGGGTCTACCATCTAACATGAGAGTACTGGGCTGGGGCCTGTCATTAGAGAGACCCACCATGATCAAATATGGTGTGCAAAACATCAGAGAACTACTTGGTCACAAAGTTTCTCTTGACTTCATCGAGTCTAATCCAGCAGCTAGATTGGATGAGGATCTATACGAGTAAATAACCAGATATCTAACAAATTGATAAACATTTTTGGCGCAACAATCTAGTGGTAAAAGGCCCGCTCTTTCTATAAACCTTACGCAATGAACTAAAAATGTCGGTTAGGAGCTTTTTCCTTCACTCCTACCGTCGACGTGAATAGTACTAATGCAATGTACTTTAACTAACAGTTTGCCGTCTCTCCAGGAGAGGCTTACGATTTTGCAACTGGGATGACGACAGGTTTTCAACACTCTCCCAAGACGATTCTGCGACGTTCTGGGATCTACGAGAGCTCTTGCGTTGTTTCTCTTTGGAGATCATGTTTTTGATATACTTGGAGGGAAAATAGAACGGATTACTTTTGCGTCGAGGAAGCCGTGGTCTTGCCAAAGAGCTCGAGGATTGGGTGTCAAACGAGCTTGATGCTCTCGTCTCCATGGGAAAGTTCCTTGGTGAGTATTCGTCATGCTCACCGTACCCAAAGGAGCTGAAATCGGTAGTGCTATTTTTACTAATCTTTTCGTCATTTCTAGCAAAGCCGAATATCTGTTCTTGCAGTTCGCCGCTGTGGGACTCATGGAGATCCGGCGCGAGTAGCTGGGGTTCAAATTGTGATAAAGGCGCTTCGAAGCTCGAGCCAGCCGAGATTAAACGGAAGACGTCTTCTGAGACATTATTGTCGTCGGCAAATTCATGTTGCTCCAGAGTTTGCTCTGTTGGGGGAAAAACATCCGAGGAGAGCATAGGATGTATTGGACTCGCGATACCATTACGGCGGTCGAGCTCCATAGATTCAAAGATCATCACCACTCTTTATCATAAACAAGCCATGCAACGGATAACTCACTGCCAGTCTTCTTCCATCCAGCTTCGACCAACTCTTCTGGAAATAGTGCAGCACATATATACGTATATATATATATATATATATATTATTATTATATCATTCAAAATATTCTTGGGTACCATCGAATATTCCCTTTACGCTAATTCAATTGCATCTGCATGATACCGATATCCGATTCACTCATTCATAATTGCAGCAATTACATTGAGATCCGAGGATTTCGATTTTCTTCTCTCTTTCGCCTACCACGTAAGTACTGCGCATCAACATGACAAGACACATATGGCAACTATCGGAACTATACCGATCAGTCCACCTCCACCAGGTTCTCTCCTGAACCCAGCCAAATTAACTCTGCTCCGATTCTTCTGGACTTAGAAAGCCAGTAAAAAACCAAAATCATGTTCCATCAGAATGGTGGTGGCGGCTTTTGGGTGTTTCCCAAAGCAGTGAATGCAAGAAAGCTCAGCTCACGAGGAATAGACACACAACTTGAAAAACCAGACTACCGATGCATATCACTTACCGGTAAAACACCCATGATAATGTCGGCTCAGTTTCAGCAAAACATCCATCAAGGAACCAATTTCAGTGATTCCTGTACGCAAGGCACAAGACTTTCAAGGATTTTCGCAGATTTTATAAGCTTTGGCTACCTTCTCATTTTACTTATTTCGGTCAAGTCGCCAAATGATCCATGGCTATGTGCTTGCTCTTGAACCGTATACGGCAAAAAAAAAAAAACAATTGCCTTAATATTATATTAGGACTTCGTTGCCACTGGCTTACTGGTGGACGTCAAGCCCAAAACCCTACTGCAGCAGGATAGTACGGGAAACTTGAGCAACAAAATGCTTGGAAGGGTCAAGCACCCACGAAAAAACTACGCTTCTTAACCTGTTAAATTATCTAGCTTTAGCCACCTCTACGATCGAGGATGACATGTATATGTGACGCAAGAGCTACTTCAGGGCAATGTGTTGCCAGTACGTTGCTGATGTGTTAGTTCATGTTATTTTGATTTCCTTCTGTTTGATCAAATACGAGATTAGATTGATATCGAAGATGTGGGAAATCAAATTTCTTTGATGACGTACGAAAATATTATATGCATGATAATTATTCTTTGGCTCTGCATAGAATCATTCTTTGCATATCATATAACAGTAGTGCGTGCGCTCGCTCGCTCAATCAATCGACATCTGATAAGAACGGCTCACCATGACTATGATCCTGGTGATCATCCACCGGCTCTCGATCAGCTGCACTAGCAGTACATGGGCCTGTCAAAGTGAGTCTCTTTAACGGGCCAACCCCCCGGCTCCAATCGTCAAATAACCGCTGCGATGAGTCGACATGGCCATATCGGCTCGTGGTTACACTTAAAATGCCCCCCATATTGGCACGCCTCAACAGGTTTACGTGATCCCACAAAAAGCGGTCCGGGACGGTAGAGAATCCTGTATGTACAGCTCCCGTCATCTGTCCTGTCTCCACCAGGTACTGGCGTTGCAGCTTCCAGAGCTTTGGCCGCTTCCAGTTTTTGGACCGTTGCTCGTTTAACGACTTGAAATTGGCCTGGTCCCCTAACCGATATGCGTCGAAATAATATCGCGAGGACATCGTGAGAGGATTGGCACGGATCTCTTGCTCAAACACGGCATCTGCGTCCATTTCTCCTCTTCTGCGGAAATTGGGGAGATCTATCAAATCGTCAACCACAGAGCTGGTGTCGCAAATGTCTTCGGCCCCAGAATCCGCCGCCATACCACCCCCAAAAAATAATTCCAGCCCTGAATTTTTACATGATACCACATCCTGCTCTGCATTGTCGCAGGTGTTATCTCCGTCATTATCCTCGAATACCTTACTTCTACTATCCATGGCAACATGGTTTAGCAATGGGTCCTCGGTTTCGTCGCAAGAAGTGCTCCTGATGTTGTCGTGCTTGACCTTCCGCTTGAGTTTGGCGCGCAAAATGTCCATTCGGCCTCGTACTGGCGAACTAGTGTCCTTGGGCAGAAATGTCTGTTCACTCAGCCGTGTTTTCACGCCAAATAATAGCGACGAGGGACCCAGTTTATGGAGTCCTCCTTCGATACTAAACCCACTTATCGACAACAGCTGAGAATAGAATCCACATAGGAAATTCAAACTCGAATAATTGGCTCCTAGTTCCCTTGCGAGGAGCATGGGTTGCTGCAATAAAATATGTGCCGGATATTCTAGTCTGTGGTGAAAACAGTACGCCTCAAATGATAACGTCAAAAACTCAGGATACTCATTGATTGTAGACATATCCATTTGCCGTTTCCGATCCTTGGTTTCCGCTACCACTTTCTCGAAATCAATAAAAGCAACCAAATCCCCTGCGCATTTACCAGCATCGAATGTGGGTTTCATGTATTTCATGACTACGCGGCCGCACTGCATATAGCAGATCTGCATGAGCTCTGTGACCAAATCCTCAAAAATAAGCCTTGACGATGAGTTGGCTAGAAGTTTGTCGTAATCAAATTGCTCAAAAACGATCGACAGAATGTTTAGCGAAATCCGTGGGATAATGTGCTCCCATACTATTAGAGCCATTTCAAAGCAATGATCTGGAGCGATTTTGATGATTTCCTCTATTTTACTGTGCTGGAGCTGTGCAAGCATTGAATTCAGGATCGAGCCTTCATCCTCTAGAATTTTTTGCACTCTTTCGTAATTAATCCGGGACTGATCGGGTTTGTTGATTCTTTTGGAATCCTTGCTGGTATATGTAAGCCCCACGTAGAAACGGCAGCTGTCATTCACCAAAGCATAAGACCCTGATGATAGTTGACGCCCTTCGACGTCGCACAAAATCGACAGAACGCACGAGCTGGAATTGAAAAATTTGTCGAGGGCCAGCGTCTCCAGTTGCACACCGAAATTCGCATTCAACATCACTACCGTATTTTGGTCACTGTATTTAGATAGTAATTCACAATACCGATTTAATGATGGAAACGATAAACATGACAAAATCATTACGTCGATCTTGTACTTGCGGCTCATATCCGGTTCAGAGAGCTTGGATTCTAGCTCCCCAAACTCTTTTGCAAACACATTAGGTCTATAAAAGTTTGATCCCAATTTCGAAGACTTCCAGGACACAAGGCCATCACTGGAAATATTACTAGAGACTAGAATGATGAACGCATTTGACAGGCTGAGTCTCCAAGCCAGAAATTGGGTTGCTGGTGCCTCGCCGACTGTGTTGTTTTCAGAATGTTAGTCATGAATTTTTGCAGCTTCTATCTGCTATTGTAAGTGCATACCTATCAAGCATGTAAGCGATACTGCCATCCTTATCAAAGCTCTCGTGCTTGTCTACCCATAGAGGTACATATAAGCAAGGTCCAAACCTCTTTCAGAAAGATTCTAATATTCCAGTTTTATGTATTTATTTCGACAACTCAAAGACACAAAAGAGACGCTGACGCCGAAAAAGGTGATACAAAAGAAAATAGATTTGTCTAAATCCAAGCATAATGAATATGAGCCAATGACGTGATGCAGTATTTATCTATGGTCTTATTTCTACAAGCTTGAAAGGAACGCCGTTGTAATACCAGCTTAAACCTTTGCCCCTCTCTTTAATGTAAGACTCTAATAACTGGAAACATTCATGCAGGGGGATCCCGTCCTCCAAACCTTCCTCGATTGCAAGCCATATTTTCTTGCGACGATTTACCTGACGAGAGAAATTTTTGTCACTGTTTCGCCAGGAGGAGCCATACCTCTTCTCAAGGTCCCGTATGGATGTGCGCCGCTTCATCAACTGAGCGGGGCTCCCAACCTCGTTTGATGCCAGCGAATGTTGCTGGCCCATTACGTCAAACCAGTCAGGAAGGGTCCAGTCACTGGGGAGTTTGGTATATTCATCCCATAGTTGAGCAACAGTAGTGGGCGATTTTATCAGTACTACGCCAAAATTAGGTAAACTGAAGCATGGGTCCTCATCAATGTGCTTTGAGGATGATTCGATAGAAAAGATATCCTGCACAGATGCCACTTTAGTGGTGGTGCTTGAGTTGTCGCCTTCAGGTTCATAGTCTCTTCTAGATCGCTTGCGGCTGGATGCAGACTGGAATGACTGCAAAGTATCGAGAATGCCGTCTACCATGGAGTTCGCAGGCCCTGGACAGCCGCTGGCGTCGATAAATGTGCTAGGGTTGGAAATGCGGGATACGAGAGAAGCCTCATCAAGTTTGCGAATGAGGGTGCGGAACTCGTCCTTGAAGGTGTCGAGCTTATCAATGACTACTTGTACCATTCCGTCGACCGCTTCGGGTGTACCGTTGCTTTCTACATCTTCACTTTGATTTTCGCTCCCCACATCTGCTGCTCTAACGGGAGTACCAGAATCCACGCCGAGACTCTCACCACCCTCAATAGCGCCGGCCCTGCCACTCGGTGCGGGCTTTTGTTTTGTCGCTTCATGTTGTTGCTCTCTAGCAATATCGATTTGTCCTCCGTCAAAATCAA
Source organism: Lachancea sp. yHQL494 (assembly GCA_030562185.1). Classification (NCBI taxonomy): domain Eukaryota; kingdom Fungi; phylum Ascomycota; class Saccharomycetes; order Saccharomycetales; family Saccharomycetaceae; genus Lachancea; species Lachancea sp. yHQL494. The sequence goes on along the minus strand of JAJMGS010000024.1, from coordinate 79,902 downwards.
AATAGTCTGCATATGGACGCGGTGGAACAAATGACGTATAGTAAGAATTGGAGCTTTTTTCCTCTTCGTCCCGGACCGCTAAGGCCTCTTCTGCAAGTCTTTCCTTCTCAAGTGTCTTAATTAAATGCTCCAAAAGAGAACCCGCAGATTTGCTGGACTTGACATGATGTTCATCCATGAGAAGCTGCAGTCGTTCGCTAACGCTCGACATTTTGTCGGTTTCCATTATCAGAGAGGCCACTCTAGTTGTAAACAGTCAAATCAAAGCGTTAAAGTCAGAGAAGATGTCACGGCAGGGAACAAGTACTTTATAAAGGCCGCGACAATGCAGTCTTTTTGTTCCGCTAAAGTGTACGATCAAGCTGGTTAGGAAAAAAGTCCATATGGTCCGCGGTTCCAAGTCTAAAGCTCGCACACTATATAATCCCTGGTAGCAGTGCTACTTCGAGACTTTTCAGCCAAGAACAAACGGCCCCTAGTGAGCCACACATCGCATAATCCTAAGGGTAGTCCTCCAAACAGACAAATCTTGACTAGCCCCGTGCGCTCGAAAGTCAATGAACCCATGGTGGCAGGAGGCAAGCCTCTTGAATTCGGCTCCTTCACGGTGTGGATGTGTTACAACTAGAGAAGGGCCTACACGTGAGATGATATATCTCTATCAACTCACGTGACACAAGACTTGACACCGGTCATCCCAAGATCACGCGACCAGACATATACCGCCCAACCAATGGAGCGTCAAGGTATATACAGGTATACCCAAGTTGAGAGATCATACTGACCTCGCACTTGGACCAGGTCCCCAAGAAGCAATTACTTGCTTCTACTCTCTCTCAAACCGTAATTTGGTCGATTTGAACCTACTGGTCTTAATTGGGTTTCCGTGCTCATCAATAGGCTCTAGTTGTAATTCCTCGGGTGACAATTCAACGTTTCCTTGTGCAGCTATCATTTTCTGTCTTAATCGCTGATATTCAACGGCAACTTCGTATTGCAAACTTTCGCTGTTCAGCACCATATCTTCTAAACCGTAGTCAGAAGGTACAGACACCCTTTTTTCCACCACATCGGTGGTTATTGATCCATCCACATCACCTGAAACATCAAGGTTGTCGAGAGACTGTCCTTCTTGAAGCGGACCGGATGGGTTCTCCCTCAAAAAGGCAGAAATTTCGCCTCGCAGATTATCCGCTTCTTTGTTGTAGGTCTTAAAATCATTCAAATGCTCAAGAACAGTACCAGGGTCCTCCACGTCATCATTGTAGAGGCCCAAGAGATAAGCACGGGTCATATCATCTAAGTTATTGCCAAGTCCCTGAAAATCGACGCTGGGATTTTGTACCACCTCTGAACCGTTCTCGTTTACTGCCGCAGCAATCTCTTGCGGGAACGGTTTGGCATCAGCGTTGTTAAATGGCATTTCGTCACTCCGTTTAGGTTGCTGAATTTTGTTACCTAAGACCGTGTCTTCAGGGTCTGCGACATCGGGTAAGATCGGGGTTTGCTTGCGTGGGGATTTTGATGCTGGTCTTTTTAAGGAACGTAGGTTCTTTTTGAACAGACTGTTAGCCCTCGAAGATTTGTTTCCCGGTTTGTTTAAGGGCTCGATATCTTTGATATGTGTTTCAGAGAGTTTATCAATAACAGCGGGGATATCTAGGGGCTCGCTGATGCTTCTCTCCGTAATATTACTCATCACGGCTGCATTACGTGTGCTACTTATCAAGGCGGGGTCCCTTTCAGGATCAAAGCCTGGATCACTACTTGTGCCCTTCTCTTGGACGTCTTGGGCAAATGCAGTATCTCTTTCCTGAATATTTGTTGTAACACCAATACGATCATCGTGTTCAAGAATTTCACCCTCCGGCTCACTTTCCAGGGGCATTGCATTGCCTCGCAACACCGATCTGTCCTTCTTGAAGCGCGACATTTTAGGTTTCTGCTTTACTGGCTCATCTTCCGCTTTCTTTTGGTATTTCTCATGAACCTCATCTGAACTTTTGGCGCCGATGAGCTTGGCAAATAGATCTGGATCAAAGCCCTCGTCATCGATCTTGGGAGCAGGTGACGAAACCTCGCCATGTGTGGTACTCGGGAATGTGTTAGCTTTGATTTCATGCTTAACGTTTTCTACTTCAAACACATCGAGTTCTGGGGCAAACCCAACTCTCTTAGCTGGCTTTTTCGCCTTCTTTTCAGTCTTCAAAATAGGTTTCACGTCTGAGTTTTCTGAAGCCCGACTGTGTTGGTCCTTATTCTTGGAGCGTAATGCATTGATGTCATCCATAAACCGAATCCTGGCAACATCGGGTACCATTGAGGGAATGGACGCATCTGGATAGTCGTCGTAGTCATAGCTATCATCACTGTAATCGTCATCGTCATAAGAATCATCCTTGTGCTTTGATTGATAACAACTAAAGTCATATTGAATGTCCTCGTAATTGATGTCTCCATCATCAATTTCATCTTGATGCTCTAATTGCTTGACAATATCGTCGAATGTGTAAATGTCATTCGGGTCAATAGCATGCTTGTCGTTGCCGCTTACTTGCAGATCATTTATATCTATTTCTCTATCATTTGGAGTAATTGCTGAATTATGACCGGAGGGCTCTAGCAGCTGTTTGGATCTGGGCTTTCCCGAGCCAATTTTCCCGCGAATGTTATTTTCAAAACAGTCGTCAAACTGATCATTAGCGGTATGGACAGCAGCCTCGTCTGTGAATACCGCGTCATCCTTAACCTCTTCAATGCGTGGTAGATCGCGGGAAATGTCTTTCACGACTGGATCCTTGTGGCCAGCTGCAGGACTCACCAAGCTCGAGAGGGTATTTCCGTCTTCGTCAAGGTCCTCTCTGATCTCCATAAAAGGTAAGCCTTCGTCATTGTTTGTGGTGCCTATGGGGTGGCCCGTTTGAGCTTGGGAATCGTCTTGTTCTGTTAAGTCCTGCGCATGCTGGAGATTTTTCAGGGTCTCATGTGCTTCATTTGTCTTATGTTTGATAAGTTGTATTTTGTCTGAGACATATTGTATTTTGTGGGAGACATATTGTGAGGCTTCAAGTTGGCTTTTTTCCACGTAATACTCATACCCGATTCTTAGGTAGATTTTGGACGAGATTATTATTTCCCCAAAGATTAACCCTTTCTTTTCCGATCCTTTCTCGTCCTCGTCCTCATCATCTTCATTTGATTTATGATTTGCCAAGTGAGACCTTATGGTGTAATATTGCTGTTTCTGATCCTCCAAAAAAGATACTTTGTTCTGTAGATTTTTGATCGTATTCGTCACAGCATCTATAAGTGACTCCATGGTATCCTTGGATAGAGACTATCAAATACGTTGCAGGAGCCTAGTGAAGGTCATCGCGATGAAGTGGAACTCTAAATTTTATTCTAACGCCATAGATCGCAAAATACGGCGGCTAAAACAGACAGAGTGAGTAATATGCACTGCAATTTAGGTCATGGTCATTGATATATAGGCCTTTGAAGTTGTTAGTATATCAGAACATATCACGCTTGGTACATTTTGCGAATGTTGATCTATACTGTCATTTCCACAGTGCCAAAATAGTATAAAGTGATATTGTTCTCAGTGAGGACGGTAACAGCTATTTGGAGGAAGTCGAAAGTACGCAGCTCAACAAGCCTGGTCACGATTCAGTAAAATATGTGCTAAGGTAGCTAAGAAAGTCTGGATCTACTGTTGGAATCTATGATGAGTGTTATTCTAGTACTAATCACAAGACAGAATAGTGGAAGGTGATAATGAGCAAGCCCATGGTAGCTAGCAACCGTGTGGGGTGCCTTTTTGTTTGTGTTCTGTTTTTCCCAGGTACATAGATTTATTCATCAAATTCATCTGCCTTAAATTGTGCATGTACTCATCACACCAGATATTTCCAGCTACTGACAATCTATTATTCAGCGTAGAATAATTATGGACGGTTAATCGTACACTTTCATCCAAGGCCTAGTCAATTACAGGTCATATATGAACAACCTAAGCAAGTAACCTGGAAACCTAAGCACCGCTGAGGTAGACACGCCCCTACCAGATTGATAAGGGATCCCAAACTAACATCCTTTCGTGCTATATACAAAACAATCTGGTAGCTAGAAAATCTCGGAGAGCAGTTGGAATCCGCTTATACTGATATGTACCGAAGGGATTATTAAAGGCTCCAAACACCGTCCATTATCAACATTTTAACGAGTTTGCAAAAGTAATGATTTCAAAATCGGCAAGCCCGTTTGAGCCAAACCACAATTTAAAAACCCGTCGGCCCAGCATTGTGATCCAGTTTTCCAAGAACAGTCTCCAAACCGTGTAACCCACTATGGCAGCAAATATGGCTAGCGGCGTACACTTGAAGCGGGAAAAATGGAAAGCCACTTTCAAGCCAAAGACCAGACAATATTACCTCGTCCGTCTCAAGCACTACCGAGCAATGCCATCTCTGTATCTCGGGACCCATGCTATTATCCAGTCACATGATCATCGTATAACACGACTTTACATATTGTCGCGTTTTCATAAAAATTTTTCTCACCTTGTACTATAATTGCAATTAAGACGACACGGGTGGCGAAAAACGAGGAGTTCAGCACTCCCTGGCTAAAGAAACAGTACCAACGTCTACAGTTGAACAGCTTTGCTACAGCTACGCCAACGCTAAAGCCAAAGCTCAACGAACCCTGGAGATAGCTAATTAGGGGGGGTTCTTTCTGGTGTTTATTTGCCTTTTCTCAAAATCTCTCCTTCTCTATTGCCACGCCGGACTGGAATATTCGCTTCCGTGTTCGTTTTTTCTCACCTCCCAGGTCACGTGAAACAGAAAGACAGGAGTCATTTGATACGGATAGAGCTCATCGCGGTTAACCAAAACGGCCAGCGACAGCGGCTCTCAAGAATCATAAAAGGTTGAGAGAACGACGACGAGGAGGAGTATTTTCGAGGCCTTCAACAACAATTGTATTCTTTTTTTTTGAGCATCATCTTGGGGCATCGGACCAGGACGGCTATTTGCACCCATACCCCACACCAACATGGCCTCGAATACCAAAACTAATGGCTCTGCTGATGGTTCTGCACCGTCTAGTGCCGCCGAGGCTGCCAATACCAGGTTTCGGCACCGTAAGATCTCCGTCAAACAGCGGCTCCAAGTGTACAAGGCCTCAGACCTGCGAAAACTCGACAAAGCCGAGTTACAGCAACGAGAATTGATGGAGATCGAAACTGGTGTAGATAAGAATGAGGAGAAGGAAGAACATTTGCATCAGATTCTGCAGAAAAACCAGCTTGCGCGGCGTGAACTGTACATTCCAACGCCTGATGCGTCGCGTACGTGGCCCGAATATTCACATTTCTACCAAGGGAAATTTGTAGAGCCCCAGAGCTACATCCGATTCTCAGCAACCGTCGAGGACTGCTGTGGATCTAGCTATAACATGGATGAGCGCGATGCGCAGTTCTTAGAGTCAACATTTGGCGATACAGCCATTTCGGAAGATGAATTCGAACTCCTGTGTAGCAGCTTCGAAACTGCAATACGCGAGCGGCAGCCCTTTCTCAGTATTGATCCGGAAAATATTTTGTCTCTAGACGAAATTAAACCAACGGTTCTTCAACGTGACCTGGGAGATGCCGGAATTAAGCATCATCTGGCACAAGAGATTGAACTTCAACCACGGCAGCCATTTATAACGCAGTTTGATACCGTTACCATCCGAAATACTCGTCCGCTTTCAGTTCTCGTTGAGAAATTTGGAGATCAGATATACGCCCATTGGAAAGGCCGCAAAATCGAAGCCCACGGTAATGAGATTAGCCCGCAGTTAAAGTTTGAAAAACAAGGCGGCGAACGCGATGATAACGATCCGTACATTTGCTTTCGCAGGCGTGAAGTTAGGCAAGCTCGTAAAACGCGGAGGGTTGACTATCAAAATAGCAATAAGCTACGGCTTTTACACCAACAACTTCAATATACCAAGAAACTAGCGCTTCTGGTAGCAAAACGGGAAAAAGCGTCTCTGGAAATTTTGAATGATGACTGCAGAGTTTTCGAGTTGAGACGCGATATCAAACCTGTGAAACGCACGATAGGAATAAAGGGTGAAGACGATCATTTACTCGTTGATACAAAGAAACGCAAGTTAGTGAGTAATGTGGTTTTACGTACCGCTATGGACGCCACCACCAAGAAAGCAAGAACGAAGCTCAAAAAGTCTCATGTCGATTCTGCAGGTTCCAAGCAGTCAACAGCCAAAGCCAACAAGCAAAGTCATTCCCAAGCACAGCAGGCTCAACAACTGCAGCAGCAACAACTAGAACACGCCCAACAGCAGCAACAGCAACAGCAGCAACTTGCCCAGCAACTGGCTCAACAGCAGAAGCAGCAGGCCAACTCTGTTGCCGCGCATGTGTATGTCAAATTGCCAAGTTCTAAGATTCCCGATATCTTGCTAGAAGATGTGGATAAGATCTTGTTATCGAAAGAGAAGAGCGCTCGGAACTATGTCGAAGAAAGAATGCGAAATCGTAGACTCGAGGATGGCGACTTGTTTTTCAACTTAACGGACGAGCCATACAATCCAGTGTTTGATATTTCGATCCCCGCAAACGTTTCTGCAAGCAACGCGCCTTTTTCATCTATTACTTCGTCCAAGTTCGAAGTGCAGCGGTCTTATTATGTTCCGCAGCTTGAGGATTACCTCAATGGAAAATCCGAAGACGTGATTGTCTTCAATAAGGATGGTGACCTCATCAACAACCCAAAATATTCCAAGATTGAACGCTATAACCCATTTCAGGAGAATGGCGAAGTATACTCTCGTGAGTTACCCTTTAAGCTGAGAAGGCGCATTGGTCGTTCCGGGGTTGAGTATATCGATATGCTTAAGCCACGCGAGAGTTTTGCGCCCATAAGCGAGTTCGTGGATCTTTCAGCAATTGAGCAGCAGGAGTGCGATAATGACATAGTCGATGTCTACGACTCTAAACTCGATGAACTCACGCGCTTACACGATCGTTGGAAGCACGACTCCGATTATGATGGTTACGGCACCAACTTTTCGCACGAACCAGCGCGACTCAACCAGATATCTAACGAGACTCAAACCATCCGCTTCGGCACCATGTTGGGCAGCAAATCCTACGAGCAGCTGCGCGACGCCACTTTCAAATACCGTCAAGAAATCTACAACCAACGCAGAGTTCATAAAAATTCCACGTCTCAAAAGCATTCTAAAATGAATGGCTCTTCACCGCCATCATCATCATCTAACGGCATACCCTCCACTCCCGCGAGGGCATCTTCTTCGTCTTCGCTGAAGAAGAATGCAAATGCAAAACAGCAACATATTACGTCTGTGAACTAGACTCGTTCAACATAAGAACACATTGTAACACTTTGATCTTTCGGTATTTTCAATGAATACAAACAATTGAGTACAGAGAAAGATACGAACATTGCGAAATCCCATACCTGGTGCTGTGCCGATCAGCGCGCGCGCTATTTCCAGATCTACAAGTTTAGCATGTTTTGTATATATACTAATGACTTTAACGACCAAAGAATGATAATATTACCTGTAAGGCCAATTTCATAGGTTCGATATTACATTGCTATGATACAATATTGAATACCTCACCATTTCTATGGTGCAAACCATTTTGTTTTCTGCATACGTATTTGAATAGTATTTTTATTTTATGTATATATATATGCTGGCGACACTTGAAAAATCAGAGTTCTTTCGGAGACGACGCAACTTCCCAATCCAAGCATTAAGTGACCGTCAATGGGCTTACGAAGGGGGACAAGAGCTCTTGTTCAGAGGGGATTGATGGTATTTGCTGGCAAGTACCTTCATATGAGCAATTCTTCCGCAAAGACCAAGACCCCGGAAAATGTCATAAATGAACGAAAGTGCGCTCATTACGACGGAATAGATAGAGGGACCGAATCTTCTGAAGATGAACCAAAAGAAATATCAAAGCGTATCCTAGCATTAGGATTTCTATTTATTTTACTGGCAGTAATTACAAGCGTTCTAAAACGGTTTTCAGGTGCGGATTCACCCCAATGCCGCTCAGTTTATATGTATCCGTCATATGCTCGAATAGATGGGTTCGATGAAAGGTACACCGACTTAGCGAAAAAATACCATCTATATCTGTATCGGGAGCAAGGCAAGGATCGGGATCCACTGGAAAATGACGTGATACAACTCGACGGAGTTCCCGTGCTATTTATCCCCGGAAACGCTGGCAGTTTCAAACAAGCACGCTCTATCGCTGCAGCATGTGCGAATGTTTATTTTGATGAGCCTTCATCTATCGAAAACCCAAATACAAAGAACTTGGACTTTTTCACGGCCGACTTCAATGAGGATCTTACAGCATTTCATGGAAGGACCATGCTGGATCAAGCTGCCTATCTTAATGACGCCATCGGATATATTCTTTCACTGTATCACTCAAGCTTGAGCAAACAAGAACCGGCACCTCAGTCCGTGCTGGTGGTTGGTCATTCCATGGGTGGTGTTGTAGCGAGGGCGATGCCCACCTTAAAAAATTTCATTCCCGAGTCTGTCAACACCTATATCACCCTCTCGGCTCCTCATGCTGTGGCACCCGTTACATTTGATGGCGACATGCTGAAAATCTATGAACGTATAACCAAGTATTGGAAATCCCAATATGAGGATAGCGCTAGCTTTTTCTCCCAGAATGTGTCCATTATTTCAATAACAGGAGGAATCTTGGATAGTATCCTACCTGCCGACTTTACTATCATAGAGGGGCTTGTTCCTTACACCAATGGCTTTACAACTTACACGACAACGATTCCGGACTTATGGACTCCGATAGATCATTTGGCGATAGTTTGGTGTGATCAGTTAAGAAACATTCTTGCTCATGTCTTACTGGAATCTGTCGACTTACGGTCACGCTTCAAAACAAGGGCCCTAGATGAACGAATGCGTTTGTACCGAAAGTCCCTTCTATCAGGACTAGAAGACTATACGGCGCAGGACAGAAGTACAAGTCTAATGGAAAATGACTTAAGCAGCTGCTTCGACTCTCTACAGCATTTTGATGAGGTGAAACTGAATGAGAAATTTATCCTCACGCTGCAAGATCTACAAGCAAACACCCTCGTTAGCGTGTTTGAAATACCAAAGATCACTCATGGCTTTCAGTTTGCTCTATTAACTAGTTTGCCGTCGCTGAAGGTTCAGTTTTGCCAGAAAAACTTGATCAGGCGAGATAAAGAGGGTTCGTACCAAGGGTGGACAGCGAAGTGTATTTTGGCCTCTGATAACTTCGTCAAAACTCCTAGGTCAGCTTCTGATAGCCGGTACCCATCGGATTCTTCTTGGGGCGAGCACCAAACACCTTTTAACCTTTTATTGATTAACGAGACACTACTATCACCCTACGATTTCGTTGTGGTAGAAGCTGAGAAAGCCCACTTGAATGAAGACTCTTTTGTGGTAGCTGAACTAACTGACAAAGAAACAAAAACTATTGTGGACGACACACCCTTCAAAGTTTTTTTTACAGGACTACTTAGTGTGCGAAGAAAGATCGAACCATCTTGCCTTATTTCTACCTTGAACTTTACAAACTTGCATTCGTCAATCGTGTCGTACCGTGTAAGAACCACAAATGTGGGAGATAGCAGCCTTTTCGAACCTTTTTTTAAGCACTCGGTTGAAAAGCCCTTTGAGACCAAGTGGCATGTAAACTTAAGGCAAGGTCCTCAGGATGTCAACTTTCACAATGTTGCTCCGTTTGTTGCTCTTAATTCCGCTCACGACAGTGCGTTGACATTGACCTTCATCAGTCCGCCCGGAGTAGAGACATACATTACTCTGGAGGTCAATTGGCCGCTGACAGTCAAGATGTTATTCATAAGATTCAGACTCTCTATTGTTGCATTTACTATTGGATTTGTCTCTTTGGTGAATGCATTTCAGTTTCAATACTACACGCAAACAGGCCGATACATAGCATTCGATACCGCAATGAATCGAATATTGAATCGACATTGGATTGCTGTTTTCAGCTCAATAAGCGTCTTGATACCCTTAATGAGCGTATTACATATCTCCAAAGTCTCCAATTTTATCAATCATACGATCCTCAAACGCTGGTTTGGACCCCTACTCTCGTCATTAATGGGCGAAGCCTTTTTTTTAGGAGTTCGGGAGTTATTCATGTGGTGGTTAGGTCCAGTCTTCCTTTTGATGACCATTACTTCGGTGTATCTTGTCTACCGCATTCTAGCGCATGTTGAAGGGCTTGCTACTCTGGTGAGCATGAAAATAAGGACAGATTGTAAAACACATGGAGACAACTTTCTAGCGCCAACTATTTCGCATAAACATCTATACAATGCTCGACAAGTTGCTGGTGCCGTAGTTATACTTGTGGGTGTTGTGTTTTACGTCCCATACCAATTTGCATTTGTTCTTCTCACCATCGTACAAGCGCTTTTTTGTGTGAAGCTAGCGGTGAGTGAAAGAACGAAAGAAACTCGTAATTTGTCAAATTACAATAATGCGGTTCTTATGCTAATGTTGTTTCTAGTTCCAATAAATGCTCCCGTCGTGATGGTGTTCATCCGTAATTTCGCCATAAAGTGGGAAACGCCATTCCGGTCACATCACAACTGCCTCGCCATTCTCCCCATTCTTCTACTTATAGAAAGCAATGCACTGTCTAGAATGCCAAAAAGAGCTGCACCCGGTAAAGATATGGCAAGTTCTGCTGTCATTGGGTGGCTATTGCATATGTCCTTGTACAGTTTCGTTTTAGGGACAAGGAACTTGTACTGGCTACATCACCTTTTCAACTTGCTCTGCGCTATACTATTCTTGAAGACATTTGCATGATGTCTGTCGCATAGCTTGTCACTTGCATATTCGTTCATGCCATCATGATATTCTTAACCTCTAATCATTTATAGACATATCTACCAACCAAGAATACAATAAGATACAGTTTAGGTGCACCATGACAATAAAATATAATCCGGATTTCAGTAGATATTTAAATAATTAAGTAACGTTCACAACGTGCACGAAGTTCAGTATATAGATAGGCTAGCATTAGGCCAATCTCACCGGAGTTAGGGTTTTGTCGCAGCCCAAAAGTTGCGAGCCTCTTCATCATCGAGTGTATTTGGTGTATAAGCACCAGCTTCTATTATCCGCTCGAGCTGCTCGAGGTTTTCTTGTTGATTATCGTGATTGAGGTTACTTGACGAGGTATCCCCGGCAGTGTGTACAGATACGGCAAGCGTCTGACAATTTCCCTTTTCCATTTCCTGCGTATTGTACCCACATTCGTGGTGCAAATTACTTGCTTTTACCATCGGATATAAGTCGTAGGCTCTCCGATCATTTTGCTGATAACCTGAAGATTTGGATTGGGAGTAGAGACTGCGATCATCCGCCTTTCCTGAACTTCCGTCGTATATCGATGGGGTGAAAGAGGTGTTAAGAGATGAAGGTCTGAAGCTGTTGTTTGCCGAAGTCGCCCACATGGATGACAGTGGTAGCGAAAGAGTAACCAGTAAGGTTGCAATGCTGTTGAGAGAGCTCGTTCCTTGGTTACCGGGCAGAGCATAGGCCAAAATGAAGAGCAAGCTCGGAAAGACCAGTGTTTGAAATGACATGATGGCTAGGATGTGGAAGCTATCAAATTGCTTGAGGCCTAAAAACCTTCTGGACCTTACTGCCAACACTAGTTTAACTGTCAGCAGGAGTGTCATAAAGTTGATAGAGGAAGATTGCAGTATAACACCAATGTTAAAATAGACTGTGTCGGGAATAGCATCTATGTTTCCGTAAACAGCCGAAATAGACTTAACCGCTGAACACAGAAATATTGCAATAGTAGCCAGTGCAAGTGCCGTTGCGATTGCAACGAGAATTCTACCGGCAGCTTTGAAAGTGTCGCTTTTGAAAATAATGCGAACCTGGAGGATGAGAGATACCTCGATAGCTGCAACAAGTAAGACTTGGAAAATGTTCGTTGCGGCAAAAAGACGCAGATTAGAAGCAGGTATCACATTTGGAAGCGTTGCAATTGTGAAACTCACAGATGCAAAGGGACTGAATAAATAACCCAAGTACAAAGCGGATTGCAGAACAACTAGCAGCAATGAAATTTGGTTACTGATAAAAATAGGAGTTTTCCGGCTTTTCGAAACCATTAGGAGGATGACGATGGTAATGATAGCTGCCCCAATTCTTGTACCAAACAAAATGCCTTCCGTAACACGTCGATTGACAACATATTGCATTTGCTCAGAATCAACCGCGCTTTGATTCCCAGACAAAGATTGGAATATGACCAGAATGTCTTGCGGGTCCCACTGAGTTGACGACATTTATATGAGGTTTCAATGCTAGGAGAAGTTGAACCCTCTTAAGAGATAGAATTAGGTTTCAACTCAAACTTTTTGAGACCTGACCAACAGGTATACGACCGATACTTATAGGGTTTTCAGGACATCTGTGAGTTTAGCATGGCGGTTTTGATGAGGTTTGAGGGTAGATGCTCTGGATTTTGGGCCGAAGTTTGAAGATCACTATGCTCATAGTATATTGCCTTTTCTGGGAAGGTCAATGGTAAAGATGAGGAAGGTGCACATAACGTAACAGAATTGAGGTATATGTTGCAATTTAGTTGTATGAGTTATACTGCCAGTGACGGTAGTTATGCAATTGGAATGGCGAGCTTGCACTTGAGTGGTCCTGGTTTGAAGTTGATTTGTATGCCAAATACAGTTTCTACAAAAACCATTGCAGCTATAGCGCGGTTTGAAGTCAATGGCAAATATGGTGGAAGAACTAGAACCCTGAAAGGATGTAAATCGGCTCATGCTGTTTGATGTGTTGTCGTAGCGCCCTGCATGATATTTTCACTTTTTCGTTTGCATGCAAATGACTGAAGAAGGAATAAGACATCGAACCAGTTGACAATACATTAGTCGAGAAAAAAGTGCTATACTATTGTCTTCAGTTGGTTAAATCAAGTTTTTTTAGAACTATTCATTAGTTTAATTCGCCGGCGAATTGCGAGTTGCCATTTGACTTAAAATCTAAAAGATATGTTTTGAGCAACACTATGTTCAAAATGCCATGATGATCAATTCCTTTTTTGTAGTTATGGATAGTAATTACTCCTGGGAAGAGCAAAATCAGTGTAATCTGGATAGTTAACCATCATTAGCGTCACATCTGCGTGAAGATATGAAGCAATTCAGGGGGTGTTAGCTATGCTTCAAGCCAAGAGAATAAAAAGATCAGCAGCACTCACCGCTGAGCATACAAATTCTTCTACTTACTTCGAGTGAAATGTGGGGAAAGGACGATAGAACTTCGTATGCTTTTACATGAATGTAATGATATTGATTTGAACTTGTTAATTTTTCCGAAATTAACCGCCAAGGACGGTGTCTTACTAGCTGTATACACTAACTAGGTCAGACAGGTGTAATTGAGGACAGTGAAGAATGATGGATACTACACCAGATTTGGTCGTCAAACATCCAAGAAGAGTTCCGTCTGATTGATGCTATCAAAGCCGTGTTATTTGAGAATGGCTTGACAGAAGTTGCCATAACCAATCCTTTCACTCAATTCTGACCACTATATATCCACAATAGAGGGTGCTTAAACGAAAACATTATCCTATGGCAAGCGCAATACTTAGCCGTCGGGACTGATTTTATCATCTGTGGCCTGCTATTTAGTTACAAGCGCAGATCAAAAAGACAGGGTCGAGAATTTAAGCTACTACATTTATGAATATTCCCACGGTTATTAAACTACTCATACGGTGTTCATCTCTTATGAATCATTAACATACTTCAGGCCAAGAAAGGCTACATATACTACAGATACCCCGCATCAGTACTACCAAATGTCCACCAGTTGCAGCTTTGCGTCTCCAAATCATGACCAGCAACAAAGCTTGTCGACCTCTGTTGTCTCTTTAGCTACGATTATTCAACAGAGTTCCGACTGCTTTCCCTCTGATCTAGCTGGTGTCCAACACCAGTGGATGGAACTAGTACGAAGAGCTCGTGAATACAGTCTCAAGTACTCTGTTGCTCAACAGGCCATATAGCATTTACATCACGTGAAGATACCCAAGGCATCAAAATGATGCCCTTCTTGATGCCTTGATGCCAATAAAGCATATGAGCCTCAAAGATATCGGCGTTACTGGACCTGTGGGTTTATTGATATGACACGAAGTGTGAGAGAGAGCCACATGGCTATTAAGCTATTGTCTTACGGTGACTTGCCAAAGCTGGATCCACAAAGCCCGGTTCGTTGCTGCCAAGGTAATTAGCTGGCTGAATACTATAATGGCTACGAGCCGTACTTAGAAGTGTTGTCTTTCCAGCATTGTGCAATATACACTTGAATATCGAGGTTTCGATGCCACAGTTCTCAAAATGAGGAAGACCCTTTCCTGGAAGTGAAACAGCAGGACCTGTGCGCTAGATGGAAAGTGGTACTTATAAAGAGCAACAAAAAGATCGGGACTACTGGAGAAAGAGCCAGATCTGCGATTTATCTGAGATTTATTCAAAAATTCTGACCAAACGCTCCAGACTGCAATGTCTGCATATATTTCGCGACTAAAAGCCATCGGTAGTGTATCCACAGCCTCTGTGCAAAAGAGCGATGATGCCTCCGAGTCCAATAACGAACAATATGTGACTGAGCTAGATCAGGGTGCCAAACGGCTAGGTATCATCTCATGCATCGGACTCATCTGCAACCGGATGCTCGGGACCGGGGTTTTTGCCGTTTCATCGACTATTTACGCGCTGTGCGGTTCGATAGGGCTGGCCTTAATTATGTGGGCCGTTGGCGCTATCATTGCCATTTCCGGCCTCTACGTATATATGGAATTCGGAAGCGCTATCCCTCGCAATGGCGGAGAGAAGAACTACCTTGAATACGTCTTCAAGAAGCCCCGTTTTTTCATCACCTCCATGTATGCAGCTTACATTTTTTTTCTCGGGTGGGCTGCCAGTAATTCTGTGAACGCTGCTGTTATGTTTCTGACGGCTGCCGATGTTGATATCACCACATGGAACCAAAGAGGCGTTGCTCTCGCAGTTCTGGCGTTCTGCTTCCTTGTGAACGGTATAAGCGTCAAGTTTGGCCTCTACCTACAAAACGTACTCGGCATTTTCAAGATTGGCATTGTAATATTCATCAGTGTTACAGGTTGGGTAGCTCTAGGGAAAAAGGACTTGAGGACAGACAACTTCCACAATGCTTTCGAAGGTACTGACAATGCGACCGCATACGGCGTAGTCAACGCCCTTTACAACGTCATTTGGTCTTTCGTCGGTTATTCCAACGTTAACTATGCATTAGGCGAAGTGAAAAACCCTGTGCGCACTTTGAGGATTGCAGGACCGCTTTCCATGGTTTTTCTAGCCATCATTTACATCTTTGTTAACATAGCGTATTTCGCCGTCGTTCCCAAGGAGAAGCTAAGATCTTCAAAGCTAATTTTGGCAGCCGACTTTTTCGACATAGTCTTTGGTGGACATGCCAAGAAAGCTGCCTCGGCCATCGTGGGTTTAAGCGCCGTAGGTAATGTTATGTCGGTAATCTTTTCACAAGGAAGAATCATCCAGCAACTGGGCCGGGAAGGCGTACTTCCATTTTCGAACTTTTTTGCTACTTCAAAGCCATTTGATTCACCCATGGTTGGTCTGTTTCAACACTTTATTGTGTGCTTGGTCACTATCATAGCTCCACCCCCGGGAGACGCCTACAACTTTATTCTAAACCTCATTTCCTATCCAATGAATGTAATCAACTTAGTGGTAAGTGTTGGTTTGCTTTGGATTTATTGGCAGCGGCGCCAAAATAATATATCGTGGAATCCTCCAATCAAGGCAGGCGTCATCGTCACTACTTTCTTTATGCTTTCGAACGTTTACTTAGTGGTGGCTCCGTATGTGCCTCCATCTCTGGGAGGTGAAACTGTTTATAAATCAATGCCGTATTGGACTCATTGCGTCGTAACGTGGGGTATTTTTGGAATTGGGGCTATCTACTGGGTGGTATGGTCGTATGTTCTACCTAAGTTTGGCAATTACGAGCTGGTAGACATTGAACTGCTCGGCGACGATGGCTTCTGGAGAAAGAAGATCATCAAGAAAGAATTGGGCGAAAATGATTGGATTTCTGACAGTAGTTTTGTAGATGTCACTGCTTCTGGCATTAAGACGCCATCAGAAAAGCAAGTTTAGTTTGTGTTTAATTTAAATCGGTATCATTAGGAAGCTCATTACAATTAATGATATAAATGCTAAGAGAAGGTGCTAGAAAAGGTCAACATCTCCGCCAATTCCTGGGTTTGTACTGTTCGCCAATCAATGGTTTGAGTGCTTTCGGCAGAATCTTGGAGGCATCGCCTTGAAATCCCCACGTATCTTTATCCTTACGGACTTGATCGAGATCTTCGATCACTGTATTGAAAATGGCTACTTTACTTCTGGATTTCTTGGCGCGTTCGACATATCCCATTGCTGGCCAAACTTTACCCGATGAACCAATCACCAGGACCAAATCCACAGAACCCCCTTCGCTAAAGAATCGGTCCACCTCGTCCATTTGCCTAAGCGGCAGGGATTCCCCAAACCAAACGACTGCAGGACGCAGTAACCCTTCGTGACATTCGGGGCATGTAGGTAATTCACTAGCTTCAAGCGTAGGGAGTGGTGCTATAGGTCGAATATCTGAAGTATCAGATAAAGTGGGGCTAGTGGATCTCAGTGGCTTGAGTTTTGATTCTTCTATCCGTTGTTTCTTAGCTTCTGCCTTGTTTTCCTCGTCAACTGATTCTCGCTTTCTTTTCTTCACAGCTGCTGGCGTATCTACCGGCGTATTTTGATAGAGAGCTGGCGTTAAGAACCTGTCTTTATTGTTTTGAGAACGATAATTACAGAAGAACTGCGTGCATTTGAATCCGAAAACACTTCCGTGAAGTTCCACCAATGATTCTGAGGGATGACCCGCTCGTTCATGAAGTCCATCAACATTTAGAGACACCACAAGCACTTTCCTATTTGCGAGAGTGGCCTCCTCCCCTGTGCTTCTTTTCGTACCGGGTTTACGCACGACATCACCCGGAAAGCGACGACATAGTTCTGCCAAGGCGAAATGCCCATCGTTGGGCTTGGCGCGGAGCGCTTCAAGCCTTCTGCTGGAGTAAAAAAGCCACACAAGCCCCGGGTTATTATGGAATGCTTCTGGCGTCGCTAAATCTAAGGACGTATATCCATGCCATGTGCCCCGCTGCCACTGGTATGTAGGAATGCCTGAGCTGGCAGACATTCCCGCTCCTACAATGCATAACACCTTTTTTGCATTCGAAAGATAGCGCTGAAAACTCAGAAGCTGTTCTTCATCAATATCCATAGCTCAAAAGGCATTAAGACTGGCCATAAACCTGGGAATCTCGTCTTTTTCAACCGGACCTCATTGCCGGCATATCTTGATAATCGGACCTTGATTAATTGTAGAACCCTCGTCAAACGTGATAATATAAATGATTGCGCTGTGCAAGCTTCCACGAATCCGTAGAGTCGATTGTTGGAAGAGTACAGGCGCTGAAAGGTTGTAGCTACTGAAATTCTAGTTCCAGTATATTAGAAATTCAAGTTTTCAATAACATCAGATGTCCACACGGTCTTTTGTGAAGTACTTTCACACCCTACAACATATTATTTATATCAATGAACATCACTATTTTCCAAAATGTCAGCGAAAGAATGCTCTTTAGCTACCGGCATTTGATCAAGTGGCTCTGCATTTCATAAAGCTGGGAGATTTCAGTAAAATCTTCTAGATTTAGCCAAGACTAGACAGACGAGGATAACTGAAGTCTTCGCTTTATGCTCACTCCCCTCAGCAGATATCAGTTTTGCCCGGTTAGAAAGACTAAAACCACAGCTCAGATTTTGGCACTGCAAAGGTCATATTATAGAGGTATCCTAACGGTTTGAATCGGACAATAACTGTTTTCGTTTTCCCTTTCTGCAGCCGAAGCATCTCCTTCAAACATTATTATGTCGTGAAATAATGACATTCCCATGAAGAGGGTCTTAGAAGTATTGACTTTTAGTCAATGGTCCCAAGTTCCATAGCGAGAGATGATTTCGTCAGCGACTAAATAGTACAAAATGATAATAATATCAATTTACAGTTAGTATGTTTACTCGGACCTATCGTATTCTTCAAAACTGTAAACGTTCTTACTTCTCCGGGTCAACACAAGTGAGACTAAATTGGGTACAATTGATACCCAATACATTTCTTATCGGCTTTTGACTATGCCACGTTGGTACAAAGAAATAAAATCTAGATAGTAGGCTCTCAGACAGCCAGCAACAATGCCGAGGTCCAGATACTGATATTGAAGAGTGCGTATAGTCACAATATTATATATTACCGCATTCAAGAAATGGAGTCTGCTGCAATTAATAATTCAGTCTAGAATGTTTCTCGATATCAGAAGTGGTAACTTAAATAATTGTATAAGCACCGACGGTTTAATCCCTATGTTGGCCCCATGCTATTCACGTATAGAAAAAAGCAGATAAGGGTTTTTATCACCGGGTTCACCACAAGAAAGAATAGATACAGGACCACATTATATCTATTGACGCTATTACCACTGACATCAGCAAACTCACGTTAGGTGATAAATAGCCCAGAGAGCCAATAAATCAATTTACGCACTACAAGATTTTATATGAATACCGATGGTGTATTCCAAGTTTCCAGATTCTGTTCTTCACAGATATAATAGTCATGGAAAGATAAACATAGAATTTAACAGAGTACTAATCGATTAGCTTAGCCAATCATGGATATTGTGACTAGTTTAACGATTTTTCTACTTCTAACGCAGATTCGCCTCAACACTAGAATAGCTAGGGTCAAGATGAACAAGTCGCTCAATCATCCATATTCTAGATTTAAATTAGTATTGAAGAAGGGTCTATTTTTGAGAAGTGTCACTAGGAAAGTCCAACCTAGTCATATTGCCTTGATAAGCTGCCTTAAGGGTAGAAATCCAGATGTCCTGAATGAGTGGCCTGTGGTTCTTCTATACTCGAACTAGAAATATTCTAAATCATGGGATACGTACATTGTTAATTTATTTTGAAGAAGTATCAATCTTTCTACAACGTCAATAACGTCAAAGAAGAGAGTTTTAAGGATTATTCAGAAAAGGGGAATACAGCTCTTCCGTCTCGAAATTTAACATTATACCATTCGGTTATAGTACGACAGCTCAATGGCAGACGAAAAGAAAGCCGTTAGGAGTCGGCTTAGACCGTTTTATGACGAAATCATGGCGTTAAAAGAACCTAGTGGTCTTGAGATATACCCGATTTTCCAGATTTTACCACCCAGAAAGGACTATCCTGACTACTACAGACTGATTCACCATCCAATGTCTTTGAGCACTGTGAAGAAAAGACTCAACAA
Source organism: Lachancea sp. yHQL494 (assembly GCA_030562185.1). Lineage (NCBI taxonomy): Eukaryota > Fungi > Ascomycota > Saccharomycetes > Saccharomycetales > Saccharomycetaceae > Lachancea > Lachancea sp. yHQL494. Next base: position 60,333 of record JAJMGS010000024.1, on the reverse strand, counting down.
CCATTACGGTCACGCTCAGGAATTTGTACAAGATCTAGCCCAAATAACCTGGAATGCACGCACTTATAATACCAAGCAATCGGATATCTACGCTTACGCAACGATCTTGGACACTTATATCAGAGAAAAGGTTGTGGTGGATCTGCAAAATGACAACCCTGATGTGCATTATCCGAATTTGGGTCCTTTGCCAGATGAAGTTGAAGCTATGAGTCGCGAACATAAGGATCAAAACGTGGCTGACATTCCAGTCAGTACCGAATTCTTGGGTAATGACCAGAGTGGCAACAATACCAATAACAACAGTGATTCTGACAACCCAAATGCCTCGAACGATGAAGAAGACGAGGATCTGGATGACGAGTACACCGAGCGTAAGAAACCACTTCCCAAAATAAGGATTCCACCCGTAGCTCAAGCATCTGCACCAGGTTCCATCCAACCATCATCACATTCAATGACACCTACTCCGCTTTACCAGAGGCACCAGCAACAGAAGACGCATATGAGACGTGGTAGACCTCCTGTTATCGATTTGCCCTACGAACAACGTATCAAGAATGTCTTGAAGGTGCTCAAGAAAGATACTAATCAGCGTGGTGAAAACATAACTGCAGCTCTAGATAGACTTCCGGATGAAGAGCGTGAACCCCAATACTATACTTTAATCTCCAATCCAATTTCCATCGATGACATCAGGAAAAAGGTTAAGCAAAGGAAGTATAGAACGTTCCAAGCGTTTCAGCAGGATTTTAAGCTTGCTATTGCGAACTACCAATTGTACCACAGATCACAGCCTGTAGAATTGAGGCGTGCTGCAGACCTCGAGAAACGGTTCACTGAGTTGGCGCAGCATGAACTTTCTAGGTCTGATGAACAGTACATGACCGATGGCGAACTCAAGTATCCATTGAATGAAGTGGATCATAACGGAACCACGTACAAGATAGGTGACTGGATCCTAATCCATAATTCAAATGACCCAAAGAAGCCCACAATCGCACAAATTTTCAGACTATGGCACACATCGGACGGCAGACGCTGGCTCAATGCTTGCTGGTATCTGAGACCCGAGCAAACTGTGCACCGTGTAGACCGGATATTCTATAAAAATGAAGTGGTTAAATCAGGCCAGTACAGGGATCACCTAGTCGATGAAATTGTTGGAAAGTGTTATGTATGTCACTTCACCAGATTCCAACGTGGGGATCCCGATTTGGAGATCGAGGGTCCACTGTTTGTCTGTGAATTCAGATACAATGAGAGTGAAAAGGTGTTCAACAAGATCCGAACTTGGAAGGGATGTCTGCCCGAAGAAATCCGTGACGTTGAAGAGGCTACGATTCCTGTATTAGGTAGAAAGTTCTTCAAGTACGATTCTCCGATCAAACATCTACTACCGCCTAATGCTACTGTTAATGATCCAATTCCCATGCCTACCGAGGGTGCGGTTAACGCACCTCCGCTTATCGGAGCCGTCTACTTGAGACCTAAGGTAAAGAAGGACGATTTAGGTGAGTACTCGACCTCCGATGAATGCCCTCGCTATATCATGAGGCCTGGGGATCCTGTTGAACATGGGAAGGTAGATATGGAGACCGGGACGGTAGTTACGAACATGCAGACAACGACGTCTCTTTCCAAAGGAGTTCCATCCACCACACGCTTGGCCTCCTTGACCAAGAGTAGAAGCGGTACCGGCTTATCTAGCATGCGTCAATCGAACACTGCCGTTTACAACCCACCTGCGGCTAAGGGCGCGCAGTATTATCCGCCGGGTCAAACATCGTCAATGAGCCCAGGTCCTGTTACCATGCAACAGACGCCACTCACACCCGCTGTGAACCCGATCATCCCATCGCAGACAATCAAGCTTGGTTCCCAAGCCACCAAACAACCAGCGTACCGTCCTCCAACCATTATAAACAGTTTGGCGGCCCAGGCTCGCACTAATAACGCCGTCCTTGGAACGATTTCGACCGAAACGCCGGGAGCTTATGTGATTCCATTGCAAATCTCGAAAAATGTTGAACTTCTACAGCGTGCTGACTATGGGTCTCAGCTGAGACGAATGGGCAAGGAACAGTTGCTTCCCAAGCGCAAGCGTGGAAAGGGCGAAATCCTATGGTTCAGAGGTCCGAGTGTGGCCATTTCAGAGCGTTTGCTAAACTCGAAAAACGATATCACGGACCTGCCTCTCAATAGATGGTTCAAAAAACGGAGGATGGAGTACGAAGAGGTGGAAGCGGAAGACAACGACTACATGAATGAGGACCAGGACGACAACAACAACAACGCCGGAGACGATGATTCTGAAGATGAGGACTCTGCAATACCGGGAACATTTCCTTTAGGGCTCAGACCCTCGGCTAATTATATGGCCTACAAGATAGCCCAACAAACGAAGGTTCACGAAGCCTGAACTATTAGCAGACCCGCGCAAAGCATGGAGGACAAGACAGTTAAAACTCTCAATAAGAGCAAGATCGAGAAAATTCCCAATCGAAGTTGTGACAATTCAGGGTGTTTAGTGACAGCCGCTGAACTGCCTAGCACGGTCGCAATTAACCGCTGATGCGGTTCAAGAATTCGACTTATACATAACTTTGACTCTTGACTTTTCTAATATTTTTTTTTCATTATAGTACGCCGAAGTCATCTGAGTGAAAAAAAACCTTGAATTCATGAAGTTCGATATAAAGGACCGATTCAACTGTTAAAGATAGATCCATCGGCTAGGTATTTTAATACCAGGATTTAACACAAGTGTAATCTCAAAGCTTTAAGTCACCATTATTTGCTGAAAATGTCTGAATTTGATAAGTACACTACGCCGTTATCATCTCGTTATGCTTCCGAGGAAATGTCGTCGATTTTCTCGTTGAGAAACCGTTTCTCTACTTGGAGAAAGCTTTGGTTAAACTTGGCAATCGCTGAGAAAGAATTAGGCCTTTCAGTGATCACTGATGATGCTATTGCCGAGATGGGCAAGAACTTGAAAATCACAGACGAGGAAATTGCCGAAGCCTCCAAACAGGAGGCCATTGTCAGACACGACGTTATGGCACACGTACACGCATTTGGCCAAACCTGCCCATCGGCCGCTGGGATCATTCATCTGGGCGCAACTTCTTGCTTTGTCACCGACAATGCCGACCTAATTTTCTTAAGAGATGCCTACGATATTTTGATCCCAAAGCTCGTAAACGTGATCGACAGATTAGCCAAATTCGCCATGGAATGGAAGGATTTGCCCGTATTGGGATGGACGCACTTCCAGCCCGCGCAATTGACTACACTGGGAAAGAGAGTGACGCTTTGGATTCAGGAGCTATTGTGGGATTTGAGAAACTTCGTGAGAGCTAGAAACGACTTGGGTCTGCGTGGTGTTAAGGGTACCACCGGTACTCAGGCCTCTTTCTTGGCTTTGTTCCACGGTGACCACGACAAAGTTGAAACCCTAGACAAGAGGGTTACCGAGTTGCTGGGCTTCGACACTGTTTACCCAGTCACTGGTCAGACATATTCCAGAAAGATTGACATTGACGTCTTATCACCTCTAGCGTCTTTCGCTGCCACGGCACACAAGATGGCTACCGACATAAGACTATTAGCCAATTTGAAGGAAATTGAGGAGCCATTTGAAAAATCTCAAATTGGTTCCTCGGCGATGGCCTACAAGAGAAACCCCATGCGTTGCGAACGTGTTTGTTCTTTGGCCAGACACTTGGGATCTCTGTTCAACGATGCCGTCCAAACCGCATCTGTTCAATGGTTTGAAAGAACTCTTGACGATTCTGCGATCAGAAGAATTTCCTTGCCAAGCGCTTTCTTGACGGGAGACATTTTGTTGTCAACCCTCCTCAATATTTCGTCCGGTCTAGTCGTGTACCCAAAAGTCATCGAGAGAAGGATCAAGAGCGAACTTCCATTCATGGCTACCGAAAATGTCATCATGGCTATGGTCGGTAAGGGCGCTTCCCGGCAAGAGGTCCACGAATCGATTCGTGTCTTGTCCCATCAGGCCGCAGCCGTTGTTAAAGAACAAGGCGGTGATAACGACCTAATAGAGCGTATCAAAAAAGATGATTTTTTCCAGCCTATCTGGAGCGAGTTGGACTCCTTGCTCGATCCATCGACTTTCGTTGGTAGGGCTCCTCAACAAGTAGTCAAATTCGTTGACGTTGATGTCAGAACTGCTCTGACTCCTTATGAAGACAAAATCACCAACGAGCAAGTAAAATTAAATGTGTAAAATAAAAATCGCTTAAGGTTGTCCTATAGCCTAAGAAATGTGTACATTATTATTATATTTTATTTTCTCGTCTGAGTTTAGCACGTCTAAGATGAAAGTATTCCATTTGTGAAGCCTTACAAAAAGCAAATCGTCGTTAGTCAGAATGGCTAGATTTCTGGGAGTCTTGAAATTATTGCCCTTCAAATAAATACCGGCCATTGGAGTGAATCCGCCTGTTGAATTTTTGGTAGAACTACGTCGTACTTCCATTTCACGCCTCTGCTTAATGTAGTTTATTATTTTCTTGAAACTGTAGGTAACGAACTCCCAGTGTTTGGCGAGAAGTTCCATTGACGATGCGTGGTCCAAACTGTCCACAGTAAGTAAAAGTGCATACCTTCTTTCATCCCCACGAGCATCTGTATCTGGGAGCTTGAATCCCATCACCAGATTCAGCCCTTTGGCCTGGTCGAAAAACGAGAGGGGGGCACTGTCATAGGTTATGGTCTCTTCTGAAAATATATGTCTAATGACTGAGGAAATCAGTTGGTATCTCACTGCTGGGTAGTTGGTTGAAACGTAGTCTACTGAATTCAACTGCGTGCGCATAGACCTGGAAGTAGTATCACCACTTGGAAAATGCATAGAGCACGAACCACAGAATGTTTCTGTTGCATAATCTGGTAGAAGCAGCGACTCACCATGTTCTGCAAACTGAGTGCCCAGAAGCACTCTAGGACCATGCTTGTCGCAGAAATGTGCAAGCGAAAGTATCATGTTGGGCATCTTGAAAACATGAACCGCTGGACCTCCTATTTGAGAGTATTTGTAGGCTAATTGCAGTAGTTACATATGATGGTTAAGCATCTCTAAATATTTCGCCCAAGGCAAAATTATGCTATATTTGAAAAATGCCACTCCAAAGTTTCCTTGGCACAAAATTCCCGATTTATCTTGAGCTACTTCCAATGCTATTGCATACATAAATGCGTGGCAAGGAATTTATGGCACTCAAATAATCTTTGAACGTTTTCAGAAAGCCTCTGTCTATTGAATTTATAATTTATGCTAAATTATCAAGCACAGCACCGTAAAGTAGCTCCGACAGTCGAGGAGTACACGATTAGTATCATTCCGGTCCACCATCATAAGACATAAGGCGTACACTCAGCACCGCATAACCTAGTTCACGTGGGAAATTTTCATATGCACGGCAATGAGGAAGAGAAGGTCAGGACTATGCTCAACGAGAAGAAACGCTTGCGCGCTCCGCGGTGGAATCAATAGGAAGCGTCGCCACAATATGTGGAAACATACTGAAGGACTAGAAAAATTCAAAATGTTACAATTCTGTACATATTCAGGTCAATGACCAAGCTTTATACTGTTGGGGCTCGGCATGAGATACACTATGAAGATCATCGATATTCTTGACAAGCCTGTTTTTGTTTTGCGTCTCTTCATCCTTTTCAACAAGCTTCACACCAGAATCGGCTTGTTCTGACAGCATTATCAGTCTTTTGGACACGTTGAGCTTAGCCAGTTCTTCATTTAATTCTGTAACCTGCTTGCTCAAGGACTGACGTTCACTCAATAGCCTTTCAGCCTCTTTTATAAACTTTTGTTTCTCTTTGTTGAGGGTCGTCTCCACCGAGTTTAGCTTTTCGAATTTAAGATCAACCTTCTCTAAGCTGAGTTTAACAAGGTCTTGAACTATTAGCTGAGCCTCACGCAAGTACTTTTCTGAAATCTGCTGCGCAGACTTTGGAACTGTTTCATTAAGTACGTTATCATTCAAACCTCTCAAGAGTGCTTGCACCGCAGCATCCACAGTTTCCGTCACTTCCGGCGAGACTTTCCCTGAGTTTTGATCCCTTGGTGCTGGCGTAATTTCTTCAATATATTTGTCTTCGATCGGCAGCGTCAAAAACTTTTCGACGCACGCTTCAAGACTTTTGGTGCCCCCAATATGCTCCACAATCCGATCCCATTGGTCCTCGTACATTTCAATACCCTCAAGCAACAGTAAAATTTCTTGGTCCGACCATTGCTTCTTAGTTTGCGATTGATTTTCGAGACGAAGAAAGTCTGACGACGAGAAGTGAGCACTAAAGTGCCCTTCTTGAAAGCAGCGAGAGCATATGTTTGTGTCTCTGGACCTCAGATTGTGGTACCTTATACCAACACAGTCATTGCTACAAGTGTGACAAATGTAGGTCCTGTTGATTTGTTTCGATTGCTGGGAGTCATTTTGCAATGAGTTGAAATTTTGAGCGTTAGAATAGATATTTTTGCGCAGCGATAGATTGATAGGAAATTTCTCTGGTTGAATGAATTCAACTTCCTGCTGAGGTTCTTGCTTGACGGTTGGATCGGGGGAAGTTGTATCCGAGGTTGACGTTGGTGCATTGGCATCGACATCTACAATATCTGAAGCCACAACAGCTTCATTGACCGAGGCAGTGGCAACGTTTGGAACCGATTGGTTGGCTGGTTGCTCGGAATCAGTTTTAACAGGAGGCGTTGCTCCGGCGAGTTCAGCTTCGCCTGATGGCTCTTGTTCGGCCACAGACTGCTGTTCTTCAGTCTGCTCCCCAGTTTTAACCACTCGTGTCGGGACAAATGGTTTCAAACCCTGTGGTGTATCGAGAACAAGCTGGAAATGGCCAGTAAAACTGGGTCCGACCAATGAGGGCTTGGATCTCGGGTCCACCTGATAATTAATGAGCCCCCACTGCTCGAGAAAAGAGTGGATCCTGACAATCGACGCGACATCCATTGCCACATTACGTCTCACAGCAGTCACAGTCAGATACTCGTATGGGGACAACCGGTAAGTATTGATCATAAAGTTACGAACGTCGCAATATGCCTTTTCGGTCTTGAAGCGCGACGAATCGTCGAAAAAGTCCGGCAGCATTCGACGCTCAATTTCATGAACTTCGCTAAATGAAAACCAAATGGAAAAAGATGGCACGATCACCGGATGCGCCTGTTTGGCAAGAAATCTAACGGCTTTATCTTCCAGTTTCTTTGCTTCCTGTTCATAGTCTACCTTTGAGATTTCCTGCTGTAATTGCTGTTGTTGTTGTAAATGGGGTAGCAGAGGAGCGCTATGGCTATTCTCGAAGGTTTGAGGAGTTTCCTGGGTCTCTGTCATCACTTGTTTTCGCCCAACGTTTGGCCTTTGGGGAATTTTTTGATGTTACTTATTCTTCTTTTGAAAGAATTATTAGAATTATCTCCCAGTAGTAAATGGAAAAAGGTCATATGATGTGGTTTAACATAGTATTCGAAGCTTGGATAATATACTTGAGTTAGATGTTCTTAGCAGAGCTGAAGTCAGGGTCGTGTAAGAATTAACCTGTCACAGTTGTAGATCTTTCCATTACCGAAATCCTGCTCAATAATCCCGCAAGGGGAACAAGTTTTGGAAGTGAAGCCTTTATAGACTTCGATGATTTAGGTATCAGTGAAGTGCTGTGCTTTCGTCATGGCACGAAGGTTAGAGCGAATCAATTGATACGATTATCGCTGTTGGCCCAGGGAATTTAATTTTCTAGTGAAACTGGCACAGGTACTGGCCTTTTTGGTCAACCACGACTCAAGTTGGAGATATGGGAGTCTTTCTTAATAATGGTTTCGTTAGGCCTTTCTCTACGGGTGCGAGCATTTTCCTTTGCCTCTAGAGAGGAATAATCGGCTTTATCATCAGCACGTTTGGGCAATGTAGGGTTTTTACGAAGCGAGTTTTCATATAAACGCCTTTGTTCCTTAGATCTTGCAGCCTCTTGATATCATGTTTACTAATTTCAGTGACAGACTTGCTAAAGTCGCACTTGGTGAGAAAAGTACACGACGTTAGATTATAGAGCATGAATTCATTGCGTTGCTTATTTTGGTAAGTTTGAGTCTTAGCTTGAGGTGAGGGAACTTATAGGTAATATTCGCCGATGAATTTGTTGAATTGAAGCCTGGAATCGTTCTCAAGTATCGTGGGGAAAAAAAAATTGATCGTCCTAACGCCACGAGGGGAAAAGGTTCATCGAAAGAAGCTTCTGTCCGCTTGATTCCTGAAATTTAGATTCTGAAGAGAAAGAGATATTATGTTTGCACATACACAGTAATGAGGCAAAATAGCTTTGACAGCTTAACGCCTGATTTACCTAGTGGGTTACTAGAAGAACAATTAAAATGAAGCATGGATTTGCCATCAGTGACGGTTGTTTTCATGGCATAGCCGCCGTCCCAAATATTGTAAATAAAATATAACTGCACCCTTGTGATGCCAAAAGATAAAACGATGTAATTCATAAGGCAACTAAGAAGCTTGATATAAGCTTGAAAATCCGAATGATAAGGAGGGATCAAAGCGTTGGCATATCATAGCTTATAGTTTGACTCACATGACTTATCTATATACTGATTTTCGACTGTAAACAACATTTTCCAGGTGCCGCACCGAAGAAGAATGAATACATTTACGATAAGTGATTGACATTGGTTTAAGAATAGCGAATAAAAGACGCAGTGAGGTAGTTAAAACCTAGCGAGTCTAGTACTTGAGTGAAGTTGAGGGACGGGCTACCTAAATTTTCTTTTCTGCTGTTCAATAAGTGCTGGGTTCGTTAGAAAAGTCGTTATTTAGTTGAATACACTTTAAAGAGTCGAGTTATTCGTGAATGAGCTTACGGTGATAAATATTTTACGCGCGCCAGTGATTTGTGAATAATTGTGACCTACTGCATACGTCATAAGAGCTCTCTTAACCTACTTATGGTTGCTACCCACTTCACGCGTTCCTCACGCCTACGCGCCAACGATGCGCTCATTAGTTACAGGGAAAAACAAGAATCAGATCTGAAACCTGATGTATGGGATTCCGAGTCTTCTGACGATAAGGAGGACGAGTCAAGCGGTGAATCTGTTTGGCTTAAAGATGAGGTGAATAGCGATGAGCACGATATAGACCTGAGTTCTGATGATGACGAAAACGATGCTCAACTTAATCATTTGATAGACGTTAACGTAGCAAAAGCTCAAGAGTCGAGGAAGCAAGAAAAGGATAACCGAACAGACAGTGTGGATGGTGCTACAATCAATTTAAAACTCAATAAGCTGCAAGAATTCGTCAAGCAAAGCCAAGTGTATTCTGGCATTATCGCAGAGACGCTTTTAAACAAGTCTCAAGATCGGCAAGAAGTAGAGAACTTAGAACAGGATCAGGTGGAACCAGAGAAGCCTGCCAGAAAGCGGAAGAAGATTACCGACTTTTTCGGAAAAAAGAAGCCAATGGAGGCTCATAACCCTAATTCCCAAAATGAGCAATTTGCCCACCAACAACCTTCTTTACTTCGCAACTGCCAACTGAAACCGTATCAACTAGAAGGTGTAAACTGGCTTATTACGCTTTATGAGAACGGATTAAATGGAATATTGGCGGATGAAATGGGTCTCGGTAAGACACTACAGAGCATTGCTCTTTTTGCCTTTATAACGGAAATGGATACTCATGGCCCTTTTCTCATAGCCGCCCCCCTCAGCACAGTAGACACCTGGATAAGCGAATTTGGCAGGTTTGCGCCTGACATCAACGTATTGAGATATTACGATCCTCAAGGCCAACAGAAGAGAGTGTCAAAGATAAGAAACTTTTTCAAGCACACAAAAAGTGAGGGCGTCGTTATAACGTCTTATGAGATGATCATACGCGACATTGACATAATTTTACCTTACCATTGGAAGTTTCTGATCGTCGACGAAGGTCATCGTATCAAAAATATCAATTGCAAACTTATTCAAGTACTCAAGCGCGTCAACACTTCAAACCGTTTGCTCCTTACTGGTACACCACTGCAAAACAATCTGAGGGAGCTGTGGTCACTTCTGAACTTTATTTTGCCTGATATATTTGCAGACTTCGAAATATTCCATAAATGGTTCGACTTTGGCGACTTTGAACTCCAGAGTTCATCACAAGGCTTGAACAAATTGATTAACGATGAACTGGAAAAGAATCTAATATCGAACCTACACACCATTCTCAAGCCATTCTTACTACGAAGGCTGAAAAAAGTCGTGTTGGCGAACAGTTTGCCGCCAAAGCGCGAATACATCATTAATTGCCCGCTTACACCGCTTCAGCGGAAATTCTACAAAGCTGCTTTGAGTGACAAGCTAAAGCAAACAGTCTTCAAACAGGCGGTTAAGGATTTCTATACTCTTAATCAAGACCATATTGGACAGGTGAGCAATAAAAGTATACGTCTTTTCATGCATTGGAAGGCAGGCGATGAGCAGGGCGAACCCAAAGACAAATTGCTACAGCAAATGGACCAGCTCTATCACGAACATATTCACCGCGCGCTCCTCAACAAAAGACTTCAAAACTCTATGGTTCAACTACGACAAATTGTGGACTCAACTCTGTTGTTCTTCTTCCCTTTCATTGATCCAGAACAGTTGTCGCTTGACTTCTTGCTTCAAACTTCTGGTAAACTCCAGATCTTACAACAGCTGCTGCCGCCTTTATTTCGTGATGGACATAAGGTTTTAATATTCACACAGTTTGTAACGATGCTAGACTTGTTAGAGGACTGGTGTGAATTGAATAGCGTCAGTGCCTGCCGTATTGATGGGTCGATGGACAACGAGGCGCGACAGGATCACATCAATCGGTTTAATAAACCTAACGAAACGTATAACGTGTTTTTGATATCAACTCGAGCAGGTGGTCTTGGTATCAACTTAACCGCTGCAGACTCGGTAGTAATCTTTGATAGCGACTGGAATCCGCAAGTCGATTTGCAGGCGATGGACAGAACACACCGAATTGGTCAGACTAAACCAGTAGTAGTTTACCGGTTGTGCTGTGACAACACTGTTGAGCACGTCATTCTAACACGCGCCGCTAGTAAACGTAGACTCGAAAAGATGGTAATACAAATGGGCAAATTCAACAACTTGAAACGTCTAGCGGGTAGCGAGCAGTCGTTCATCACTGGAATGGCTGCGGGACGCGGCCAAGCTCATTCGACAGCGTCTAATAAAGAGCTTATGAATGAGCTTTCTCAGCTTTTGCTAAGTGGGGAATCGAGTATTGGTTTTTCCAGAGGACTTGACGATGGCAGACTAACAGCTGAGGAATTGGAAGAACTGTTTGACCGTACTGATGACTCTTTCAAGCCGGAAAGGGCTGATGCTGAATGGCCTCACATCAGGCTGTTCGAGACCACAAGCAGCGAGGAGCACTAAGCAAAGCTAGTTCATTGGCCTGGGTATCCTAAATGTCAAAATTCTGTAACCTGTTTTTTGCAGAAACCAGTTGAAAAGTCGTCCTATCGGTCTCAAAAAACACATTAAATACTCAGAGCATAGATTATATTTTGGTGGCAATATTCGACCCTGACCGCTACCTCGCATCCTGTTACTCGACTACTGAGTAGTCCAGATCAGCGCCTAAAAACAAATAACGTATTAAGTGATCAATATAAATATAAAAGCTAAAAGACAGACCCCTTACCTTCTTTGTGTCTGCTTGCACAGGACAAACGTTAGCCAGATTTTGGTAAAAGTAGCTATTAAGGCCACCAAACTTGTCAAGCATAGTGTCAATGCCATTATCAGAAGGCCAATTGGAAGAGTTGAACTTGTTTCAGCGTAAAGTGCGCGAGGACAAGCCCAAAGATCTGTTGCAGTTCGCAGCAAACTATTTCAACAGAAGGCTAGAACAACAGCGCTTTTTTGCACGCAATCAGGAGTCGCTAGCACACTCAAAGGGTATTGTGCTATTCCCCTCAGCGACGAGAAATGATTCAGTTGTCGCCTCAGCTTCAGCTGGGTCTGGCGCAGGAGGCGGGGAATCGCAATCTCATGATCAACTTTTCAAGGCTTCCTTCTCAGAGACCGCAGATCCACACGCCACGATGCAGCATACCACATCTGCTGCTCACGGTAGCCCAGATAACAATAACGATGATTCTGAGTTTGGGTCTGGTATTTTCAAGGATGATTTCCGTGTAAACCAAAGCTCAGAAAAAAATATAAGAAAACCCCTGGACCCCATGGCTCCAGCGGACCAGGCCTCGGTCTCATTTCCACAGCCTTCGAAGATTCCCAGGAAGTCTGTGGCCATGCCTCGACCACTGCCCATGAATTTCAACGCCCAGAGGCGGACCTCTGTGAGCGGTGAGACAATGCAACCGGACAACCTGGATGATTGGACTCCTGAAACCTATTCCGAGAAAACCGGCCCGCAGTTGGATAGACTTGAGAAAGCCATAGGTCGCAACTTTCTATTCAACAAACTAGATACCGAGTCGAAACGTTTAGTAATCAACTCTTTAGAGGAGAAGAAGGTGAAAGAGGGCCAAGAGATCATCAAGCAAGGCGACGAAGGAGACTACTTTTATATTGTAGAGAAGGGTAATGTGGATTTCTTCGTGGGAGCTCAAAAAGTTAATACTTCTGGACCCGGCTCTAGTTTTGGTGAGCTCGCTCTCATGTACAACAGTCCCAGAGCAGCAACTGTGGTAGCCACTACAGACTGTGTCTTGTGGGCCCTTGATAGATTAACTTTTAGAAGAATCTTATTGGGCAGTTCTTTCAAGAAGAGAATACTGTATGACGAATTCCTCAAATCCATGCCTGTGCTACAGTCTTTGACCACCTACGACCGCGCCAAACTGGCAGACGCTTTGGATACGGAAATCTACCAGCCAGGACAAATAATTATCCAAGAAGGTGATAGCGGCGATAACTTTTATTTCATTGAGTTTGGTGAAGCTGAGGTTTCCAAAGCAGGCCAAGGCTTCATTGCGCACTTGAAACAAGGAGACTATTTCGGCGAAGTTGCCTTGCTTAACGACCTTCCTCGCCAAGCCACAGTAAAGGCAATAAAGAAGACCAAAGTGGCCACACTAGGCAAGAGTGGATTTCAAAGATTGCTGGGACCCGCAGTGGAAGTTTTGAAACTCAATGATCCAACTAGAGTGGACCATTAAGAACTCCTTCGATGTAGATAGCCCGGAGATCCCTGTTACTGTAAGGATCAAGATGGCGCCTCCGTACATTTACACAACGTCTGTTAATCATTCAATCAATCGTATTCGTTTTTTCTGTTAAACATGTGCACATTTTAATCTTAGTTGTATGTAACGAAAGAGGCCTTAGCGGCGTATAATGGTCGATTTATCGGTAGAGCGTCGTCCGCTAAAAGTTTAGCGAAAAGTATAATCATAACAAGTGTAAGTAGCACCTTTTTACCAGGCCTTGCCGGTATAAAACTCTTTTTGGGTATACATCCACACCAGAGACGTAGTAGACACTAGCAAGGGTCCCATGAAACCTTTGCCAAGCTTACAGGTTCTAAACAGCAACAACTCACCTGCAAAGTGGAACAGCGCTACCAAATACGAGATACATACCAATTGGTAAATGTGTTCCTCGTACAGGTATAGGGCTCCATACAAACGAATTACACTACTAATGAAAGTCCACGTTCCGAAAGTTCTGGCACTAAGCTTAGTCGTCTCCTGAGGCTTACGTTCGTAGACTCTGCGGGTGAGTTCCAAACCCGAGATATAGGCCTGAATTGAGTTGAAGGCGGAAACGACTGAAATGAATAAAAGCCATTTGGGTAGGTAGCCCGGTGGCATAGACCTCAGAGTATTTTGAGTACAATTAACAACTTGTTGGAAGGAAAGCATACTGCCTAGGGGGATCCGTTAATTGTTTCCAAGAAAGTTAAGCTAAACAAGAAACAAGCTACCAATTTGTTTTTTTTTCTATACTCTTATACAATCCCCCGTTGAAATTGCAAAGTGACTTAAAAAGTCGTATGTACTAATGGCCACTATCCTGGTGAACAAACACCACGCAATTATAGAAACGGCAGCAGTCGTTGTTATAATTCATTAAATTCGTAAAATGATTCATTCTGCTTTGAAAGGCATGTTATGTTATTTGTCATTGGCATCCTATATAGAAAGACACTTTCGTTCAACTTAGAAGTCAAACCAATCTGGGTCGTTAATCCTGGTCTCCCCCTTTTGCTTGTGGATACTGTTGATCTTGGCGACGTCGTCGACTGTCAACTTAACAGTTTGGAGGTTAGACTTAATTCTCGATGGTGTAACGGACTTTGGCAACACCACGTAGCCTCTCTCAATGGCCCAGCTGATCAAGACCTGGGCAGCATCAACGTTGTATTTCTTAGCAATTTCCTTGACGACTGGTTCATCAGCCACTGGTGAGCCCTGGGAGCCCAGTGGAGAGTAGGCTTCCATGACAATGTTGTTCTCTTTGCAAAAGTCGAACATCTCGTTCTGAGGTAACAATGGATGGACTTCGACCTGACTGCAAGCAGGCACAATCTTATTGTTTTTGTTGTTCATCAGAGTCTGCAATTGGGTGACAGAGCAGTTGCTGACACCAATAGCCTTGGTCTTGCCAGAGGCTGGTAGCTCTTGCATGAGGTGCCAGGTCTTAATATAGTCCCACTCGGTGTCTACGTCCGGCTTACCATTGTCCTTTTGTGGAACGGTGAACAGGTTGTCGTCCTTGATAAGATCTGTCTTGAGAGGTAATGGCCAGTGGATGAGGAACAAGTCGACGTAGTCGAGCCCGAGCCTCTTGAGCGACTGATCTAAAGCCTTGGCAGGCTCACGGTGCTGGGTGTTCCATAGCTTGGTGGTGACGAACAACTCTTCGCGAGGCACCTTGGAGTCGCGAATGGCTCTGCCAACAGCTGCTTCGTTGCCATAGACGGCTGCAGAGTCGATGTGGCGGTAACCGTCTTTGATAGCGCACAATACAGCATTATATCCTTCTTCTTCAGTCGAACGCCAGGTACCGAACGCAAGCAGTGGGATAGTGGCACCAGTGTTTAGTTTAGCAGTAGCTGTACAGTTTTTAGCGGACATAGCGATAAGTCAAGCGGCGAATTTAACGTTTAGATCAATAGGACGTTTAGTTTCCTATGCTTTATAAATCAATATCCACACACATAATGTGAATTTTAGGGGATGTGAAAAGGTGCCATTTATATACAATTTCGCTGAATACACATTGAGAGCAAAAACTGCAATTGTTTGCTGTAACAAAAGCAGAACTCACACATTTTGCACACGGCAATGATACAGACTTGCTCAATTCGCTCTCGTACTCGAAAACCAACTCGAACCTGAAAACTAGATGCTTGAAGAACTCACTGCAAATTTCTGAAACGTAGTATTGCAACGAGAGATCACAGCTTACATGATATAGGGTCGTAGAACCAAGCTGCGAAGTTGTAGTAGCAGTAAATGGTGATGATATTGGAGTACTCAAGAGTAGACAAGTAGTTGAAACTGAACGGTCAACTAACAGCTGTTATCTGTATCTGTGTTTAGCGTAAGTTCGCTCTCAAATTATTAGCATAAGTAATTTATTTCAATTGAGTAGTAGAGGATATGATATAAAAGCTAATATCTAAATGACTTCACGTGTGAAGTGATGATGAATACACTTAAGGAAGCAGAAGCTATGAAGTTTGCTTGACCTATATAGCAGTCGGGTGTCTGCTCGGCTTCCTGGTTTCGTTTTGATATCCAAATTTTGAATGTTTAATCACTTTATAGGTGAACCTTTAGTTACGCATTCAACTGCGCGTATCAAAGCGTTTCGTTCAAGAGATATACAATCCTATTACGCTGTGAAAAATAGTACGAATAAGTGTTATATGAGTATCGACTTTCAAAGTTCATCGAATTTCAGTTTGCTACCCGCAGCACTTATCATGGATGTTAGTTATGACCTGGTAAACATCAGTGTATTTGCTTGTAGCGGAATTGTACCAGTATTTAAACAACTTCTAGGTGCTTGCCCTCGCAGATTCAAAAATTCCTCGCTATGGGTTACTACAGTAAAATTTAGTTTCTAAATCAGTGTCATCACTTTGGAACTGTAGTCATAAAACCCATGCTTCTCACATCATAACCACTGATTCGTTTGCAATTCCGACAATAGCCCTAGCCATCGACTAGATTGCTTCGGACTATAAAAGTGTCCACCAGGTAAATGAGGAAAACGGCAATTATTGACGGAGTTCACAATTCCGGGCTCCACTCGCTCGGAAATGGGCATCTGATGTGTTCGAAAACTCCTTCAATGTGTGTCTGAATATCGATTTCTCTTCGTGCCCCGGTGATCCATGCTCTTAAACGACCAATAGGAGTACATTCCATCTGACTGAGCAGTCGTCCACCATTCCTCACACCCGCTACATATTCTGAATCTTTGGCACATACCCCATCCAAGAAATCACTTATACTCTGTGATATCAACGGGTCGAAGATTTTTGATTTATCAATGAGACGTTATAACGTTACTCGATGCCATTTTGTCATTGGACAATTAGTGATATCAAACAATCCTCCTCAACATACTAGAGGCAATCCTCTTGCTGTACAAAGATGTCAACAACAGCCAACACTGGGTTCCATTCAGCTCTCTTATTGTCTTCTTTCACATCGTTCATATTTCTGTCATCATTTTGTCACCACCCTAAAATAATTCCTTCCTTCAATTTCAATAAAACTACTTATACAAAATCCAAAGAGCTTTCCTGCCCTCCTCAGCCATGTCGTCGTTCGATGCCGCTTTAGACATACTAAGAAGACTTGATCCTACCAAGATCGAAGAAAATCTAGGTCAATTGATCCAATTGGATCCAGATTTGGCCGAAGATCTGTTGGCATCCGTCGATACGCCATTGAAGATAAAAAAAGACCCGCATGCGTCGCAAAAGGAGTTTTTGGCATGCGACTACAACCGCGACATAGATTCTCATCGGTCTCCATGGTCTAATCAATATGTGCCAGATCTGTCACCCGAAGATCTGAAAGAATCGCCATTCCCAACAGATCCCATAAGACGTACTGAGGAACTTGCAAATGACTCTTTTGACATTTATCGCGATTTATACTACGAAGGTGGCGTCTCGTCGGTGTACTTGTGGGACCTCGGTGACGACACGAACGACTTTGCCGGCGTAGTGCTACTGAAAAAGGGCAATCAGAGCAAGAGCTCATGGGACGCTATCCACGTGTTCGAAGCGCTGCAAAATGACGGTTCGTCTCAGTGGAACTACCGCTTCACTACTACGATTATCTTGCACTTAGATTCGGGCCGTGAAACCCGCCTTTCTGGAAATTTGACCCGTCAAATCGAAAGAAACGTGGTAAAGCCCGCTTCCATTGTTGAAGACTCCGATGCCTACAAAGTTTGGCATATTTCGAACCTAGGCTCTCTTGTGGAAGAAGTCGAGTCCCAGATGCGCAATCAACTAGAAGTGGTTTACTTCGATAAAACTCGCGACATCTATCGCGAGCTCAGGGACCAGCTTCAGATTTCGGGAGCCGGTTCTCGCTCTGCCCACGAAGAAGTCGTCAAGGGACTTCAAGGTATGTGACTTGCCTCAATAATCAAGACAGCTTCTGAACCCGACCTACGTACCTTTTAATGTCGGTAGAGCTTTTAGCACATTGACATATCACCATCGACGAAATATGCATTTTTCAACAATTCGAGCCGTAAGTCAAATCCTAGCGTAACATGAGAGGATGAGAAGTAGACAGTCAGACGAGTAGTATATCGAAAGCTAGCTTTAACTTGGTCGAAATCTTACATACGGCGGGCTAGTTAGTTGATATCGCGTTTTATCTAGTGGCTTGCTGTCAAAGCGTGCGAAATTTGTGACGTCAAGTTTCTGAATCCCATATTTTAGGAGGTATACATTATCGCATCAGCAAATACTCTGTACTAGTTCATCATGAAAAGCCGAACTCATAGCGAAGCGAGAGTTTACACAACAGCTTGTGTTAGACGGGGTCCGGCTTACTGGGATTACGAGAATACACTTATAGATTGGATTCCCAATAATGGAGCTTACGAAATCGAGAAGAAAGTCGGACGTGGGAAGTATTCAGAAGTTTTCCAGGGTGTGCAGCTGGCTACGAGGTCAAAAATTGTAATCAAAATGCTGAAACCAGTGAAGAAAAAGAAGATTAAGCGCGAGATTAGCATCTTGACCAACCTCTCAAACATAGCAGATCCTCCCACGGCCCAGCCGTTCGACCGCGATTCATACTACGAAAACAGGAAAAGTGATGTGCTCGAATTCATTCGTTCCGAAGTTTATGAATTACCCCACGATGGTCATAAGAACATAATCCAGCTCTTAGATGTCGTTCGGGATCAGGTGTCAAAAACGCCAGCTTTGATATTTGAGCATGTCGAAAATGTGGATTTCCGTACGCTATATCCTACGTTCAATGATCTCGACATCCGCTTTTACATGTTCGAGCTTCTGAAAGCTCTGGATTTTTGCCATTCTATGGGTATCATGCATAGAGACGTCAAGCCTCACAATGTCATGATCGATCACGCAAGACATAAATTAAGACTGATAGACTGGGGCCTCGCCGAGTTCTACCATCCGAACATGGAATATAACGTGCGGGTAGCTTCCCGATTTTTCAAGGGGCCGGAGCTCCTGGTTGACTACCGAATGTACGATTATTCCTTGGATCTGTGGTCTTTTGGTACTATGCTCGCGTCTATGGTGTTTCAGAAGGAACCATTTTTCCACGGCACCAGCAACACCGACCAGCTGGTCAAAATTGTCCGCGTTCTAGGAAGCGATAGTTTCGAAACTTATCTCCAGAAGTATCAAATCACTCTACCACACGAGTTCCACGATATTGATCAATATATTCGCAGACCATGGTATAGGTTTGTGAATGATTCCAACAAACACTTGTCTGGAAATGACAAAATCATAGATTTGATCGACAATTTGCTGCGCTACGATCACCAAGAGAGACTTACCGCAAAGGAGGCAATGCAACACCCTTGGTTTACTCCAATTAGAAATGGAGAATATGGCTCCAAATAAATGCAGATTTTGATTTCGTGCTCGGACTTTGTACATTAAATAGAAATCTAGTTGGTCACGTAAACTGACTGGTCTTCATCAACAGGCCAAGGAATTCGAAGAAACTTGGTGGTAAGATCGGGGTCGTCAAGGACTAAGAAACTGCTGAGCAGGTACGGGCGATACTCGTGGAAGAGATAAGATGTGGTGCTGTTGTGTTTCAGGTCCGAACTCATTCTCAATGAGGCTATGAAACGCAGCAAAAATTCCAAACCGATCGTCAGTCTCTGTGCACTCTCCGCCGTTCCAAGAGGATGCGATACCTCCAACAATTCTATCACAAATTTGTAGCTCATCTTCGCCGACCGATTCTTGAAGATGGTTTCATAAGCGTGGCCACTTTCACTTGCACGAAAAGAAGGGAATTTCAATTTGATAAGACACACTGCCATGCTCTCTGCCATGTTCAGGACAACTTTTAATATTTCCACCACGATACTCACCTTTCCTTCATGTGACAGTAGATCCATTGCAGAGACTAGCAACTTAAGATGGCCCTGGCATAATGAACGCAAAGAAACGTCGCCAACTTCAATTGACTGGGTTCCAGTATAATTACGCAAAAGCTTGAAAATACTCAGCTTAGAAGCCGCGAAGCTGACTAGTTCGACCTTTATAAACTTCAGAAGATGAATCTGGCAGATATCCTGGGCTGTCTGCTTAGGATCAGCGGTAAAAGCGTAGTATGAGGCCAGAACAAGCTGGAATGAGCGAACAACATGAACGGCAGTATGTTGACTTTTAACGTTGCCCGATTTTGCAGAGAACAACCATTTTAAAAGTTTATAGCTGGGCAAAAGCTGTTTAGTCACCTCAATTTGTTCCAAGTCGGCACCTAGCGTTTTAACTATGCCCATATTTGCCTTCAGATCCTGGAAAGAGAACCGGCAGCTATTCAAAAAAGAAAAAGCTGGCTCCACGTTATGATGATTACTGCCATTCATAACATACTTATAAAGGAATTGGTCAACTGCTGCTAATGTCATTTTATTTTTGGAAGACCCTTTAGCCGCTGAAGATGAACTATATTTTTGCAAGTGCCGATGGTTCCGCGGCAGGAGCACTGGAACCTTAGTCGCCACAAGCTGAGCAACCACTTTCGTCCATAGTTTAGGACTTCTGCGTTTGATAACCGCCATTGCCTTTTAAGAATTAGCACAGGCTCAAAGTTTGTTTGTTGTATTCGTATAGGTACCAAAAATTCTACCGTCGAAGAACCTACTATTGCCAATTCTACCGGATCTAAATCCTTGTCTGGCCTTGGTACCATTGTTGACACTGTTTCCATCTACGAGTATGTCTTCAATGTGGGCTTTGTAAAGGTAAGTTTGTCCCAGTTTGAGTCCTAATCTTTTCTTTAGAAAATTGCTCTATTTTGGTATAAAGTGTCCCGTATTCTAATTTAGCGCCATTATTTTCAAGCAAAATATTCAACGCTATTTGAAAAGACATTCCTCTCATAAGAGGACTAACTATTCACTTCAACAATAGTGCTTTAAAATATCTATAAGTCCCATTTCTACTGATGGCCTAGTCTTAACAAAAACCCTTTTTCATCCGTGGTTCAACCACTGTTATCGTGCATCTCTCTAGCTTTTTAGTGTCTGCACTTACCTGTCTGGAATTAGCACGCCGCTGATACTTTCTTGATTATCAAAGCGGGCTCCCATCCTTGAAATCATCTATAGGAGTTTCATGACTGGATTCAGTCATGTTATGATCTATCTTGAGCAGTTCCTCAATCATGCTCAGCTGCTCGGACCCGCCGCAAGAGGCCATATGCATCTCGGTGAACTTTTTGAATTTGAACACCAGTTTCTCAAAATACTGTAGCCGCTTATGCATTTCTGTGTTTTCACGGGCAAGTTGATGAACATCCTTCTGAAGCTGCTGCTGGGCGGCCTTCTTGCGATGTCTGCATTTGGAAGCTGCAATCCTATTCCTCTCGAGAAGTCTTGCTCTTTTCCAAGCAGGTGTTCCGGGCACAATTCCGTGCCGCATTGATGGGTATAAGTTGTTGTTATTATTGTGTTCTTCATGCATGTTCGATTGTGTGATTTCCTTGAACTCTGCATTGTCCTTGTTGTAGATTTCTGTTACGTCGGGATCCTTAGGATCACTTTCGTCTTCCAGTCTCGGTGTTAGAGCGGGTGAATTGAAGTCCTTCGCTTGGGGAGTGTGGGACGTCTGCTGCCGCCGATTGTGCTGCTGCTGCTGCTGTGGCCGTGGTGGGACGGATGTTGAAACTGATTGAGAATGCGATTGGGAATGTGAGTGTGGAGAAACCTGCTGCGCCGACGCATGCTGCGATGTTAGGTGTTGTTGCGGTTGGTGCATTTGCTGTTGTGGGTAGGCAAAACTCTTGGTTCCTCCCGGATTCTTATGGTCGTGCCTCATGGGCATTGGAGGAGGCTGGCTGTAGTACAAGTCGTCGAAGGTATGTGTGGCATCCCCCAATTGACTGATCTGACCATTGGAAATGGATATCCTGCGTCTCCTTGGGTGGTCAGAGAAGTTGGTCAGGGAGCTTTGGAAAATAGGTGGGTTAGTAAGCGGGAAGTGCGAAACATCGACCCCGTAAGGCTGGAAGAACGGTGACAAATACTCCTGTAAAGAAGGATCTGACATGCCATTGTTGATATGAAAGTTAGCTGGGTGCTGTGGGAGGACTGGGATTGAATCTGCAGAAGTTGGGAAAGTTTGCAAGGTACTATCTGCATCTGGCACTCCTGTGGTTGGTCCCTGAATTCCATTTGGTACTCCTAGCACCCCATATCCCGGCTGTGCCATGGCTACTGATGTCTGTATCTTTGGACCATTTCTATCGGAGGAAAGGACGCTTTCAGAGCCTTCAATCTTGACGTGCACTGAGTTCATTTCTCTTTATAGTTAAGCAAAGCCTTGAGATAAAAGCTAGACCTGTCCAGTAGAGACGGGTCGTTAACACTCTGCTTTTCAAAGTCGAGCTCTAATTCTTAGACCGTTCGAAATATCTATCCGGCTTATAAAACACCTGTGTTTCAATGACAGGTTAAATCCGAGCTTATTTAACCCATCTGCCAGCAGGACCAAATTTTTCAGGTCTTAAAACAAATCTTGGTATTTGTAGACGGAACAACATTGTAAGGTAACGACAGCCCACAATACGAAGTAAAAAAAATGAAGAGCCATCTGAGAGACGTCAACGACCGCCTGAATAGTTTGGAATTAGTCACAAATAGAGAACGCTAAATCCTACCAAAGAATTGGTGGAGAAGGCTAAAAAATATCTCAAGATTTGAATGTTTTAGAAATGTTTAAAATCGAATACCAAAAGAATTACGGAAAGTCAATGCTAAAATGCCAGATAACATTGATCATATCCTATTGCAGTTTTCTGGTTCACTTCGATGTTCAAATTCAGTCCTATCTTTAATATCGCCCGCTTCGTCTCAACAAGTTGACGTATGTAACGACAATATTTGTTTATTAGCTCGCTTACTGCATTTCTACTTGTTAGAAGTCCGTAACCTTTTGGAGAGCAACACAATTTTCGATCCAACATTGCGATCTGCGTAGCTTCTACTCGGACCTATTCTCACTCCACAGATTAAGTGCACTTCCTTGTATGCAATTTTTCCTCAGTGTTTACTTGTTTTAGGCGCCTTACTTTTCAAGCTTGCTAGGTCATCGCCTCTAAAAAACAAAGCTCGAAGACCTACCAGTCCCTGTTATCCTGCAAATAATTGAAGAGCCGCATTCAACTATGCTTTTCGGGACGCAAGACATTATAGTAGAATACCAAAGGGGCATAACTGTTCTTGGATATCCAGTTTTCTCGCCAAACTTGCTTATACGGGGAATTGACCCTCCACAGTTCCAACTGGTGGATACCGATGGCCAGACAGCAGCGAAGGGCGAAATCAAGGCTGGTGCAGGTCTATGGCCGTTGGATTTAAACTCCAAAACTGGCGATCTCAAGTGGTTTGTTTCCATGGACCATGCCAATCAATACGAAACAGACGACCAAGGTTGGAGCTACAGCTGGATGTTTCGTAGCAACCACTGGAAGGCTAAAAATGGGTTCGTGAGAAAAAGGTTTTGGGTTCGGCTCCGAGAAGGAAGTAGAGAACTAACCCCTGCAGAACCCGAATCGTGCAGCGATGATGTCGATTTGGACGACGGCGCAAACTCACAGCCAGCAGCTGAGTCCGAGTTTCAAGAGTCCTCACGCAACCGATCTGCTTTTTCGGAATTGCTTGTAGAGCTTTCAAAACCATCTTTAGATCGCCAAAAAGCGGACCTGGCGCTCGCTTATATATCCCAACTTCCACCTTCCAAGAAAGAAGAACTTTCAAAACCTGACTCGTTCGCATTGAAACAAATCCTCGAGCAATTCCAGTTTGATGAAAGCAGAAGGAAATTCTTGGAAAAACAACTCCCTGCTTCTGTATGACAGTTGTTTGAGAATGGTTTCAAGCTGAAACAAAAGAATGTCTCTCATCTTAATAAGAACAGGCGTTCCATTCGCAAAGTGTACGTTTACACAACATCTGTGAGCGCTTAGTCTTCCAAATGCGTGGTCCTCTACAGCTATTTCCTGCGCTAAAATACAGACTTATCAATTGCATATTCAACCCATATGTTTTACTTCCACATGCCCTATTCATCCTCACAGCTTGGGCAATGATAACGGTGCAAGGAACTAATGAAGATATTTCAACCGCTGTCGGCCCAGCAACATTTACGACTACTTCAACAATCATGGCAACTACAACTATCACAGCTACACCAACAGCTATTGCTACTACAATAACACAGAATTATTCATCCGCCATAATGCCGCAGTATGAAGTACACATCGAAAATTTCCTTGCTGCGAAGGCTAATGATTCTGCTCAAATGCTGAATAATGTTCTTCAGGAATACGCCACGAACATAGACGTTATTGTTGCAGCCTGGAATGATTCAATCCAAATACAGTTGAATTTATGGGAAGAGCATTATAGGTCTTTGCAGCAGTATAATAAAACTATAGCTTCAAATTTGCAAGCTCAATCCCTGGTCATTAATTCTTCAGTCGACTACCTCACGTCAAATGGCCTCCTGGTTACAACTGGGTCTTCACCCAGCACACTTGAAGGCCTCAAACTGAATATCACTTTTCTACAAAATGTGTTCAGCAACGTATCCTCTTGTTTGGATAGCTTAATTGATGTCGCTCCTTACAGAGCTTCAAATGTGAGTTTCAAACCGGTTCTACCAAACATCGTCCACCTGCGGCTTGATGATGACGGGCAAGTACAAAATTCAATCAGTGAGCTGATCGAAAACTTGCAAGACGCTCTCAGTGTGAAGAATACAGCCACAATAATTAAAAGGGACGAAAATGGTTTGAACGGAATTAATCACAAACGGAAAGGTCTCATCATAGGTAGTATTTGTATGGCCACATACATTACTGCAACATTGTTACTTATGTGTTTAGAGTTCCTGTCATATCGAGTGGATATGGTTCGCTTTCAGCAGACGACCGAGAAACAATGCGCTTATGTTGAGGAAAATTTATTACAAGATTTAGGCGCAGCAAATGTCCGCTTGTTAGCCTATAAAACTTTTCAAGCAATATCGGCCCCATACAATCATTTTGCTAAGTACCCGATCGCTTGCAGTCTGGATGAAGTGATTGCAAATACAATCGAACACTCCCTAGGGCTACGAATGTCTTCAAAGCTAAAAAAAGCTAGCAGATTTCTCAATTGGTGGCTTGTATCGAATGGATTGACCCTTTGGGTTTTTCTGCTGAGTTTCGTAATTGAAGGCCAAGTAATATTGAGTTTAATGGTTACCGAACCCTACTCACACAAGTTTAATAAAAGAAGCAATGTTTTTCCAAGTAGCAATAGTACTATTTACGGACGCATTGCTCCACTCTGTACAGCATTTGAAGATGTTGTAAACGCGCAACTGTACACGTCGTTCCAGGATTCTTTTTGGAGCGCTACAAATGGTACAGTTACAACAGCTTATAATAAAATTTGTGACCAACTTGACACAACTGAAAAATCACTGCCATTTCCTACTCCACAAATGTCAGTCCCTCTCGAATGCATTGACTTTCAATTTGCAAATATTTCGTCCCTTTTAGTGTCTAGCATTCTGAGTTCGTCTATATCAGGCACTGACACTGGCGATAAGACACTCTATAAGCGAGGGACGGCCAGAGCATACAGTTCAAACACTGCTGAAATAAAAGCAGCATATTCGAAGATCTGTTGTGTCCTACTAGCTATTGTTATTTGTCACCATTTCTGCGGATTTCTTCTAGCACTTTTTTAGAGCACGAGAAACCCTGTCATCACCTCTTTCGGAAGCGAATTCGCTCGTGAAGACCATCGAATCTACTATAATAAGACCTAACGAAACTACTGGTGTCATCAAAACTGTCTAATTCGACCATCTAAGCTGTGTTTTACACCATTTTATTCTATTCCGCCACGTGATAGTGACATCTTCAGCAAGGTCCGGTTTTAAAATTCAGTGAGAAACTTGGAAATCACCTCCAGTATATAAAAATTTTTCCACCTGAGAAGAGCTAGCCCATCAGTCAATAGATTGAACGTTGGGAAAGTTGGAACCGTCTCTGATCTGATTGGACACCAAATTGGTCAAACCAAGAGGCTGATTCATTCAGTTCGCCAGCTGAGAAAATTTGGGATTCATAATGTCGCATCGAAAATTACAACAGGAAGTAGACCGGGTGTTCAAGAAGATCAGCGAAGGGCTGGAGATATTTGACACTTACTATGAAAGACATGAAAATTGTACGAGCAATCCATCGCAAAAGGACAAACTGGAGAGCGACTTGAAGCGCGAAGTGAAAAAATTGCAGCGACTGCGAGAACAGATTAAGGCTTGGCAAAGCTCACCAGATATCAAGGACAAGGACTCACTGCTGGAAAATAGGCGATCAGTGGAGGTGGCCATGGAAAAGTACAAGGCTGTAGAAAAGGCTTCTAAGGAAAAGGCTTACTCAAACAATAGCCTAAAGAAATCGGAAAACCTCGATCCACAGGAAAAAGAACGGCGGGATGTGGGTGAATGTCTGTCACAGTCAATCGAAGAACTGGAGAGGCAGTACGATTCGGTACAAGTCGAGGTCGACAAGCTGATACTGCTCAA
This sequence comes from Lachancea sp. yHQL494, assembly GCA_030562185.1. NCBI lineage: Eukaryota > Fungi > Ascomycota > Saccharomycetes > Saccharomycetales > Saccharomycetaceae > Lachancea > Lachancea sp. yHQL494. The sequence goes on along the minus strand of JAJMGS010000024.1, from coordinate 33,961 downwards.
CAAGAAGAAGAAAACATTCACGGTGGCTAACGAGGAACGTAAAAATCAGCTCAAAGAGCGTCAGGGCAGGTTCAGGTGGCATCTCCAGCAATTGGAACTGGCTCTACGGCTTGTGGAAAACCAAGAATTGGATCCAGAACAAGTAAAAGGTATTCAGGATGACATCAACTATTATATCGAATCCAACATGGAGTCAGATTTTGTAGAAGACGAGACCATATACGACGGCTTGAATCTAACTTCTAATGAAGCCATAGCGCACGAGGTTGCTGCTGCCTTCGCCGCTCAGCATAATGAGGAGCTCGAAGAAGATGCAGCAAAGGAGAACTCCAAGCTTTCTAAGAAGGAACAACGTAGACTAGAAAGAGAGGCAAAGAAAGCTGCTAAGACATCTGTCGGGAAAGGTGGTGTGTCTTCGGACGACCACCTCACCGAACCTGCGGGTATAGTAATACCGCCACGAAGTGAAACGAGACCTAACGAAATTCAAAGCGAACCAGTATCGACAAGCACATCACGATCGCCCTCCCCCGCTGTTTCATCTGCAGGCACGAGTATACCGACAACCGCTCATAATAAGGATGTAACAGTCTTGCCACATTCATCTATACCTTCCACAGTTCTGCCGTCCACCAGCCAATCGAGACAGCGCAGCGTACCGCGCGATGTTTCTCCGGAGGCTCAAGGCCATACTCACTTTCATCAATCTCTAAATGGCATAACTGCAAGCACTTTAAAGCCTGCAACGATACCGATTAGACCAGCCGGTGACCTTAGGTGGGCCGCCGCTGCTTCTCAAGCGGCCGAGAAGGACAAGAAGTCAGAACCTGTGGGTAGTTACCAGGCAGCCGTGTCACCAACAACCTCTTCAACGACAAACAGTTCAGTTCCTAGTTCCTCAAACACTCCTGATATTTCAAAGCTACTCTTGGGAATGGATGTACAAAAAAGGGTAGCAACAACACCCAGCATCTTAACCACCCCCATTCCACCGCCTAGAATGACAGTCCCAACTGCAACAAGTACCTCAAATGCTAGCGGGAGAAATATCAACGCAGCGGTCCGCGAGGAAGCAAGTAATAAAGATCAAAGCGAGAATGTCAGCACACCAGAACCAGAACTGTTTGAAGATGACTACGAATCTGAGTATTCGGTTGAAGAGTTTGAAGACGTAACTTCCCAAAAGCTTTACACTGCCGAGGAACTGGATGGTAAAACTCAAAAAGTTAACCTGCTAAGGAAAATTCTGAGCGAGGACTTGGAGCTTCTTATCCTTCCAAGTGGAATTCAGGATTACATCATGAGTACAACAATGACGCAAAATGATGTCTATCCATATAATTTCAACAGCGGGAAACAACGCACGTTATGTGATACTTGCCGTGTATCCAGACTGGATGATATACCAGTAACTGCTAACCCACCTTCTCCATTGGATACCTTTCGTGCGACAAGCTTCTGGGACATTTCTCGCTGTGGCTTACGGGACGAGTTGTCAAATTCGAATGATGGATTGCCTCTAGATTTTGGTCTGATTTTAGATCACTTTCGAGGGTTGGAGACATTTTCTCTATTTCATTGTTACTATTACTCGATTACACCTTTAGAGCACAAAATTGCATACACATTGCTCACTGAGCGCCACTGGAAAATGTCTCGAATAGGAGAAAACTGGTACTGCAGACATGGCTTGCCCAAGTTTACGGACGAGAACTTTGAGATTGCCGATTTCAAAATATTTAATTTAGACGACTGGGCCGTCGTTGATAAGTTAAACTATAAGCTGGATTATAGTACTTTGAAAGACCCGCTTTCTCTTAAGACAGACGCCAGCAAAGTTCAACAAGAGCTACTCCAAACGGATGGGCAAATGGCAAATTAAAGGAGCCTGACTAGTAAACAGTAAGTTAACTTGTGTCAGGAAAGCAGACAGGAATAACTTGAGCAGTATTTATGAATCAGAATGACTCAATTCTGTTAGAAAAGCTATAAGTAAAACCTTTAGGAATCCTACCAAAGGGGCTATTGGATGCCGCTATATTTAAATATTTGCATAAGGTAGATGCCATTAGAACTAAATGAGAATATGTGTTCCATAGCCACGGTATTTGTCATCTTTAGGCTGTCCCAGTGATAATGGTCTGAGGATCCTTTCCGGATGCAATGTTGCATTGATGCATCAACCTTCTCTCACCTGGAGAGAACTGACCGGTGACCGAATGCCAGACACCTCTGTTGAAAAAGATAGCTAAATCACCCTTGTTCCAGTCGTGGGCGTAGACGTACTCCGGCGAGATAGCAGGTCTCATCATTCTGTAGACCTCTTTACGGGCATCTTTTAATTCTAGTGTTTTGCCGTCTGGTAGTAACAACCTGTTGATACAGCAACCATGGACCTGAAGATGATGTTTCTTAGTAACTGGGTTCGTCCATACTAGAGGTAGTTTCTTAATTTTAGATTCTTCCCAAGGAGGCAGCTCGTCAAGGGGCATTTCTTTACCCTCGGAGACCATGGTTAAACCATCTGAGGTGGCGCGTGCTGGTGATATGAAGATGTAAGGATGAGGAGCGTATTCGACTGTCGTCTTCAAAGCTCGCTCCTGTTCCTCCGGCGTCAAGAGCTCAAAAGCTTTGGCTCCTGATACAAAGGCTGTGGCCCCCTGTGTGAGCTCCAAGACATCATTGTTGTCCTCATAGACAACTTTTTGTTTCCTTGAGTGGGGTGGAACGTGTATACCCAGTAAAGTAGTGGCTACTGGTGGCGATAGGCCATATAGAGCCGAATCGATGTGCCACCGGTAAAAACGGGTCATATCTTGTTCAAAAGCCTGTTTTTCCGAGAGAGGCTTGTTGTGGAAATCGAAATGTGTTGGGTGTCTTAAATCAATTTCTCCCATACCATAGTGACCTGCAGCCCAGTGGCCTTGACCAAGGACTTGTACCTGTGGCTGGTCTGGGATCGAAGTTCCGTCTTTCCTCAACACAGATTTGTCGTGACGGAACTCTTTACCATGGCCATAAGATTTCCCAGTTTGATCACACGTAGGGTCAAACATCGTAGTCAACTTCCACTGTGATTCAGGCGATAAATCCTCCATACCTGGGATCACGATGACCAGATTTTCAAGCAGAGCATTGTAAAGCGTGCTGAAATCTTCCTTGGATAGTTTACTAGGGTCCGTGCAGCCTTCCGGTAATTTGATAGTGGCTCCTAAGGGCTGTCCTTCTAATTTAGTGACTTCCACTGGCATTTTATACCGACTTCTTGCTATCTGATGCTTCCCAAGGGATTAAGAAGATACGAGTTGTTCAACTTAAAGATTTAAAACAAGAAAAAGCTGGATTACTAAAGTCTCTCCTTCAAGTTTAACTGGTTGATCCTTATATACATTCATATAGTTAGGTTTCTCATTCAGGTTGATTTAAAGACAGGATATTAATTCTGATAACGCTTTTCCCCGGTTTTGATGTTGCCGGTCGGAAATTCCGATGGCATGCTTATACAAAAAAATATTTTTAATAATTCATTGATGGAGAGATATGATGATAAACCATACTACGAAACGTCACTGTTTTCTACTTGATAGTAATGAAATGGCTCATTTATGCCAAACCAAGTCGAGAATCAAGTGCTACGTAACAACACGGTCGATTTGATGTCTCGCACGGATGTTTGTTACCAGTTACTTTTCATTTTGGGACATAACCGCCAATTTGAGATTTGTAAACATTGCGAAAATTAGCATGCGATCCGTAGGAACTAGGCCTTCAAGAAACCAGATCAGATCGTATGATGATTCCATCTTGGAACAATTGTCGGAATTTCCGGTCGGCGACGCTCCTAAACGACGAGATTTAGTTGTTATTACAATGGGGACAAAAGCGAGTTGAGAATTGAGAACTTGAGGTTTACCGATAAAAGCGTTGCATGTGTACAGGAGTGTTTGGCACAACTTACTTATCTTATCATGCATGCACGACCTTGATCCAGATCACTTTGTCCCCGTGTGTCATTGACCTGTGGTTTCATTATTATTTTAAGCGTTGGCTCTCATCGCTCCAATACACACCAATAGCTCGAATGATCATATCTGCCATTACATTCTACCGAAGATCAATAGGTGGCGAAATTCCCCCAGCTTTAGTTACTAAATTATGCATTATGCGATTCCTACATCTCTACACTCCTGAAGACCCGAACTTCTTGGCCCATTCCTCGTACTGTTCGAGTCCTTCACTAGATACTGATGGCTTGATGTAACACAAACTATTCTTGACGTCCTGTAATGCAATAGCCCGTATTTGTTCACGTGAAGTGAAGAGCAACTTATCACCAAGCTCCCTGAGAGGTCCCATTGCAGCATCTTTAGCTAGCGACGTAATGTCACTGCCTGAATATCCTTCCGTTAATATCAAAATTTCCGCCAAGTCTTCCTCCGTTAGCGTATGTTTTTGATACATCATCAACTTGGTAAGCTGCTTTTTCCGTGTTTCTGTTTCTGGTAACGGTATATATTGCCTTCGCACAAATCGTCTACGCGCAGCTTCGTCGATGCACCACGGTAAATTAGTGGCAGCCAATACCAAAACTCGCTCGTCTTCCTCTTCACTGCCATTTCCAGTCTCGACCCCCTTGTTTCCAGCTGCAGCACTTGAAAGGGATGACCATTGAACCAGAAACTCATTTTTTATCCGACGACTCGACTCATTCTCACCATCATTATTTCTGCTTCCCATAATGGAATCGATTTCATCCACAAAGATGATTGAAGGTGAGAGTTTTTTGGCGATCGCAAACAGTGCGCGTACTAATTTCTCACTCTCACCCAAGTATTTAGATGTCAAACTGGACGCACTTATCGAAAAGAACGTGGAATTCGATTCCGTAGCAACCGCTCTTGCTAGCATAGTTTTACCTGTGCCTGGTGGACCAAACAGCAACATGCCACGCACTGGTTCTCGTAAACCTCTGAATAAGTCTGGCCTTAGAAACGGATATACCACTGCTTCCTTAAGTGAGCTTTTAGCAGCTTCAAGACCAGCTATATCGTCCCAATGCACCTCATCGCCGCGAACAACAATCTCCGAGAAGATTTGCTTAGCTGCAGTTCTATCAACACCTCTGAGCTGTTCAATTATGTCATCTTCGAGCGCTTCTTTCAATGCCTTTTCGTCAATAGTTTCAGGCTCTTGGTTAACCTTATCTTCCTCGTCTTTATTACTATGCGGCGAAGGCACAGGATTTGCCATTTTCTTGCGCGGTACTATCGCACTTCCGTTCTGCTGAGGTGGCTTTCTTTCACTCTTGGTTTGGCCTTTTTTGTTTACCTCAGGAGCTCGGATTTGTGATACTTTTGTCTTTAGCGCTGGCTTACCAGCTCGTACCACCCTTTTGTTTACAATTGGTGTATCATTAGCAGACGGCGTCACGGTGCGACTCCTAACAGATGGGGCAGAATGTGTGGTTGAAGTTTCGGGTTGAGCCCTAGTCGAAGGTTCAGAGGGCTTCTTTTTCTGCTGCCTCCTGGGCACTGATGCTTGGTTAGCAGTGTTTGGTGTTCTACTGGATACCGGCTTCAGCACAGTTGACCTCGCAGGTTTGGCGACCGGTTTCTTTTTAACTAGAGCAGGCGTGGATTGTGTAAGTTTTAAGGCATTATTATCATTCTTTCTTAAATCTAAAGCTTTGGTACTCATCGAAAATTTAGAAACGTCTTCCTGCAAACCTTCCAGAGAATGGAGAGCCTCCAACCTCTTGGCCTCTTCTTGATTAACTTCTAAGTAGTCGTCAAAATAGTCCTGGACATCAAACTCGAAAGTTTGATTACTTTTTGCATCATCTTCCAGCCTAGATGAACTTTCGCCGTCGTCCTCGTCTGAAAAATCTATCAAATTCTGCTCACTCTCGAATTCACGAAAAACGTTATCAGGCTTGAGAGGTTTGGACGTGGTGAAGTTTATCTTCGCGTTATTGCTGTTACTTCTGCTGTTCGAACTGGTAGCTATGCTGGGTGCAGATACAGTGTGGTTTTTGTTGTATTGACAGAACTTAGGATCCCTCAGGGTCTTAAGCATAAACCTAGAGCTCGCCGTAGGTGGGGCCGGCCTTGTAAGTGACCTTTTTGGTTTCACTGCGGGCTCTGCAACCGGTGCGCTTTCCTGTTGCAACAGTGAGACCCTCTCCAGATGCTTTAGACTTCTGTGAAATAGCTCACGAACACCATTTTGGATGCTGAGTTCGTCTTTGGAATAGTTCTGCGTGTTGGGATACTGATGTTCAATTTGGGTCAGTTCGTACATTACATGCGTGTTGAGAGCTTTCCATCCTAGAACTGCCTTTCTGTATTCGTGTTTTTCCTCTAGTTTCAGGTAATAGATAGATTCATTCGCTATTCTACTGTACAACTCGGTCAAGTCTGTCAGAGGTTGTTGGGGCTTTTTGCGCATCCTCGTAAACCTAGTCAACAGGCCATTCTCCTTGACAGTATCCATAACAAGGTGATTCTCAAATCTCGAAATACCTTGGGCTTTATAGAAAAGGGAACGTTACTGGATCAAGCCCTCAAGTTATTGTTCTTGTATACCAAGCCGCTCTTTTGCTAGTAGATCAACATTTTTCAAAATTAACACTGGATCTATTTTGGAACTGTTCAGTACGAGTACCGAGAAACCAAAGTACTCGGGTACTCGAGTAAACGCGAGGTGATCAACCACTTGCTGCGTGGTAAGGGCCTCAATATAAACATCATCAGTGAGCTGCTGTCTAAATCAATGTGTACTATTCGTCCACCGTATTCATACAAATGCCAACATTGATAATAGGAGCCCGCTCAGAAGAGTGATGACCTTAGTGAACCACCATACATGTTGAACAGAGAACGGGCATAACGAGTACGACCACTCCCAAAGCTTGGTTTGGGCGTTGAAGTGACCAGTGACTAGGCCTGAGTTACCGTCAAATTCTCCCATCATTGACCTTACTGTAATTTCTCTGACGTAAAAATCCGTCGAACTCACGGCTTTTGAAGCGGTCCAGTCTCCAGTTTTGATATTCTTGTTATACACCGTTTCGCAGCCCTCGTGGTCATGGCCTGTTAGTATAATACCTGGCTTGTTGTTGTCAAATATCAAGTTTAGAACGCGCTTGGATGCTTCTTCGCTTAAATGGTTTTGGGAGCGTAACAGGTTTTGCTTGTAAGGTTCCCGTTCAAAATCGTGTGGGTAATAGCGGAAGAGTTCACTATCGGAGCACAAGCCAGGCTTTTTGTAGAATGGCACATGGGTCAACAGAACCGTGCTTCCTTCGAACCTCTGCTCAAAGAGCCGGTACAAAAATTCCCACGTCGTCTCCATTAGCTCTTGTTGCAATGCTGGCCCTTCCAAAAGCATCGAATTGAGAACTACAATGCGCCAAGGATGAGGTGTGTCACGGTCGTATTCAATCCAATAGTTATCCTTGCCGAATAGGTGTTGGAAACGTGCCATGTGCTGGAAAGTGGCATCGCCAGAGTACCCAATGTCGTGGTTGCCCGTCAAATTAATAAAAAGGTAGTCTTCATTTGCCCAATCCCAAGAATACACATTCTCATAGCCAAATGTAAAGTCCTTTGGATTTTTCTGTAAACGTGCAACAAGATCATCGGCAAACTGGCTCCAGTATACGGTGTATTGGCCATCGGAATCGTGGCTTTCCTGTCGAATGTTCTCTAACCAGGTAGTATTGCGCTGGAAGATCCGACCCGTGTACCTCATGGTCCTGTTGTAAAATTCCGAATCGCCAATCCATTGTGACGAAAACAAATCGCCCATAACAGCCACATGGCTGGGTCTCAGTCTTTTCTTCATCATCGAGAAAATGTGGCCAAGGTAGTAGTCGTTACCATAGGTATCGAGCCTACTCAAATAGGGTGTGTTTTGCCAGATTCCCTTGATCTGTGGATCTCCCAGGGCCAAGAGATGGACATCCGGCGGTAGATCATTTTTGGAACTTTCTCCTTCAGTTTCAGGAGCCTCCCAAAACTGAGCCTTAACATCCTCCACATATCTGCGGATATAGAATATTGCCCTTTCAGGTAGAGATAACACATTTGTGGCATCGATTGGCACTTTTTGATTGACACAACGCCAAGAACACTCTTGAGGGTGGAGAGAGGGGTACGTGAAAATGTAAACGTTTCCAACAATGGCTAATAATGTTGTGAACATTGCGAAACGTTTCAACCATGCCTTTGACATCTTGATGAATTGGGAGCTTTGTGAGTGAGGGCTATATTTGCAAATTTTAGAGTAGTGTTCTCAACATAATTTTTAAAGTACATTAGATACCGAAAAACTACCAAAAAACTACCGAAAAACTACCGAAAAACGACAATGCCGACAAACCACTATGGCAGTTGTATTATTGAGTATTTATAAAGGCAAGAATCTACAATGAATTCAATTTATGCTTTCACGGTAGGTTCCTTTTTCTTCAAGTTGGCCATCTTTTTTTTATTGCCTTGGGCATCAAAAATTATCTCTTCGAAAACTCTCGCATCTTCAGCTTCATCGGGAGACCTCACTGCGGAGGCAAACTTGTCAGCTATATATACCAATGCCTTGGCCTTGACTAGACGTTTCTTTGTAGGCACATTCTTATCGGTCAAAATTTTGTCGCATACATCCCGTACTTTACCTTGAGCTTCGAATTTGGACATTACCCATGCCGTTCCCAACACTTTACCAGTAATGAGTTTCTCCACTTCTGCCCGCTCATAATCGTCCATCGAATCGAGGTCTAGTTTCTCCAACTCCGACATCGCGGACTGAGCATCCATGGCCGATGACAAGATACTCCAAGCGGATTTCGCGGATTTCGTCTTGTCCCGTACACCAGTGAACAGTTTACTGAATCCGTGCGTCTTTTGGGACATCATGAAGTTGTTGGCTTTTGTCTTGTAAACCTTGGCTATGACATGCAACAGTTCTAGGCCAAAACTTTCCAGCTTCAGATCTTCAACCTCCTGATTCAACTTGCGATCGAAAGCGTCCAGGTTATTGCTTTCCACACCTACTATGAACTCCTGAATCTTGTTCTCAAGCTTCCTGGTCAACTCTTCTACCTGCTTCTTTTTCTCGGCTCTTCTTTCGTTCTCCATTTCGACCAGTTTAGCGCGTTGTTCTTTCGTCAGTTTATCGGAATTTTTAGAACTTTGAGTTTTCCCATCATGCTGAACAACTTCGGCAGACCCATTCGCACTTGTTTCAACAGTGGCAGCAGGTTTTTCTCCATTTTCATCATTTTCGCCCATAATCTCTGCCCCCTTGGTGAGGTTCTTAAGGAACGAGAAATCCCCAATCCAATCCTGAAAGGCATCTCCACCGAATATTGTGGTGAAGAATTCAGCCGCATCTTCAAAGCCTTGCTGTGGAACTGCGTCTTCCTTTCCAAACTGATCATATCTGGAACGCAGTTCCGCATCACTCAACACTTGGTATGCTTGACCTACCGCTTGGAATTTCGCTTGGGCTTCAGGGTCATCTGGATGTTTGTCTGGATGCGTCAGCATTGCTTTCTTGCGATAAGCCTTCTTAATCTCGGTAGCAGAAGCATCTGGCTGAATGCCCAGCAGATCATAGTATTCGGTGTCCTTTACCATCGGATATCTTCTTAATTTTTGATGACAGTTGTGTTTTTCGGAAGTAGGCTGAATGAACTAGTCAATTTTTAGTTGAAATTTCGAGATTTTTCAATTCTAATATAGAAGACAAAGTATAGGAAAGCAGTGTTGGATTAAGTTCTTGTTCTGCCGCGTATCTACATTTGGAAGGGTTAATTCATTTTGTAGAGTATTTCTAGGGACTTTAGGGTTGTGCTATTATGGTGCTAGAAGGATATAATGATGTGTGGTATGTCTTACCCTTGGACTCTTTAATTCGAGGATGGAGGAAGAGACATACAGGACCTCTGCCAGCTGTTTGATGGGCACTGGTTGAGGTTCAGCTGGCTGCTAAAAGTTGGCATCTTATTTCGTAAAATATAAACACCTGTAGCCTTTGTTCAGCTCGACAAACTAGCCAAGAATTGTAATGATCGATCCCTGAGCACATCCAGCTGGTACTGTAGGGCGGATGAATAGTACCGCTTCAAGGAGTTAGGATGGGAGTAATACAGAAAACGGTTCCAAAGTTCCTGGATACTAGAGTTGCGCTCAAGATATTGTACCAGCATCGGGAGATCTTGTGAGACCACTTGGTGCAGACCTCGAGACCATAACAAAACGACTAAGACCAACACACCAACCAGCATAATTCGCTTAATCACAGTCCAAAGGTGGCACAATAAGCTCCACGAGATATAGGCTGCCAGGATATAGCCTAAAGCATTGGTGATTGTAGGATGAGTCTGGGCAAAGTGGTAAATAAGAGGAATGATCCAGCTTAACGCACGAAACGCGAAAGTTGCAGATTGTGCTAAAACGTACTGTGCGTAGTCGAACAAGCTATCCATGGAGTCGGGAGAGCAATAAGCGATGTATACACTTTTAATCAAGACGGAGTTTTACGATGTTTTGTGGGCTGTATATACTAGAGGACGACCCGAAAAGAAGAGTTAGAACAAAGAGACATGATGTCAATTGGCCATTATGTATCAAATAAGTCCACACCTGTGCAGCCTTCTTCTAGGTTCTATAGTGTAGTGGTTATCACTTTCGGTTTTGATCCGAACAACCCCGGTTCGAATCCGGGTAGGACCTCTTTATTTTTTACAACCTTTGGTTGAATACTCACTTCGTAGGCCATTACAATGAATCTCATTATTATCAATAGCTTGAGAAAAGCTAGCCAAAAACCTCTGGTAGTCTACCGTCCTCCTGTCGCCTGCTAACGCTATCTCATTGATTATCCACCTTCTTTACTTTAGCGGAGCTTCCTGACATCCCATTTGTACTGTTAATTCGATGGCCAGTGGGATTCGTATCTGTCTAATGGCGAAGTTACTGCAGTCTACATAAACAACTCTATACTTACTCCAGTGTCAAGTAAGACCTCGTTAATCCCTTGTAGCAATGCCTTCGTTCCAGCTCTACTGAGAGTACGTTCCAATTATAACACGTGATACACAATTGCTGATCAACCAGCCATATTCCTACGGACGAAAAAGCATATAAGACAAAGTAGCTTTATTAATCTCAGTCACACTCTGAATTCTAATTATTGGTCTTCACTTTCGAACCCACGCCATGCCTGGTCCTTCGCGAAGCCAAGTGCTTTCGCTGTATAAGCAGATCATAAAGAATGCCAACGGTATCAATAACTACAACTTCAAAAACTACTTTCTGCGGAAAGCTAGGACTGACTTCCGCGATACCAAGGGTCTAACAGATCCGCTAACTATCGACAAAGCTTTCAATACAGCAAAGGAGGGGCTGGGGGTCCTCAAACGACAGTCAGTGATTTCTCAGATGTACACATTTGACAAACAAGTTGTTGAGCCTTTGGACAGCAAGAAGCACGGTCCCAGAAGCTGAGCACCGAGACTGGAGAAAAAAAAATGAAAGGAATAAAAACCAGTCCATCATGAGAGAATCACAATGCTCATTCTTCACACAACGCCTCCGCTGCTTTTCATATTCATACGCTTAATCTGTGTGCTTGACTCTGGACAATGGTTCTTAAAGGATTTGCATAGTCTAAGTTCCTAGAGTTCTGATTGTTTCGTACCTAATGTTATCACCAACGTATACAAATTTTTTCAATTTAACCTATATTCGTGATCAGACCATGGCTCATCTCAGCAAAATTTAACGATGGACCAGTCGTTAAACGTATGAGTAGTAGTATATAAGTTCAACAAGGTTCTGATTCTGCTTTTACAGTTTCCAGTTTCCCAGATTGTTACGCTCGAAAACTGACAAACCGAAGTTTAATTGTAGAACAATGAAAAGAACGCCTTCTCTGGAGCAGGGTGCTCAAAAGTCCCAGAAACAACCTATGATGGAGTTGGACAAAGTAAAATCGCTTTTTAATAGTAAGATTTGGGATGCTAGTTTTCAAGAGGAATTAAGACAGGAAATCGAAGACTCAAGGCCTTACAACTGGGGTACAATCCGAGAATTGGTAAACGATGACCTTCTTCGTAATGTTAGAAAAGAAATCGAGACCGAGATCCATTTCACCAGTAAGGAAACCGACATATACAAGGTGAACCAGAGCGGTGATTTGGCTAATCTATCAGGTCTTGATTGGAACGATTTGTCGCGCTTGCCCAGCCTGTGTCGGTTGCGAGAGATTCTATACTCTGAGGTTTATCGAGATGTTATTTCGCGAGTAACTGGTGCAGGAAAACTTTCTGGTTCTAAAATGGACATGTCCATCAATACTTACACGAAGGGGTGCCACCTGCTAACTCACGATGATGTAATTGGATCCAGAAGGGTTAGTTTCATTTTGTACTTACCAGATCCGGATAAGAGTTGGAAAGACCACTACGGTGGCGGCTTGCGTCTCTTTCCCAGCATCGTAGCCAATGTTCCTCAAAGTGATCATAGTGCTAAGCTAGTTCCACAATTTAATCAAATTGCATTTTTCAAAGTTCAACCAGGATTTTCTTTTCATGATGTCGAAGAAGTTCGCGTCAATAAGCACCGTCTTTCCATCCAAGGTTGGTACCATATTCCCCAAGAAGGTGAGAATGGGTTTGTTCCAGGCGAAGAGTCTGAATGGGTAAAAACCAATACTAGTACGCTTGCCCAGTTAGAATCCAAGGTCCTCCAGGATTACGAATTTCCTAAGGGCGAAAGAAGTATTTTACCTTACCATCAAATAAGACATTTCGATGAGCTCCTAACCGCGCAGCCACCCTACGAAGATATTAAAAACTGTGTCCCCGACGCGAGCCTTATATCAGATAAAGAAATGAGTTTTCTGGCCGACTATATTTCTCCGCATCATTTGACACCAGGAGGTATGCACAAATTGCAATCCCAATTCTTGCAGAAATCACAAATACAGATTGAGGACTTCCTGAACGACGAGAGATCGAAAGCATTGAAGCAACTTATCAAGAGAGATGAACTTAATAAAGATTGTCCTTACGAAAGTGTAAATGTAGAGGCTCCATGGAAAACTGCCATGCCACCTCACAAATGGAGATACATATACATTGACGGGAAATCTCACGAAAACTTTAAAACTGAGCAAGATATTTTAGACAAACTGAACAATGAAGAGATGCCTAATTACAATCTTCTTTCCAAAACTTTGGATCCAAGTAATAATCAAACAGAAGTTGAACTGATTCAGGTTGCCATGTTTTTTGAAAGCACAGCTTTCAAGAAGTTTTTAGCTTTGATTACCTTGCTTTCTCCTCTGAGTGAACAAGTCTTGATCAGAAGATTCAGACCAGGAAAAGATTTTACTCTAGCAACACAGATCAACAAGAATGACCTGCTCGATCGCGTTAAAGGCTTCGTAGAAGCTGTCTTGGAGGGTACACTGTGTTTAACTCCAAGCGATGGTTGGGATTCGGGCGAGTTGGGCGGTTACGAGCTTTACATGGACAATCAAAACGAAGATGAGGATGCAAACAAAGACATCGAGGATGCAGCTGTCTACAAGAATGATGATGCCGGTGATTCTGTTTTGGTAAACAAACCACCAAGTTGGAACTCTTTCAACCTAGTGTTAAGGGATGAAAGTGTGTTGCAGTTCATCAAATACGTTAGTTGGGCTGCAAAATCTAGTCGGTGGGATATTAATGTTCAGTGGGACGTTAAAACTGTCGGAGACGACGGCGACCAAGATAGCGACAGCGAGGGCAATGGTACGGACAGCTAGAGGATTTCAGTCAGTTGAACAAGTATAAGATAGATATAATAGACATTTAAAGGCAATTAAACCGCTTCTAGCTGAGGCAAGAATTCGGTCAAGAGTTCTGAAGATCGTGTGTAGTACTCGGCCTGAGCGGATACTAGTTCATGAAGATCTTTCAGGAATTCAGATGATTCGGCAACCTTTTGCATCTTAACCACAGCATCATCGGTAGCTTGGGCAAATTCGTCTTCTAGGGTTTCCATTTCGACCCTTAGGGATGCTTCCTTTTCGGGTTTGGCCGCAGCCAAATTAGAACGCGCAATATCGTAGTAGAGCCTTTTCTGTTCCACGTTCTTGCGAGCCAAATGTGCTTCGTTCAAGTCATTTGCAAGAGTATCTCTCAATTTCTTGTTGAACTTGGTTTGGATCAAAGTGTCTTGTTGCAATCTGGCTTGTGCAATCTTGGCTTGAACGTCACTGTATTTAAGCAAGGTAGAAGACAAATCAGGTTCATCAGATCCAATCGATTTGTTCAAGTACTCACTTGAAGTCAGTGCGACTTTACTGAGTGCGTAATTCAAAGTCTTGGGATCGCGGTGAGGTCCTGGAGCAATCAATACCGACTGAGCTTCGCCGGTGGATGTAGCACGTGACAAATCGTGCAACTTTCCACCAACAACAGCAGAAAACTCATTAACCGAGTCCCGTACATTGTTTGGATAGTCATAGCTCTCGTTTTCGTAGACTTGGGTGACCTTGAGGAAATTTTCGTAAACCAATTTGATGCGATCAATACGGTGTTCCAACTCCACATACTCCTGGGGTAATTGCGAGATATCTGTTACTTGTCCTAGCCTTTCCTGGACCATACGCTGCGTAGATTGAGCGAATGAAGGTAGCTGAGTGCTCAAATCCTGAGTTCTTTGCGAAACAGCAGTGGAAAGGTCCTTGAATTTCTTGTCTAATTGAGCATCCTGTGCCCTTTGAGAAACCTGGGTTGAAAGCTCTTGAAACCGTTTGTTAAGTGAATCAGTAAAAGTGTTGAACGACATTTGAATTGGAATGTTGTCAGTAGCGGAAACAGCGCTTTTAATAGTTCCAAGACTTGAGTTCCCCCGATATTTATGTCAAGATAAATAGAATTTAGGCATCTTGATTAGCTCAGATGGAAAAAATCACCTTCGTGTTGAGTGAAAAAACACTAATCCGCTAAATAAACGTTATTTGAGAACCCCTAAAGGTTCTTCGATCACTTAATTCACGATTACAAACATTATTTAAGAGCTTTGCGTGAAGAAACTGCGGTTTCAGCTAGTTTGTAAGTTGTTTTTTAGTAAGAACAAGTCAGTACCGCTATGATGACCCAAATTAGACATGGTAAGGTTTCTCTGAAGCTCCTGAAACCCTTGGGGTTCGCAATAAAACTGCCGAAGTGCTATGTACATAGTTCCAGAAGCCTGATGCGACATAGGTCCCATATCGCTACCTCTTCGCAGTCACTTCTGCGAGGTGTTGGGTTTGAAGAGCTGTACAGAATACGTTCTAACATCGAACTGTTGATTCAAGATTTTGCCAAAAGGCCTATCCCAGCTGTGTCCTATGAATTTCTTACACAGTACAAGGTCCCGTTGACTTTAAATGAGAAGTACACTCTGGCTATCAAAACCGTCAATTTGCTACTCACATATACTTGCCGACGGTTAGCCGCGATTCAAAGACTTCCCTATATAGCAGTCTTGAATCCAAATATTGAACAAACTAATAGGCTCTACCTCAGAACGCTAGAAAGTTTATTGTCCATCAACTATCCCTATGGCCTGTACGATCAAAATGTCATGGCTCAGAAGCTCACCGAGTTTCTTGACGATCATCAAGATACCTTAGTGACGCTGTCGCGAGGGTTTCAAGAGATCATGGAATTCTACCCTAAGGAGTCAGTATTTCAGTTTTTAAACTCGCATTTGAGGGACCGTATTGCAATGAAGCTTCTAGCTACCCATTATCTGACCATCGTGTCCCAGAAGTCTGCTGACTGTCCTGTCATTGGAGTACTACACAAAGAGATGAAAATTTCAGAACTCGTGCGTCGCGTGGAAGAGTTTGTCGGAGACCTTTGCTATGTTAAGTATGATCATCAAGTGCCCCTCAGGATTTTAGATGGTGAAGATATAACATTCCCATGTGTTCCCACCGACTTGGAATACGTTCTTACCGAACTCCTGAAAAACTCTAGTCGGGCTCACATAGAGAATTCAACGCCCGAAAACAATACTGCGGAGAAACCAGTGGAAGTCACTATTGTTCGCAATGATAACGAGCTGAAGATTAGGATTCGCGATTTTGGCGGTGGTATTCCGCCAGACGTGGAAGATCGTATGTTTGACTATTCATATAGCACGGTTAGCACTGATGCCAAAGATACGGGTATGAGCGCGTATATACTACCTGGTGCAGAAGTTTGCAATATTTCCGGTATGGGATTCGGTCTCCCCATGTGCAAAGCATATATGGAGATGTTCAACGGCTCCTTAGATATACAAAGTCTTTGGGGATGGGGCACAGATGTGTACGCTAATTTGAGAGGGCCGGATGCACGATATTTGAGATAACAATGATATCTCAGAAGTTCTTATGCATGTCATCTATTTATTGTTAGTTTCAGAATGGTTTATGTACAGAGTAGATCGTTCACAGGGAAGGCTACAGGTTCAAATCTTACCAATAATTCTGGACGGCAAGTAAGAGACGTCTCTATGCGTCTTGGACATGAGGCCTATCGCCTGACATCTCCTAATAGCTTTGCTCAATCGCCGTTGATTCTTTGCTGAAAGTCCAGTAACGTCTCTGTGCAGAATCTTGCCAGAAGATGTGATAAACTGTGAAAGAAACTCAGGGTTTGTGTACAGATCCAATGGATCGACGCCATTTTTGTCGAACAAGTCGTTTGGCGAGCTTCTGGCTGCGAACTTCTTGTCTAGATGTAATTTTGCAAGTGAAAAATCAAAAGGATCATATGTGGTACCACTTTGGAACTTTTTGACCAACCTGGAGTCAATCTTCTTGGTTTGAGAGGCTCCTGTACTTGAATTACTAGCTTTCAAGTTTATTTGAGATTTCTCATTGGGTGTCAGTTTGATCTTGAATGAAAGGTCCAGCTGAGGTTTGTTTCTGCTAAAACATCTCTTTGCGGCCGTATGCAGTATCCAGACTCTCGTACACAGCATTAGGATTAGAAAAGCGGACTTTGAAGTGCCTTGATGGTTTGACGATAAAATTGTATTATTCTTTCTTGCAGAGGTCGTATTTTCTCTGAATAAAATGAAGCTGAATCACATGATGTAATATGGAATAGTGAACTAAGTAATGATTTCAAGCTTCAACAACGTGCTTAGTTAAGACGCTCTTTGTTAGAACGTCCTTAGCGTTGATATCACAGTATAACGTAGCAGACCTTCTTCTTCTCGTGGATTAGTAACAATTTCATCTTTCTTAAGTTCAGCATTTTATGGACAGGTCAGGAGCTTTGTTCAGGTCAAAGAACGATCTAGCCATAGATCCACACATTATAAATAGTCTGTTTGTTTTAGTTTCAAATATTCAAACCTTCCGTTTAATAGCCACTCCTTTTGCTCGCAACTAGACAATCTGGAAGGAGTGTTCAATGCTTGATTAAATCGTCAAATATCGTTGCCGTCGAGTAGCATATCGTAATTAATTCCCAAATGTGATAGGGTGCACCTCGCAGTCGTCCCTAGACGGAATGTTTTTCCCGACACTGGCTGATGTTTTGGCTGATACTTAATTCATCGTATCACGTGCACAAGTTCTTAAGGAATTATCAAAACATTTAGCCAGCGGCAGTGGTGATTCACTACAACATTTCAAAGAGCTACTTACCACTGGTTTTCAAATTGCTTTCCACCTGATGACGTTTGATATTTGTTCGTACTGCTCAAGGGATGATCCGGACAAGTCTCTGTGGGTTCAGTGCCAACTATGCGATCAGTGGGTACATGTAACTTGTATTCCGCTAAAATATCTAGTAGGCAATACGGGTGAGGCTATAACGGTTTACCCTAAAGCTTCCAAGTATATCAAGCGCTATAACTGCTCTAATCATGGGTATCCTGTACTTGAGGTTAATCAAATCAGTGGGAAACGGAAAATTAAAGACAACAACAACTCGGAAATGGCTCCAAAACGACATGGATTGCGCAATAAAAAACAGCTGGATTATATCTCTCTAAATGAGGGCGAACTGAAGCGCTCTAAGAATGAGCACCCTCACATAGAGCCGTTTCTGGCGTGTTTTGCTCGCTGGCAGAATACAACTAACGTGATGACGAGCTCCGAATTGGAAAAACAATTCGATTCCATCAAGATACCGCTCAAAATTCTAGACCCTGATAATTCGGGAATTCAAATCCCAAGCGGGCCTGACGGCAAATTACTCACAGTTGATGCAGTTACGACATTTTTAGGAGGCCAATATAAGGTGGACGTTATGGATGTTCAGTCGCAGCAAAACTCTAGTTGGACTATGTCTCAGTGGAATGACTATTTTACGAAGAGTTCGGTTAAGACTCGAGATCGCGTTCGGAATGTAATCTCTTTAGAGGTCTCTCACATTGACAATTTTAAGACCGATTTACGACGGCCGCGCTTGGTAGAGTCGAAGGACTTAGTGAATTTGGTATGGAACGCTGTTCCTGATGATTCCGAGAGGCCAAAAGTTACAAAATACGTCTTAATGTCGGTTCAAAATGCGTTTACTGATTTCCACTTAGATTTTGCTGGAACTTCCGTTTACTACAAAGTTGTCTCTGGAGCCAAAAAGTTTATCTTATTTCCCCCTACACCTCACAACCTTGAACGCTACACAAAATGGTGCGATAGTGATTATCAAAATCTTACGTTCTTGGGAGACGAGCTTGAAGATGGTGTAGCAATGGACTTGGGCCCCGGCGATCTGTTTATGATTCCATGTGGCTACATTCATGCAGTATATACACCCAAAGACTCTCTTGTTATTGGTGGCAACTTCCTGACGCTGCGAGATCTCGAGACCCAGCTGCAAATCGTGGAGATAGAACGTCGCACTAAAGTATCCAAGAAATTCACGTTTCCGCAATTTGACACCGTCATGGGTAAAACATCCGAGTGGATATTGGAACAGAGGGATCGTGGAGTTGAAGCGTTGGAACCCCGACAACTCACAGCCCTCATTACGTTCTTAAAGGACGTGAGAGCCAAATATAGACCCGTCAATTTTCCAAGCAAAAAAGAGCTGGTAAAACAACTTACAAAAGAGCTGGAAAAACAAGAGAAGCAAGGAAAAGAACCATTCTAAGACTTTAATTTATACTATATGTCAGCAATTCAGGAATTTGAGAGGTCTAAGGTCATTCCTCAAGCTTTGATCGCAAACTGTCACAACTCTTTTAAGTTTGACAGTTTATAACCTTTACTTTTCAATTTCCCGAATAAGTTGCTATCCCCTGTAGTATACCTCCATGGTTTATGCCCAATGGGTTATTCAAAAAGACGACCGAGGAAATTTTCTCTAACATAGGTTCTTTCAGCCAGACGCGTGCAACAAAAAGTCTTGATGTACATGTAAATGAATGAAC
Source organism: Lachancea sp. yHQL494 (assembly GCA_030562185.1). NCBI lineage: Eukaryota > Fungi > Ascomycota > Saccharomycetes > Saccharomycetales > Saccharomycetaceae > Lachancea > Lachancea sp. yHQL494. The sequence continues at coordinate 14,537 of JAJMGS010000024.1, read as the reverse complement.
AAGGAGCATAACACTTATGTTTGGCAAGAATAAGTGAATGTCTGAAAGGTTCTTTGCTTGTAGGTTTTTCTTTTACAATATCTCTGTATTATTGTGTCATCCGTCTAGGTGGTTAACTTAAATTACGAGAAGTTGGGATACTGATACTTACAAGGAAAGTTGGTATATTTACGTACCGAGTATAGAGAGTTTATAGACCGCCATCGAATTTGGAAACGAGTCTGAACCTACGGGATTGGGAGCCGAAAACTCTTACCTCAATGATAATGAAGGAGAACAATCACGCTCCTATAGTTATAGGTCTAGTACTAAGTCAATGTTGGACGTGCAGTTGATTATTACTGACCATAACATCAGCGCTTAAGGCACTCTTGTCAAGCTCATCATTCAAGCTTGATCTCTGTCTGTTCACTACTTACGCTATATCACGTGATTTGGAGTCCCTCTCAGAAACTTGTCTCCATTTCCTAGCGGGAGAAAACGCATTTAGTTTTTTTGAATACAGAACTAAGTGAGTAGATTGTGTCTTCAATTCCCTGAGAGCGACGGTTCCCAAAGCTCTTGATTCCCAACAATGGCCTCCAACATTATTATTTTAGGTACTTTGGTAGCTCTTGTAGTACTCGTGGTGATCTCGAAGCTTTTCAACAATCCCAAGAAGGAACCAGTTTTGATCAAAAATGAATTTAGAGAATTTCCTCTAATTGCAAAAACTGTGCTAACCCATAATACTGCCGTTTATAGATTTGGACTTCCCAAACACACAGATGTCTTGGGTTTACCAATTGGGCAGCACATTTCGATTCAAGGATTTTTGAAAGATGGCAAAGAAATCATGAGATCGTACACGCCTACTTCCCTCGATTCTGACTCTGTTGGGTTTTTCGAGCTATTGATAAAATCTTACGAGCAGGGCAATGTTTCCAAAATGATAGGAGAACTGGAGATTGGGGATAAGATCAATATCCGGGGGCCAAAAGGTTTCTACACTTACACCCCTAATATGAACTCAGAGCTAGGTATGATTGCAGGAGGTACAGGTATTGCCCCGATGTATCAAATTATAAAAGCTATTCATGCCGATCCCAAAGATCATACCAAAGTTTCAATTCTTTACGGAAGTCAGACTGAGGACGACATTTTGTTGAAAAAAGAGCTCGACGCCATAGTAGAATCCAATCCAGACCAGTTCAAAGTCTACTATATGTTGGATAAGCCTGCTAGAGAAACCTGGACTGGTGGTGTGGGTTATGTCACTCCCGAGGTCATGAAACAACGTTTACCGGCTCCCGGAGAGGGAGTTCAGATTTTGGTTTGTGGTCCACCAGGGATGGTTTCTGCTGTCAAGAAAAATGCGGTTGCATTAAACTTTGAGAAAGCAAAACCTATTTCAAAAGTGGGCGACCAGGTATTTGTATTTTAGAGGGTACAATATTACCAAATAACTTAGAACCTTTTTTATGTCGATTCAGTCATAACTTTTAATGTGTATGAAGCTGATATAGACTAATTTTATCTCCCAGGAGCCTTCATGAAGTCCAACCGAACTATTCTAGAACATCTACATTTATCCAATAGTATTCTGAGTTCAGATCAAGCTCAGGCGGAACCCACTGTATACGGGATACTTTCAGGTGCTTCCCAATTAGATGAAATTCAAATACCTGCCACAACCAGCTTAAAGTTGCCTGTTAGAAAAGTGCAATAAGTTAAATTGTTTATAATAGTTATACCATGCACAATAACACACTGAGACTCAGATCCGCTAAATGTCAACTTTACTCATGTAGAATTCTCGTGACTTTGTACTCAATTTACAGACCTAGTTTCTATTTCTTCATGGTATACTTGTCACGCTCAAGTTCACACTTCTTCATGGATAATCCTTAAACGTCTCTTTACTGAGTTTCGAGTCGCGAGGTCAGAATATCAGATATGGATCTGAGCTTAAAAATATGTTGATGTTTCTGATTCAGCTACTGGGCGAGTTTACCAACTGCCATTGGCTCTGGAAGTAAAGTTTAGCCTACAGAGTCGGAATTCGAAGATATTACGCTTAATGGTTGCCGCGGCAGGCAATCACCGTCGAAATGATAGAGAATGAGACTACTAGAGTGCCCGCCACGAATATCTCGACTACACATCCGAGAAAATAAGGGAAGGAAAAGGAGAATGAGGAGGATAAGAAAGCACATAATCTGAAATTTCAGTTAGTTTCATACTTGGTAGAATGTGATCAGTTTAAAGACCTTCGAGTAACCTAATCTTATAGCACCTGGTACGATTTTACTCGGCGGCTAATATTGCCGGAAAACAAATTGGCATAAACTCATGGATTATCATGACCATCTTTCATCAAAGAGACTCAACTTCAATACCTATGAAAACACTAGGCTATTCCACCCAAGGTACTATTTCGACTTTTGACGAGAGCTTGAAAAATGAACTTTCATCACACTGTTGTTCCAATGGAGGTTCTAAAAGTTTGGTCCAGAACGCAATCGCATACCAGCCTAGTATTTAAAGAAAAGGTATTGAAATGAGCAAAGCGGCGACTTTTTGATCTAGGTTTGTGAGCTCTCCTAATGATTTAGTTGAAATTGGTACATATGCCTCCAGGCACTGTAGTATCTGAGTAACGAAAGAGGTTTTTGAGATGAGGTTTCGAAAAACCTCTATTTCCCAAGGACATCAATGGTAAAGCACTCTTGCCCTTTCTACAGACCAAGGACCTGCTTACAACGGATGGAAATCGTTTAAATATTTCACTAGTTAAAAAAGAATCCCACATGGCCAAGTACAGTCGTGAATTAATAGAAGAGGTCAGCGGATACCCTTACCAATATTAAAAGAACATTTGCATCTGTCAAGCTAATTTTCGCGACTTTCGGAACTTAGAAACCAAATAATGAGATCAACTTGCTTCAGTGGCTCACTGTGTCTTCCTTGATCGCATTACGACAAGATTAAAGGAGTTCGCTGATACCCATGTCTTCAAATTCTATGAAACTACACTTCTGAAACTTTTATCCATCTTGCAACTATCAAATCCGATGATGTCGATCCAAAGAGTTACAAGGACGACAACTGTAAACAGTTGGTTGAAATTATGATTTCAATGGTGAGATGAAGACCCTACCAAAGCACGCCATTCAAGCTTGATACTTTCGCCCGGGGATCCATCTTTATTTACTAGAAGAAATGCTTATAGTTTTTGTGTAGGACTAAGTAGTTTATATGCTGCCTGTTCTCATAAAATCACAGATATTTATGAGTTCACAATTCAAGTCTCTTTATCTGTTCAAGTTTTTCGTTGACAGCTTTACCTAGGCTACCTTCGGTAGCCTCTAATTCTAATAGTTTACTGTGAATTGATTGTAAAGCTTTGATTGAATTTTCTTCATCGATGACACAAGATATGTTAATCTCATTAGCACCTTGAGAAATCATTTCAATATTGATTCCCTGCTCTGCTAATGTGGTGAACATAGTACCGGCAATGCCAATGAATTGTTTCATTTGTTTTCCGACGAGTGAAATGATGACCATTTTTTTCGTCAAATCCACGCTACCGACTTTCTTGAGCTCATCCACGGCCTTTTTCAGTGCTCTTGAAGAGTCAATGTCCGGTACTGGTAGAGCCATTGAAACATGAACCTCGGACGTAGAAATTAAATCAACCACGAGTTTGTGCTTATCCAAGGTGCTAAAGATTTGAGCCAAGAAGCCGTGGGATAATGTCTTCTTGTTGGAATGAATATTTACGACAACGATATCGCTTTTGCTGGTTATAGCAGTTGCCCCCCTTTTCTTGTGCTCAAAGAACGAACTGCTTAGAGTAAATGGTGGGTGAGGCGGGGTAGACTCTCCTTTCTTGGCGACATTGTCGGGATATATGACCGTGCCATCGCCTCTTGGATTTTGAACATTCTTTATTCTGATTGGAATTTTGGCTCTAATAACCTGCTCCATGGTAAATGGATGAATAACTTCGGACCCATAGTAAGTCAGTTCGGATGCTTCTTCAGGAGTCACACTACTGAGAAGCCTTGCCTGAGGAACTTTACGAGGGTCAGCAGTGAAAATACCATCGACTTCCTTCCAGACTTGCAATTCATCGGCATTCAGCCCTACAGCTATCAATGCAGCACAAAGGTCAGTGTAACCACGGCCCACGCCATTCAACAGTCCCATTGGTACCAGACCGAAAAAGCCGGTGACTATAGGAACTAAGGGCTTTCCCTGGGCATGTGAATCCAAAATGGGCTGCAGACGCCCTCTGAATGCCTTGACCAAAAAAGTGTAGAACCCTGCATCCAAAGTACCTTCGGGGCACTCGTAGCCGTGAGGGATCACGGATGACAAATCAACATACTGAGCCGGCACCCCATGATCATTGCAGAGCGTAGCCATAAATAGACAGCTAAGTTTCTCACCACACGACATGACGAGGTCCATTGTCCTCGAAGAAACTTCGCTCAGAACCAGCGAGGCGTTCAAAAACTTCTCCACCGTTCTTAGTTCCGCCAGACTGTCATCGATTAGTTTTTTCTGAAGCCCCAAGTCACTGATACGCTGCTTAGCGTTGCTGACATGGTCGTCTCTAACTTTCTGCAAAACTTCCGAGAAACCTGCATCGTTATTACAGACCATGTCACAGGCCTTCAAGAGCCGAGAAGTGGTTCCCTCTGCCTTGGTGTCACTCGAACGAGCAGAACATACGACGGCCACATTATTTTGGAACTGTGTAGTGCACACCTTCACTATGTCATCCACAATTTTTTCTGGGAACTTGCCTACGCTGGTTCCACCAAATTTTTGAACTATCCAGTTCGTTTGCGCTGTCATTTTATGCGTATTGTTAGAAAAATCTTAGTGAGCAGGTCCGCAACGCCTTTGGAAAGACCACAAAGCGACACTCTGTACTAGTACTTTCAAAACATGAATACTTAATTTCAAGTTGTAGTGATTTTTTCGAAAATTTTTTTCAATATTCATTTTCAATGTTCGATCTTGAGTCATAGTCGAAGCGGCGTCAGCGAACCCTGACGCAGCAACAGTAGATTCTCATTCAAATATTGTATCTACCACATCGTTCGCGTATATCGGGACTTTTCTCTGAAATCCGATATTTTGACTATCTAGGCATTTGGAAAAAAATAGGTCATGGAATTGTAGCTCAATCTTTAACCTCAATTTGTGCAATTTTGGATGTGTTCCCGTTGTATTCAATTAACTGCAACTATTCCTTCTTGCTTTGGACTCTGTCAAGCTTTGCTACCCTTCTTATCCTGGCATAACATATACCGAAACTTTGACGAGAAGAAAAATGAATACCGAAAAAATTCTCAGATCCTAGGTATCGACCATGTTCTTGAATAGGATCGTATCCATCGTGTTATGGTTAACGCTAATATTTTCCCTCACGGTATATACCACATTGGTATATCGTAACTACAATCCGTAGCTTCCTCCGGTAGAGCATACGAAATGACGTGCTCTATCATGTTGGGACATCGCAGCTTGACATATAGTAATATAGTGACGCAGAAGGCCATTAAGGCCACTATCCCGATTGTGTTCACCATTTGGTGTACGTCGATGTCCTTTTGGAGATCCGACAGCTGGTTTGATCGCATGTTGAAAATTGTCTCGGAGTTCTTGTCATTGGTATAATTATCGCTTGTATCACTATCCCAAGACTTCGCTGCTAAGGACGTTGATTTCTGCCATTGGTACAGTTGATCCCATTGTAAATTATTAGTATTACCGTCTTTGCTGTCAGCGGAAACTCGCGATGTTGAATCCTTTTGTAACTTTCCTTTTTCTTCGGATGTGTTTGTTGCCTTAGTTTTTGGCGCTTTGAGCACACCAATACAAGCCTCAGGTCCCAGATCAAACATCAGGGATTCGAGCGAGTGGCCTACGTCATCAAACTGGGCCGTTGCGTCTTTGCCTGCGAGCTTCAGCATCACCTGTGCTCCTCCCGGATGTTTGTTTAAATAGCCACTGATTTTGTATATCTTGCCATGAATGGCGATCCAGCAATCCTCGGGGGTGGTATGCTTGGATAGTTCATCTTGGCACACTAGTGCTAGTATCTGATCATCATCATCTATGCCGTTCAGAGCGGTCTTATCTAGACAAAACCGAACCTTCTTCATCCCGACAGAGATCATCAGAAAGTAATCCAAAAAGCTCGAAATATTGCCAAAGAGCCTGTATCCTAAACTAAGGGCTGTGATGTTCCACTGTGGAAGCCGAAACGTATTTGGCTTGAGACGTTGGGCTTCTATTCTACTTTCGCGCACTATTTCAATTTTGAAATCTAGAATGAAGATTTGTTGAAATCATTTTAGTTTAAAAGCATTCTAAAACCTAATTGCAAGAACGTCATATTTCAAGCTATTGACTACTGAGGATCCAAGGATCTGGTAGAAAACCAGGTATTATTACAAGAACATCAGCAGGTCTATATAATACCATGAGCTCAGCAACGGTACGGAAAGCTTTGGCCGCTCTCCTACGCGATCCAGATAATGGTAACTGTGCAGATTGTAAGACGGCCACGCACCCAAGATGGGCTTCGTGGTCCCTGGGTGTATTTATCTGCATACGCTGTGCCGGGTTCCACCGCTCGTTAGGAACACATATCTCAAAAGTGAAGTCGGTGGACCTGGATACGTGGCAAGAGGAACATTTGCGCAAGGTTGTGGAATTCGGCAATAATGCAAGAGCCAATGCACAGTACGAGGCCAAGCTTGATAAAACTACTCCAGACGCTTCAAAACTGGCGGATTTCATTAGAAGCAAGTACGAATCAAAACGTTGGGAAGGAACGCCTTCCACCAACTCTGTCGCCAAGGGATCGGATTCGAATCAATTTACACCAGCAGAAAAGGCAATCTCTGGTACTAATGTTAGTACCTCTCAAGAACTTCTAGGGATGGAAGCGCCATTCTCCCTCAAGCAACCCACTTTATTGGCCAAAACTGTTTCGAGCCGGTCTGGAACACCATCGCAAGTCGATCTCAATTTAGCAACGACACGTCCTAGTTCGCGAAATGCACCGCGTGAACTTAACGGAAGGCCTGATTTGAAGAAGTCTATTCTTTCGTTGTACGCCAAGCCGAGGAACTCTTCGGCGAGTTTTGCTAGTGGGCAAAGTGGACTTAGCCTGGCATCGAGTTCCAAGGAGGGCTCGAGTGTACCCAGTAGTAACTCAACACCCACAGCATCGTTGGAAGACAATGAGCTGTTTCAAAACGTTTGGTCATAAATTAGAAATTTAGCATCGATAGATTCATAGGCAAACTACATAACAAAACTCGAATAATAGTAACTCAAGTCTTTTTTTTTTCGGGCATATTGCGCGTCAAGGTTGTTTTATATAACTTTCCCGACAGCTACTTAGTTTTAAGAATATTCAAATGTATACGCAGATTCAACCAGTCGTGGGCAACCCAACAGTGGCTTTAAATGAATCATAGATTAACCATTGGAAACTCGTCAAAGTACCGATCATTAAAATTCTTACGGCCAATCCATTCCATAGGCCGCCAAAGCCGATCTTGCCGTATATCCGCGACATCGCTTGGCCCATAGATTCGCCTTTTTGACGTTCATTGTTAATCTTTGACACCATTACATCTGCTGGGTGGGAAACAATTGCACAAAGTATACCTGCCAAATAACCACCGGTAAAGGAAACTCCGATTTGCCCCAGGTTGGACATTTCGCTCTTTGGTTTGGGTAATCTAGCGTAGATCATCTCCACAATACGTTCAAAGGAAGTAAATTTGCACATAGTGTATGGAATTTGACGGCACCACAGAGGAGTTATGCCCTTGTAAAAACTGGCGAATCCCTCTGCTTTGACCATTTTGGAATAGGCATCAAAAACGTTGCGTGCAAAAGGTGGGGGCGTTGCCGTTTGCTGGCGAACTTTGATGGCTTCCCAGGGACATAGGAAAATGTCTGCGATAAATTCTGCAGAAGCAGATGCTGCCAAGAAGATTCCTGTTCTGTACTTGTAGGCTGTCTCTGGAGAAACCAACTGGGAGTACTGATGCTTAAAATATTCGTAACCACCGTATTTGAAAGCGCCTTGGAAAGAATAGCCTATAGCAGTTGCTCCGAATCCAGTGAAGATCTTGGTGATACCCCCCTCTGTCTTTACGATCTGGCGCCAGCCTTCCATATTGGATTTGTAAAGTGAAGCATCAACCTGTCTTCGACATTTGACCAAATCCAAGGGTGTTACCGATGCATGGGTAGGGCCACACGCTACAAGACCTCCAATTGTACATGCGGCATAATAATCAAAGGAATAAAGTTTGGGGGAATTGAAGATCGAAGACTTCTCCGACATAATGAATCAAGAGGTTAGTACTTGGATACAATGGTGAGACTACCGATGAGATTTGAATGATAAGAAAAAGGGAAATATTTGAGTTTAAGTTGAAATTGACGTCTATATCTTGGAATTCCTCGAAACCAGTTGGTTTTATATTACTTCTTCAAGGGTTGATTGCGATCCCAAGGCATGTCATAATCCCGCAATCTAGATGTTCGTATAAAAGCATATTTAAATAGAACGAATTGAATGTAGGTCACAAGATGTAATGTGGAATAGCGAATCAAATGAAGATATCAAGTCTGAACGGTGAGCTTGGAAAGGATGTTGTTAGCCTTGGAAACGCAGTATTGTATATGGCTTTATCCTTCCGCACAGCCACAATTTGAGTGCTGATCATCTAATCTAAAATGTCACAATAGTACGAAGTGATGTTAAGAGACCAAGCAGAGATGGGGAATAGGTATACCGGGTAGCGTAATACGCTACCGGTAGCATATTGTGAGTATATTTGGGTACGACTCGTGATTTGAGTCTTCGAAATCAGTAGCAGCAGTAAGCACAAGTTCTTGATTAAAAAGCCCAAATTTTTTAAATCGATTTCTTAAGAGCAAGATTCGGCCCATGTTTTCGCTATGGAAGCGTCTGCGATCTTTCCTTAATATTTTGCCACTGATTAAAAATAGTCGTTCAACACCACTAGTTCTAACTTTGGTATAAAACAATGACATTGCCAGTTTGAATAGATTTGAGTAGTGAAGTCTATGGTTATAGCACCATTCAATAGCGTCGTCCCTGGATCCACCAAGGATCATTTTATCATACTTGTATAGCTCCCACTCATTAATATTAACGTTTGTGGCCAAATCTGTGGTGAGCTCGATATTGCGCACATTTACCTTTATAGCTTCCCGGACTTTTCCTTGATGCACTGTCACATTTCCTCGCGCTTCCGTTGAACTTTCTACAATCTTCGTCAGACATTTTTTGAGGTAAGCGGATATGAAAATATCAATCCCTTTAAGTCTCTTCTTGACTCATCCGCTTGCATCAGGTACACAAAATTGTCAAGTTTTGTGGTAGCGTCCAGCACCGTTGCCACATAGTAGAAGCAATTACTCCTCATAATCTGAAAATAGTTCTCGAAAGGCACTCGTGCTGATAAAACTGCGTTTAATACTATGTCTCTTCGGTCGGGAGAAGACCTTCTGTGCCACTCAGAAATGATAAATCCAAAGTATCATCGGAAGACTCAGGTAACACCGTTCCCTTGGAAGATAAATCACAGATATTGTAGAAATGGTCCAGTGTGTAAAATACGGAAAGCCCATTAGGATGATTGTTCGTTTCATCATCCTGAAGCATGTCTGAGATAATTGAAAATTTTACAGGCATCGATAAAGAACTGCAGAGTTTGAATAGCCTCTGGTGAAAAATAGAGCAGTTCCTTCAGTTTTCGATCTGAATTGAACTCCTAGTCGTATCCAACTTTCGTTAACTATTCTAAGTAGCCACAGCGGTTCTTTAAAAAACTGTTAACCTGCCTCCATTTATAAATCCATCTTACTTCGGGTTCCAAAGGAATCAGTGGAAGGCCGAAGTCCTGAAGGGATGCGCGCAACTGGGAGCACCATTTCAACCTCTCAGCTGATTTAGAAAATTTTTGAAAGGTGTCGTTGATTTCCTCATTTTTAGCTAAGTTTTCAACCACTCTTTGGAACTGTAGGTTAATTATGTGATTTGCACATCGAAATCAAGTGAACTTCATTGAGCTTTGTGTAATCTGTACCTAGCACTTTCAAGTGGTCATGAACTAAAGTGGAATGAAAAGCAACATTGTTTGTAGCATTGTCTACTGTTGTTGTTGCTATTTTGTTTGTAATACCAAATCTGTTTAGGCCGGTATGTCTTTTCCGGCTAAAATCTGTGAAATCTAGCAGGTGAGAGTTGTTTGGCTCACAGTTGTTGTTCATAAGAATCGTTTTGTCACTGGCCTTACTCATTGCTTGAGTCTCAAGAGTGTTAGGCGCAAAGGAGGCAGATACTGCCAAATACGACCGGCCATTGCCACCAGATCAAACATCGAGTTGTATATATACAAAAGTTGTTTTTTTTTGACATTCAAAGAGTTTCATCGAAAGATTGTGTGTATTGGTCAAGCTTCTCCACCAATGTTTTCCGTGACTTGATTAGGGAAGTATCTGAACTTAATCCATCAAGCAGATTCCACGAGAATGATTCCACACTGCTGAATGGAAGGATCAATTCTGAGATCATTGAGACTGCCGCAAATGCTCCACTGTGGTGTTTGATTTCCGCCACAATTGTTTGTGATAGAGGTAAGGATTTAATCTTTGATAAAGAGTCAATAGTCCGATTTCTTTTCTCTCTTCGCTCCAAACCTTTAAACTGTGTAGGGTGGTCACTTCTGGATGTTGCGAACGCCCATACGAGCTTCTTCCAAGGTAGACATGATAAACCAGTCAGACTCGCGATGAGATAGAGTGCATTAACTTTTTGCGTATGTTAGTGGGCTCCCTAACTTCGTCGTCTTGGTTTTAATATAAATTAGTAGCGTTTTTGCCTGTCCTTACTGCCGCCGCGTAAAGAAATACGAGTAAGTATTCAAGTACTTTTCATAGGAAATTGGATATAATTCAGGTATTTTTTCATTAATGGTTAGTAGAACTTGGGTACCATGTTACTATTTTCGGGTATACTCAGACTTGACCACTGAGTAGCGAGTAGTAATTTTCCACTACCGGGCAATTGCATACTCATCGAATGTATTAATTTACTCACCCACATACAAAACGATGAATATTTGCGAGTAGTATTTTTACGTGGACGAGTCGCGGCGGGTATTAAATGCATATGCTCGGATATACACTGCAGTTCAGTTATCAAAATAAATCAAACAATATTCAATTGTATAGTATAGGTATGTGTGTAGAAATTCTTTGATTTATCAGGTTTCATTGCACTGCAGGGCTTCACATTCCTCATCATTTATCTCGCTCTGCTCATTAAGCCCTAACTGTTCCACGATACATGTATCGTCGTTTTCGTTATCTGAAGCTACTAGAGCAGAGCATTCGGATGAATTTGTTTCAAGGTCAGATTCACTAGAAGCATAGTTTTGTGAGTCAAATTCTGAAAAACATTCCTCTGAATCTACACCATAATCATTGTCTGACTGACTATCGTAGGTATCTGGTTCAGTCTCTTCAAACAAATGCTCTGTTTCTTCACCGTTATTATAGAAATTAAATTGCAGAAACCTGTCCCGCAGTGTCATCAAAGTCGATAAGTTTTCTCCCTTCAGTCTATTGCGGTCTTTCCGCATTACTCTCCCAGCGAGTGAAAAGGGCTGTTCTACATCACAAGCGGAGAGCTTTGTGTAAAACAAAGACATTGCCAATTTGAATAGACGAGGGAACCTGGAGCGCCTCTCAAACCACCATCCCACGGCAGCTTCTTTTGAAGTTGGGATTAAGACCGGTTCGGCTAGATAAGCGAACCACTCATCAAGTGACACTTCACTTTCATTGGAACTGTCTTCAGCATGTGCGCCGCCGCCCATTTCTTGATGTACATTGAAAGAAAACACGTCGCCCTCCATCGAACCAGCTGACTGTCGTGTCACGTTCATCTCAGTTGATGGGTTGAATGACTCGTATTCCCGGAAATAGTTCGTGATAAATAGCTCGGAAGCCCTGATGTATTCGGTAGCATATTCTTTGCTCATGACTTCGTAAAGCTTATTGGTTTTGGACCTTGGATCCAAAATAACAGATAAATAATATGTTCTGTCCAAGCAGACGTCATGGAAATATTTTTGGTGAGAAAAGCTAGCTTTTCTCACTGCTGCAAGCACTAACTCTTTGTCATCTGGATGAAGAGATAAAGAACCATTAAGGCAAGACAAATCAAAACCAGAGGATAATTTAGGGACCTTAAACCCCACTGACGCATCATTACATTTTTTGTAGAAATGTTCCATAAGGTAGTAAAGTGGGACACCACTAGACAGACAGTTGTAATCTTCGTCTTGCAATTTAAGCGTCAAAACATTCATAAGCCTGCAAACCTCAACAAAATACTTCAATAACTCTTTCGTGCGCTGGTCAAAAATTATGAGATGGCGGAGCCTGGTACTCAATTTCTTATTACCAGTATCTTCCATCCGCTTACACCATGCCTCATAGATGTGATTATTTCTCAAAAAGGCATCAATTTGACGCCACTTAAATATCCATCTTGTTTGTGAATCGAGTGGCAGAAGAGGTATTTTAGAGTTTTTTAAGCTGGAACGAATGCGGCTGGAATATCTCATTGTTTTGGCCAGCTTCACTATTTTGGCATAGGGATCAGAGAATATAGCTTGTGATAACAAATGTTCCATGACGTTTTGAAACTGTAGATCCAGGACATGGCTAGCGCATCTAATGTAGCGCGTCTGGCCGACTAATCGATATGGGAGAGGCTTCGATAATTTGTAGTTGTTGTGGATTAAAAGAGAATAGAAGACGTCATTATTAGAAGCGTTATCCATGGTTATCGTGGCCACTTTATCAGTTAGACCATGTTTGTCCATCAAGGATATAAATAAGGTACAAAGAAAGTGACCTGTGTACTGATTGGTACCGAGACTTACAAAATCAAGCAAGTGGGTATTTTGCGCTTTTCCGAGCCTGTTGTAAAAGAGTGTGGGCGACGTGGCCATCTTCAAAGACTTTTCGTTAAAGAAATTGGGCACGAATGAAATCATAATGGCCAGGAAATGCTCACCACTCCCCGTAGTCCAAATATCAAGTACAACGTTGACGAATTGCGTATCTTTAAGGTTGAGATGTAGAGTATCATTCATGTGCTTTGAATAAAGATCAATCTTCTTCACAAGAGTCGTGCGTGACTGTATCAAGCCTCCGGACATATAATATTTGTTCATGCGGCGCCATACTTGGCCGTGGACAAAACTAAAAGGTTCAAATCGCTCTGCGATAAGCATAACTGTATGAAACATTAGTGGCCTTTGTTTGTATTCCTCTTGTATGAACTTCGATATTCTCAAAGACTTTATTCTTTTTGTTAAGGAATTTATAATGTTCAATTTCTTGATTTTGTTGGTTGTGCTATGAAATGCAGCCGGATGCTGGCCACGAACATACTTGGCTAGATTTCCTGTCGATTCACCTTCGCGATATTGCTTTCCACAGTATTTGCACTTGGCGAATCTTCCCTCGTCCTTTGTAAAAAACTCAAAGAAAGGGCGAAGAGAAGACTTTAACATCCAGCTGCTACTACTAGATGCATTTGGATTTGGGGTTCTTGAATCGTTCTGCCTCAAGGGAGTTGCTGAGCCGCCGTCGCAGGGTTGAGCGTTGTTGATAGACATTTCTTGCACAATGGGTACATCGTTAGGTCTTTCCATCGCTTATTCGAATGTTGTGGACGTCTAGAGTCGAGGGAGTGGTTTAGACTCTGAAGCTGTCAATGGGTATATAAACAATTCAATTATTATATCTCGTTTCAGGCGACGGGACCAAAAATATCGATTTCGCGTTACTTGTAATAAAGGATTTGGGTGAACAGTGGGAATCAAACGTAAAAGTAATGTCGAGATATGCTCTTCAAAACTGGAAAACCACGGTGGGATTCGCGTCACCGAGTTCACCACAAGTAATAACTATATAACACATGTCTATAGACGATATTACTGATAACCTCATCAAACTCACATTGGGTGATAGAGACACAGAAAGCCGATAGGTTTACTCCTAACGTCGA